>ML685925.1:2353604-2384918 GCA_007922175.1 Pelusios castaneus
GCCCCCGTCATATTATAGGTATAGTTGGGGTTATTTTTTCCAATGTGTATTACTTTACACTTATCCACATTAAATACACGACCCCGAGCCTTTTCCTGTTGCTGATATACTTATAGAACCCCTTTCTTTTATACTTCTTGATAGCTGCAACTGCAATTGTCCTTTGAACTTTCTGATTTTATCCCTGCAGACCCAAGTAATATCTTTATACGCCTCCCTTGTCATCTGTCCAAGCTTTCATTTCTTTTAAGTGTCCCTTTTAATGTTCCAGCTCACCGCAGCGTTCCCTGCTAAGCCACGCTGGTCGCTGTGCACATTTGCTGTTCTTTCTGCACATTGAGTGTTATCTCTCTATGCTTTTAACAGGGTTTCTTTAAAATAGAGCCAGCTGTCTTGGCCACATTTCCCCTTCAGATCAGCTACCTAAGGGATCCAAAAATCTGCTTTTCTGAAGTCCAGGGTGTGTGCTCTTCCTCTTTCCTTCCTTCCATTGATCAGGATCCTGGACTCTTACCATCTCATGGTCGCTGCTTCCAAGTTGCCATTTACTTCTACATCCCCATTCAATTCTTCTCTGTTTGTAAGCAATAGGTCAAGAGGTGCAAGGTTCCTCCAGCATTTGTACTAGGAAGTTGTCCTCAATATTCTCCAAAAACATCCTGGATTGCCTGCTCTGCTTCCCAGCAGCGGTCAGGACAATTAATCTCCTCCATTCATGACTAGTAAGGCCACATCTGGAATAATATGTCCAGTTTTGGGCTCCATATTACAGAAAAGATGTTGACAAATTAGAGAGCAGCTGGGGCACATGACTTATGAGGAGAGACTGAAGGAACAAAAGCCTATTTATTTGTCAGAAAAGCTTCAGTTGGGGTGCATCAAAACTTGTAAATTAAGTTGACTTAAACTTGATTAAGTGGACTTAATTTACTCAGCGTTTACACTACACTTTCCTTGTGGCGTCTTTCTAAAACCTCCTTTGAAGTCCACTTTCTAAAGTCAACTTAAGCCAGTGTAGACACGGAGCACCCCTAAGTCGATTTAGGGGCCTCCAGGGCTTCCCCACTGCCTTCCCTGCCAGGGTATTGGTGACAGCCAGTCTTTCGCATGTTGTCATGTAGAAAGTCTTCCACACTGCCTCGCCTGGTTGGGAAATGTCCGGAGGGTGTAGGTGAGGAGGGTTTCTGCACAACCTGAGGGGGCAATACTCAGCCTTTGCAGTTGAAGGCAGCACAGCCTAGCTGCTGCAGAGTCAATACACGGCGCTGATATAGGTTGTCATGAGGCATAGTGCCCAGGTAGTGCACTGAGACCAAGTGTCAGGATTATGGTGCCAAACCACCAGGGCTCCCCATCAAAACATGCTGGTCCTTCTAGGCACCACTCCAGCTCCAAAATGCAGGGCCCCTGGACTACTTCCTATCAGAGCAAGGGCAGGATCCTCCAGTGGAGTCCCAGTCCGTGCGTCCTCAGTCCTGGTGATGGTTGTGGACTGTTCCTCTGGAGCATCCTGGGTAGTGCCAGCCACAGTCAGCAGTGGAGGGTCAGTCTCAGGGTGGTGGTCACCGTCTGTTTGCTCCTGGTGGCCCTCTCCAAGGTTACTGTTTCCCTCTGCCTGGGGCTGATACCACTGGTCTGGAGCCTCTAGCAGAGGTCCTCCCTCTTTGCTGGTCAACCCCAACTGACCTTTGTTGCTCCCTTTTATGCTAGGACAGCATTTGGCGCATGTCCAGCAGTGCTTGAGGGGCAGGACTTCCGCTGCCCACAGAGTCAATTGGGTCTTCTCAGTATGGGTTAAGCCTACCCCATCACAGCTGGGAACCCCCAGCTGTTCAATTGCCCCCAAACCATTACCATTATGGAAATATGTGTCCTGCAACATCATACCTTCTGTACAGATATGAGATTCTATTGTCCTGACCCCAGTTGAAACAAAGATTTCTACACCCTGGAGATGGATGCATACAAGAATAAAGCAGATTAGCACCTTGGCTCGGTGTGGATCATGACACAAAGAATCACCTGACTATGATGGGGGGGAAGGGTTTAGAAAAGAGAGATTTTGAGCTGTATGGGGCTCTTCCCTGTAGGGCAGGAGAGTGGCTGTTTCATCACTGCCATGGTTGTGAGTAAGCTGAACATAGACTGTAACAGTGATCTTATTTTAGAATGTGACTTTGTCTTTTGATTGTGATATCTCTTTGACTGAATGATTGATTTCACATTAGTTTGACTTATGTTCACTTAAAAGCTTGCTGTGATCAATAAACTTGTTTGTTTTATTTAAAGGAGTGCACTGTTGAATGTATGTATGTGAAGGCCTGACTGAGAGCAAAGCTGGTGCATATCAAGTTCTTACTTAAATTGATGGGCAACTGGAAATGAGCTTGCAAGGTCACACTTAACTTCACAAGACAGACGTTCCTAGGCTTGCATCTGGAAATGGGGGTATTTGCTGGAGGACCAGCACAGGAGTGGCTTGTGGAGAACTCTTCCACTGACTGAGGGTCCAAGTTCATGCAGGAGGCTGGGTGTGAGCTGACCCATGCGGGGGGGGGGGGGGTGTCACACAGCAAGGTGGGATAAGTTGGAGCCCTGGAGTGGAGACTTGGGGGCACAGCTGTATATCAGTCCAGACTGTAAGAGAAAAAATCACACAGGGACAATTGCAGGAAGTTTCTGCAGCTCAAACCCCAGGGTCCCAATGGCAGGTGTGTGGCAGCTCCTGGAAAATGCTGCTTCAATGGTGGAAATGCTCCATTTCACTACATGAATCAATGCCCTCAGCCATGTGGCCATCAGAGCATGTTCCCCTGCTGCAGACCTGCCTGGCAGGGAGGAGGGAGAAAATTCCCTTCTCTAGATGAGGCCACAGTGAATAGAGATTTATATAGGGAATCAGGGAAGTGAGGCCTAGGCAAATGAGTAAATGATGGGAGTGTCCAAAGATACTGAAAGAAGAGACCACTGAAAAAGCTCCAGGAGGAGACAGACTGAAATAAATTTCCCCTTCCCTTGTGTGTTGTTCTCTTCCCAATCATAAAGGGCCAGAAATGAATGTCCAACTCTAGAGGCCTTTTTTTCAGATTAAGGGGCGCAGTCATTTACTTTTATGGAAAATTAGGACAAATCACAGAATTTTGGAGTTGGAAGGGACTTCAGGAGGTCATTTAGTCCAAACCCCTGCTGTCCAGTAGGGATATGAACTGAAAAAACTCTGCTAGCGCAAATTATTTTCTTGTGAGATAAGCCCTAATACCATATTGACAGATAGACTGTGACTGAGTGCAGCCGGGAAAGACAGGGCCCCTGGGAACCAAAAAATACAATGGCTGGTATGATCCTTTTCAAGCCTTGTACCCTGAATCCCTCATTATGTCCATTTAACCAGCCAGTACTGTAATAAAAAGATGGAAGTGGACGTAAACGAACAGGGTTTCAACATGTGAAAATCCTAGATATAGCCTAAGATGTCTGCACTAGATCCTAGGAGAAAAACCCTTGAGTATCTGACAGTGGACGCGACATGTTCTGGAATGCCCACTGCAAGATCCCATCGAAGGAACTCTGGAAAACAAACAGAGGTCGCAAAGGATTAGTATCTATTCAGGGTGCCTTATGAACGGAAAGAAAAGGCCATCATGAGGGCAGCAAAAAAATTTTTCTCCAAGGGACAGAGGCGGATTAGGAGAACTGGTTTGGCCAGCTATAAAAGACGCTTGCACATGCTGTCTTTGCTCCCGGTTCCCCCATCTTCATGGGCACCAATTTCAAACATATATAAATATGCAGCATTATTAGCCTTGTAAATGGGTGTGTTCAGACTCTGACCCTGCCTCAACCTTTCCCCTGGTTACTCAGTAGCACCCCCCCCCCCCCCCAACCCCCACCAGCCCTTTTAGAAGCCGGGCTTTCTGATGGCAGGGCTAGAATTATAGGGAAACCCCACTGCCATAAATGGCCCAATCCTGCACACGTTCTGTTGTTTGTGTGTCGGGGTTTCATTTGTCCCCCCCCCGTTTTTGGGGGTGTTTGGGGGGGGGGGGGGGGGGGAGATTTGGCAAACAGTTGTGAGCAGAGAGCATGTGAATTCCAGAATCTGCAAACACTGCTCTGTGCAGACTGTGGACTATTCTTGCATAAAATCAAATCAGAGAGCGGAGAAGATTAAATGCTTCTTACCTCCACCAGCAGAGAGTCCAACTCCTCTCTGTTCAGGATTGGTTCGTTCCCAGCAGACTCTTCCCCCACCTGGAATCAGAACATGGCCCGACTGCTCAGTTTTCCAACAGGAAAGTGAGGTGATAGACACAATGGGTTTCAGTTGCTACCCAGTTACACTGGGTTTAAAGTTGAGTAATACCACTGTCATCAATGGAGTTATATCAAAACAAGCCTGCGGTAACCGAGAAGAATCAAGTCCAGCCAAGCTTATTCATTACAGGGAATTAAAGAAACTGGTTTTGGCAAAGGGTTAGTTTGGCAGCCCGTGAGCAACTGGGAACAAGGTTGTATTAGCCTCACAAGAACCTAAACCGGAACAAACTTCTTACATTGATGGTTGTGCTTCCAGTGCTTGGAATAACACAGTGATTCCTTCTGCTCCAGCCCAAATGAGGGTCTGGGAGAGAATTCTGGTCAACTGTGTCTTCTGTACAGTCATGGGGGTCAGTAGTAAGTGATATATTGCAATGTGTGCTTCTCAGGAAATGGTCTCCAAAAGGGCTTTTGAAAATTTGACCTCCAGTCTACATCAGGCTGTTGGGGGCGTCCTTAACCAGATGGTCTTGGTTTTGTGCACTCAGTTCCGTGGAGTGCTGACTCTCGTTCCTGTTACGCTCTGCATGTTACTTAGCCCTAGACATGCTTATGGCGCTTTTCAGAAGATGTGGCTCAGCTCTGAAGTCTGGCCTTGTGGTTCAAGCATAGAGTTGTAGTTGTGTGCTCTGAGCTCTGTTCCCCACAGATTTGGTGACACTTGGGTAGAGCACAACTTCTCTCTGTCTCCATTTCTTTGTCTGTAAAAAAGGAGAAACTCACTTGCCTCCCAGGGTACTGGGGGTAAATTTGTGTTTGTAAAGGGCTTTGAATCTTTGATGGAAGATGAAACAGATGGGCAAACCATCTGCTGGAGGAGGCTACTCCCATTGACACTTCAATTGCTTAATATCCCTAAAAAAGTCACCTAGGACGTCCCTTCCCACTGTGGAAGAGGAGCCTGTGACTGTACTGACCTTCACTAATCTTAGCGCAGGATTATTTGAGTTTGCTGCTCCCTCCTGGGCACTGGGTCCAGAGCTGCCAGAGCAGGACTTGCATAACAAGATTTCCCTGGAATAGAAGATAAAGTTTATGGAACCTATTCAAAGCATCATCCTGTAGCCTGGAAAGATCAAGGGGAGCCTTTATATGTGCTGAGATTTAGGATCATACGGTCAGATGCAGAGGCGGCTTTTGGGGTAGGTGAAGCAGTGAGGGGCCCCTTTGCCTGCTCCAAAAGCCAAGTCTGCGCCTCCCGCCCTGCGGGACACATGGGGGGATCTGGGACTGGGAGCCAGTGGCAGGAATCCTGGGACTGGCTGGGGGGGGGGGGGGGGGGTGGGGGGGAGCAGGATCTGCAAGGGGGACCTGTGGGGGGGCAGGGTTAGGACCATGGGGCAGGAAAACCATGGGGAGCTGGGGGCTATGGGTAGGGGTGGTTTAGGGCCCCCAATGGGGAGCTGGTGTTGTGGATCCTATAGAGGCCCCCAAAATGGGTCTTCGCCTAGGGCCCCAGAAGACCTAAGGCTGCCTCTGGGCAGATGAAGCAGAGTAGCCAGCGTATGTGCAAAGGATATAAGACAATATAAAAAAAAAATCACAGTGTCCTCTTTGATGGTAAGCCAGTAAGCCTCAGCTTCTAAAGGCTGACCAGATCCCTGAGTGAAGCAGTGCATGTGTAGGGGGTCAGAACATAGAGCATGAATGCAAAAGTACAGGGAGTGACCCGGGCTCTAGAGCGTCAAATGTCTTACTGACCTTGCAGAACGGGAAAATAGCTGCGTTCTGGGAGCATAGCTTCCATTCCGCATTAATAATAGAACAAATATCTGGAGGCAATGGGGCACAGCCATGTCGGAGATGGCAGGGCCTTTGCACTGGGGAAGCTCACCTGAGCCCATCAGCCTGGTCAGGGAAGTGGCAGTGTGAGTGGAAGGCCTTGAAGCACTGGGTGCAGAACATCAGGTTTCCTCCTCCCCTGCAGACTCCACACCTCTCATCAATTGTCACTTTCTGTGCAAAGAAAGATGGACGGTTTAGATTTTATTCACATACTGGCTCAGCCATGGGGCATGCTGCATCTCTTGGGTATGTGGGCACTGACATATTGACACTGACCTCCCAGGCCCCTTGTTTAGGTGCCACACCTCCTCTGCCACTGTCCCCTCCCTCATCCCCTGCCATCCCCAGTCTGCTTTACAGGACATACACCCAGACCACACTCTGAGCACAGTGGTTGTAAGTCCCTGCAGTATTTTGGGGACATGTGTGCTGCCAGGGGTATGCTGAACTTGCCTCCAGCCAGCTCAGATGTGCTTTAAGTACTCTCCAATCTCTGAAGGGTAAGGCCCCGAAGGGTAAGGTGGTTTAAAATAATATAGAAAGCAGAATCACAAACCAGTGCTCTCTCCGGGCCCAGACTCTGCAGTGGCTGGAGGGTGGAGGCTGGCATTGCCACCGGCACAGATGAACAGAAAGGTGCAGGGGGCAGAGGCTGTTTGAAGGCGAATGAGGCATCGGACCTTGGCATGGGTTCTTTGGTAAGAATCTTCTCCCCATCTCCAGCTGCCATCTCGCCTTTCAGACCCTTCTGGGCACAAACAGAAGTGTTGGTATCTAGTCCCTCCGCAGCAGACATGTCAGGCCCTGCTTGTGATCTGTGAAATCAATTATGTATAGATACACTTTGCTCTCCTGAATGGCTACAAGTGATACCTCTAGCCCAGTATGCTGTCCCTCAGAGTGGCCAGAGAGAGGTACACAAAAGAGGGTATTTGTAGTGAGCCACCCTGGAGTCACTCCCAGTCTCTGGCAGTCATCAGTTTGGAGTGCCCCAACCCATGGGATTCTGTACCTGATCACCTTTTGTAACCACCAAATAGCATGTAATGGGGTCCTGCACTCACCCCCTTTGGCTCCCGTCCTCTGGGCCCACAGACAATAGGCAGACATCCATGTTATGCTCCCTGCTGTGCTCTTTGTAAGTGTTCCTTCCACCAGATATATACAGTCTCTGGTCAGAGGCAGAGGCCCACAGTGCCAGTCCTTACAGTGGGCAGCTCTTTCCCCCAGAGGTTTCCCCACCCCACTGGGCTGGTCACTCGCCCCCTTTTCCAACAACCTAAGGCTCAAACAGCCCCTCTCTGGCAGCTTTCCAGTCAGCCTCCCACCTAGGCCTTGGCTCAGGGAGCTGCCCAACTGCTCCTGATCCCCTTTCCTGCAGGCTTCCCAGGTGGTTGCCCATTAGAGCTAAAGTGGCAGGGCATGCAAAATCTGCATCCTTCTACAAGCTGTTGATGGACTTACCTTCCATGAACAGAGCTCATTCTTTTTTTGAGCCCAGTTACAGTTTTTGTCTTCACAGCATCCTTTGGCAATGAACTCCACAGGTTAATTGTATCTTGTATGAAAAAGTACTTCCTTTTGTTTGTATTAAACCTATTAAGTCTATTAATTTCCTCAAGTGACCCCTGGTTTCTATATTGTGGGAAGGAGTACATAAAAATTTCTCTTCTCATTGTTTCCACAAGATTCATGATTGTAATATAAATGTCACCACCCACCCCCTAATAATATCTTTTCTAAATGGAACAGTCCTAATCTTTAGTGTCTCCTTGCTTGGAAGCAGGTCCACACCACTGAGCACATGTGTGCCCTTCTCTAGGGTGTGACAGGGTCAGACCTGATGGCTATATAGGAGAGTGGTGAAGGATGTATATATAAGACTCAGGATTAGTAAATCCTTGCTCCCTGGGTTAATTTAAGCCGCAGGGCAGAGAGATTATTTCCTGTGTGCCATGACATCAGGAAAGTATGGGTGTTTGGGAGAAGCCCAAGCAAGCAAAGCCCAGGGCTGTTAGACACAGCAGTCTGGAGGAAAACCCTGCCACTTAGAGAACTGAGCAAGGGAGTTGAGGTGGGACAACCCCACCCAAACAGGGGGAAGATTGCAGAGGCAAAGACTGCAGGCAAGGAGGCTGTGGAAACCCTCCTGGTTCTGGGGGGGCAGATTGGGAGCAGTGGAGCCAAGGAGTCAGGGACTCAGTTGTTGAAGGCGGCTACTCATAGGGTCAGGGCCTGGGGTAGAAGATGTAGGACCCCCCCCCCCCCCCACAATACCCCTCTGCCATTTGGCCATACCCAGGGATGGGTGAACAGAGAAGAAACCCGCACAGGGAGGCCAGCTGGGATGTAACGTGGACTAGTCCCAAAAGGGGGAACCCCGCCTTGAGAGTAGAGAGGAAGAAACCAGATTATAGGGTAGAAGTGCAGACTAGGCCTCACTCCACTACAAGGTGCACTATAACCTTTATGAGATGGGTCAACCCAAATTGGATGCATTATTCAAGGTGGATTTATGTAGTGGCATTATGACATTTCCATGTCTTATTTTTCCTCTCTCTTTCCTGGTATTTCCTAGCATTCTGTTCACCTTTTTTATCGCTGCTGTATATTAAACTGAAGTTTTCAGCGAACTAGTCAGCAATGACTAAGGTCTTTCTTGAGTGATAAGAGCTAATTTAGAACCCATCACTATATATGTGTCATGGGGATTATGTTTTCCAAAGCACATTACTTCGCACTTATCAATGCTGAATTTCGTTGGCCATTTTGTTGCCCAGTCACTCAGTTTCTGAGAGCCCTTGGTAACTCTTCACAGTCCACCATAGATTTAACTATCTTGAAAAACTTCGTATCATTTGCAAACTTTGCCTCCATGCTACTCACTCCCTTTCTCAGGTCATTTATGACTATGCTGAACAGCACAGCTCTCAGTACAGATCCATAGGGAATGGAGCTGCTTACCTCTCTCCATTTTGAAAATGAACACATTATTCCTATCCTTTACTTCCTATCTTTTAATCACTTACTGATCCAAGAGTGGACCTTCCCTCTGAGATCATGACCACAATTTCCTTACAAGCCTTTGGTAATGAATCTACCAAAGGCTTTCTGGAAATCCCAAATACACTGTATTGACTGGATCACTCTTTTCCATGTGCTTGTCATTAAATCATAGAATTTTAGGGTTGGAAGGGAGGGATGACCTCATAAGGTCATCTGGACCAACCCCCTACTAAAAGCAAGACCACGCCCACTAAATCATTTCAGCCAGTGTTTTGTCTAACTGAGCCTTAAATGTATCCAAAGATGGATAGTCCACCACCTCCTTAGGTAACCTATTCCAATGCTTCACCACCCTCCTAGTGAGAAAGTTTTTCTTAATCCAACCTCTACCTCCTCAGCCACAACTTGAAACCATTGCTCCTTGTTCTATCCTCTGTTACTACTGTGAACAGCCTAGCTCCCTCCTCTTTGGAGACCCCTTCAAGTAGTTGAAGGTTGTGCTCAAATCCCCCCTCAGTCTTCTCGTCTGCAGAATAGAATAGACCAGTTCCTTCAGTTCCTCCTCATAAATCATGTGCCCCAGCCCCCTAATCATTTTCATTGCCCTCTGCCCTTTTGGCAACAAGGGCACACTGTTGACTCATATCCAGTTTCCCATCCACCATAACCCCCAGGGCCTTTTCTACAGTGTTGCTACTTAGCTCATCACTCCCCAGCCTGTAGCACTACATGGGATTTTTCCATCTTATGTGCAGGTCTTTGCACTTGTCCTTGTTGAAGCTCATGAGATTTCTTTTGGCCCAATGCTCCAATTTGTCTAGGTCTCCCTAAATCCTACCCCTGCTTTCCAGCATGTCGACCATTCCCCCCCAGCTTGGTGTCATCCGCGAATTTACTGAGCATGCAATCTATCCCATCATCCAGATCATTAATGAGGAATGTTGACCAGAACTGGCCCCAGGACCGACCCCTGGGGCACACAACTCATTACTGGTTGCCAACTAGACATTGAACCATTAATTCCTACCCGCTGAGGCCAATGATTAGCCAGTTTTCTATCTACCGTATAATATATTCATCCAACCCATACTACTGTAACTTACTGACAAGAATGATGTGGGAAACAGTATCAAAAGCGTTGCTAAAGTTGAGGTATATCACATCTTCTCATAATAGAAGGCAATTAGGTTGGTCAGGCATGATTTGCCCTTTGTGAATCCATGCTGACTATTCCTGATTACTCTATTTTCCTCCAGGTGTTTCAGAATGTATTCTTTGAGGCCCGGCTGCTTGCTTTTTCCAGGGATTGAGGTGAGGCTGACTGGTCTGTAGTTCCCCGGATCCTCCTTTTTCCCTCTCTTGAAGATAGGTACTATATTTGCCCTTTTCCAATCATTCACTAGAAGTTTTCAAAGATAATGGCCAGCATTGCAAATCACATCAGGCAACTCCCTCAGCACCCTTGGATGCAGTTCATCCTGTCCCATAGACTTGTGGACATTCAACTTCTCTAAGAAGTCCCTAACTTGACCTTCCATCATAGAGGGCTGGTCTCCTGCTCTCCATTCTGTGTTACCCAGTATAGTAGCCTGGTAGCTGACCCTGCCTGTGAAGACTGAAGTAAAAAAAGCATTGAGTACTTCAGCCTTTTCCGCATCATCCACCACGAGGATACCTGCCCCATTTGGTAAGGGACCTACACCACCCCTGATCCTCTTCTTGTGAATGACATGCTTGTAGAACTCCCCTTCCTGTTATCCTTCACATCCCTAGTTAGCTGCAACTCTAATTGCCCTGTGGCCTTTCAGATTTTATCTCTGGAGGCCCAAGCAATATCTTTATATGGCTTCCTAGTCACCTGTACAAGCTTCCACTTTTTATAAGCTTCCCTTTTGTGTTTCAGCTCACCGCAGCGTTCTCTGCTAAGTCATGCTGGGTGCCATCAATATTTGCTGTTCTTTCTGCACATCAGTATGGTATTTTCCAGTGCTCTTAGTAGGGTTTTTTTAAAAATACACCCAGCTCTCTTGGATGCCTTTCCCCTTCAGATTTGCTTCCCAAAGGATCCTGCCCATCAGTTCCTTGAAGGCGCCAAAACCTGCTTTTCTGAAACCCAGGGTGTGTGTTCTGCTTCTTTCCTTTCTTCCTTTGTTCAGAATCCTGAACTCTACCATCTCATGGTCACTGCTGCACAGGTTGCCATTCACTTCTACTTCCCTAATCAAGTCTTCTGTTTGGGAGCAGCATGTCAAAAGGCGCCTGGCCCCTAGTTGGTTCCTTAAGCATTTGTACCAGGAAGTTGTCCTCAACACTCTCCAGAAACTTCCTGGATATCCTGTGCTCTGCTGTATTGCCCTCCCAGCAGATATCAGGGCAATTGAAGTCCCCCATGAGAACCAGGCCTGGGATCAGGAAACTTCTGCTAGTTGTCCATACAATGACTCATCCACCTCTTCCTTCTCATCTGGCGATCTATAACAGACCCACCACGACATCACCCTTGTTTCACTCTGCTCTAAACTTAACAGATAGACTTTCAACAGGCTTGTCAACACCCCCAAAAATTCTAACATATCCTACTGGGGAAAAGAACCACCTGAACTGATTACGAGCACAGTCTTGCCCAACCTTTCTTGCATAGGCAGAGTAGGTAGGACATAGGGGAATCACACATCACCTAACATACAAGGCAGGAAAATCCTCATAGGACCTGGAACAGAAGAGCAGCTTGAGGATATTGATGTAGGGGTGGTTGGAAGCAAAGACACAGCTATGAGTGAGCAGCAGCCCACCTTCTTTGAAAGCAGGCCCACCCAGTTGCAGCCACTCTACTTGCTACTGCAACCAGAGCATCTTGGGAGTCAGGTAGCTTTCGACTGCTTGCCTGAAAATGCTGCTTCAGGCCACATGATCAGAAGCCAGATGTTCAGGAAGCAACAAGCCAAAAGGAGCCCAGATTCTGGTCGCTAGGTTGCAAGTAAAGCTACCTAGGAACTGGACTGTCTGCAGCTTCTGAATTTCCTGATTTCAGTCACATGACCAGAAGCAGGACCTGGCCTGGGCCCACCTTGATGACTCACAGGCCTAGCAGGTCTGGCTTTGCCTCTGGTTGGGAGTGGCCTGGCTATGCTCCTAGCTGGGAGTGGCCAAGTTTGGTGAATCAAGGCTTCTAGCTATACCTGTGTCTCCAGTGGAAGATCTCTGGCCTGCTCCTCTTCTATGTGCTGGTCCTGCATCACTTTCCCAGCTGAGCAAGAAACACACCTCCATGTCCCGCTGCCCAGAGTCAGACAGTGAGAAATAGATAATGATTAGGGGGAACAGGAGAAACCAGAAGGCAAAGCTAACCTGCGTTCCCTCGAATGGTGCTTTCATTTAGAGCCAAGGGAACTCTTTTGGAGATGCAACTCATCAGTCACAGTTGTGTAAAGTAATAGTGCTCACTAGTGAACAATTTTGTGAATAGCAATGGAGTTCAGTAACACTACACTGCCCTATGTCAGCTAAGGACCTGCCCCAGGTCTCATCCCCACATGTATTCAAGGTCTCTGCCTCTCTAGGAAGACTGAACCCTTCCTAGACTTTGGACAATATGGTTTTGCTTGTGTTTTAAATCTGGTTAAGAAAATCAGGCAAAACAATCTCAGCCTTTTTTAGTCCAACTCTGAGTACTCTGAAAATCCTGCATCTTCCTCCCTGTCCCTGAAGCAGCGTGAGCTGGTGGGGTGATGGCAAAGTAAGTGGTGCACATAGTAGTGCTGTTATTACCTGGGAATTTCTGTCAGTGGGGGCTTGAGGCAGGCCAGGTGGAAAGCTCTGGGGCAGCCATCACAGCAGATCAACTCTCCGCCATCTCTGCACATGGCACATTCGTCATCATTCTTCTGACCCAAGGAGGCAAATAGCACAAGATGAAACAGGAGGACAGAGCACAGAGACAACACTGTTACACTAGCTCATGGGACAAACGACTTGGTCACTTACAAAGGGTCATGTTCTAGCCTGGGTGAACCCTCACTGTCAGATGTCACACAGCTAATAGCTGCAGCAACGCGTTAGCATCCTGGATGTCAGACAATGCCTCAGCCTTATTCTTAGATAACTTTAGAGTGCACATTCCAGGGAAGGGAATGCTCTGGGGACAGGATGTGTCACAGTGTCTGGCAGCTGTACAAGTCTGCGTGACTTGTGTGGTCCCAGGCATCATCTAATGGAATTGTGGAGATGTTGTGCCTGGCAGGGCACCCTGACTGGCAAGGAGCTTACAGCCCTGCAGGTAAGAAGTGCCAGAAAGGACAACAAGTCTTTGAAACTTTTCCCATTGCACACTTCCAAAGTGAGAGAAGACCACACATGCTGCAGCTCAGCAGGGAGCTGCGAGGCTGGGCAGTGTGGACGGAAATGGGGTGGCTGTTGCACATTGGAAACTCCCAGGGAATTCTAGCTTGCCAGATGCAGCGGCTTTTCTCAAGTGAATGTTTGTCCTGGTGCCTCCTTGTCTCTGGTACCTATGCAGGAGGAAAATGGAGACCCCAGGAATAATGCAGTCCCCCAAGCAAAGGGTGAGGCTGACTCTCTCTGGGACTGGCTGGTGTAGGCTGCACAGAGGCACGCTGAAGGTCACACCCAATGCCTTCTTTGGGGTTGCCCATCCCAAGAGAATTAATGAACAAGGGTGGGTCTGTGTGGGCCTTCCTCATTGTGCGGAGAGCTGCCCTGGTAGAGGAGTAAACAACACTGGACAGAAATGCTCTGCCTGCCCTTGACAAAGGAGCAAGGGAGCTGGATCCCTCCCTAGAGTCTTTACCTGGTGGAGGGCTTGATCCACCGTGTGAACAGGGATGACCTGGGGCCGGCTCTGCAAGTTTATCCTCAGATCCCCATTCTGTGAGAAGGAAGGACAAAAGAGGGAGGCTGAAGGTCCTGGGGTGATCAGACTGGCTGTACCGATGGACATCCTGGAGATATGTAGTCTGTCTCAGGCATGCACAAGGCACAAACCAGCTCAATATGAAGGAGCAGAACAAGGCTGAGCTGAGGTGGCTAAGTGGACCCAACACAGAGTGGCAAACCCCTCACTGCAAAGGAGGTAAAAACACCACATGATTGCTGAGATCTTACGTATTGGGGGCCTTGGGATCCCTTGGCTCGCATGCTGGGTTTCAGGCTTCGGCTTTTGTTCCTTCCCCCGGGTTCCTCAAATTTGTTTGGTGCATAAAACTCGCCCCCAGCTTTGACACATTTCTTGGTACCCCCTAGAAGAGAGGACACCCTGGCTTTATGTAAGTGGGGTGCTGGGCACACACACACATGCAGCTCCCACTATAGCTCAGTAGTGGAGCAAGTCTTCATTGCTAACCCATTCAAGCTGAATCATGCACACAGATTGCAGTTCAGAACATGTCTGAAATCATCTTGTTTCTCTCCCAGGTGCCACGGATCCAAACTGCAAAAGCTTTAAGAATTATCCACAATGTTTACATTTTAAGGGACAAATCCTAGTGATGGACCAGAGCAAAGAATAGCAGGGCAATGCCAGATGGGCATCCTACCAATTAATGAGACTCCAGGGGCAGAACAGCAGCCGCTAAGTGGACCCAACACAGCAGGCTACTGCTGCCACGTGCTACTTCACTTTAAGAGCAGAGCTGCAAAAATACCCTTGTGCACCATCCCCAGCTGCTTGCAATTACAAAAATACCCTAGTGCATAATCACAGCTGCTCACAAGCTGACCTTTCCTCCCCCAACCTCTTACACAGGTAGGAAGGCTGTGTTTGTGTGTCTGTGATGTTGTCCATATTTAGGGGACCATTTCTGATTGTTTTTCATACTAATATTTCATAACTGCAATAATCCATAGGAGCTGTGTCATGCTTGGTATCAATAGAAAGGTTATAACTTGTTAGGAATGATTATATTGTCTATGCATAGGTACCATATCTGTATTAGAAAGTATGAATGTGTTAGCTATATGTGTATTACAGATTGTGCGAGTCTGAGAAACACTCCAGACTGCATGTCTGCAGTCATTGTCTCCTTAATGGCCCATTAAGGAAGCTCCCAGGTACAATCGGCCCAGGGAGAAACCTGTTGAGCCACTAGGACTTGCCCATGGGACAACTCCATTTTGATTGGAAAGAACTCAACACAGCATGGAGAACGCAAGAGGTGATAAAAGGCAGCAGTCCCGACTCCATTTTGTCTTCAGTCCCCAGTCCACATTACAGCCAGCACCTATCTCTGGAACTATTCATCTGCAACTGGACAAGGGACTGAGACCCACCCAAGTGCTGGGTGTCTACTAGAGGAACAAGCCTGCAAATTCCAGAGGACCAAGCCTGCAAACTGCTTTACATGGACTCTAAATAATTTGTATGGACATGATTCACTTTGACCCTTTAACATCTCTCATATTTTGCAAATTTTCTTTTTTATATTAAACCTTTAGTTGTAGTTACTAAAGGATTGATTATTGATGTGGTATTTTGGGTAAGATCCAAACCTATATTGTTCTGTGTGATATGACTGGCCCTTTGGGGTCAGGAGAACCTATTTTTTAAGAGACTGTGCAGAGGAGCAGAAGTGCAATAAAGGGGGCTGCTTCTATTTTGCTACATTTCTTGATAACCAGTGTGGAGAATCAGAAACATGGTGTGTTGCTGAGTGGGAGTCTGGTTTAAGTACCACCAATTAGTGGGGTTTTTTGGGGAGAGTTTGGATCTCAGTTTTGCGGCTTGCCCTGATTTTTGCACGTTCAGGAAGTTATCGCAGGAGGCCCCAGTCACAGTGACTTTTATTCTATTCTACCAGTGACTTTTAAAAAATTAAAAACGCTCTGTACTAGGAGTAGGGTATCCCCAGTCCATGGTCACAGTACCTCTATACTCTCCATCTGAAACCAAACTCCCTCATGGCTGTCCACGTTCCAGCTACTTCCCAAAGATAGACGTATAATCCATGTCAGGGTGCGTTACTCTATTCTTTGTCCCCCCAGCCACCCAGTTTTCTCATTTTCTACTTCCAGGGCCACATGGCCGGTCAGTTCTAGTAACCTACCCTCTGCAGGCCTCATTGTCCACCTACTAGTCTCTGTCAGCAAGCAGTAAAATCTTGCCCTACTCAGCAACTTACCTAGGTGGCTTCTAGCTTCACTACAGAGATTCTTTCACGCTGATTAACCTAAACTACAACTGTCCCCTGGAAGTGATTCTGTAGCTCTCCTCTGGAAGGGAGAAATGGGGGAATGAAGTTGGGCCACATCATTATCACAAACACTGTTCCTGAACTCCCCCAAACTTCAGCTGTGTGTCTCTTTAGAGTCATAACCATCCCAAATTTATGATGTCCTGGCCCGATACAGTTTGCATATCTACCTGACTCAAACACCTGCTTGATGAGTATTCCTTCTACAGCCCCACAGGTCACGGGTATGTCACTGGATGACACAGCGACAGCCCTCTGGACTGAGGCAGCCATTGTCTGAATGCCTATGGTTTTAAAAACAATCATGATCAATGAAAAGTGAGGCCTTTTGCATATATGTGTCCCAGGGAAGGGGGAGGGCTGCACTTGGAAGGATGTTAAAAACTGGCAAGGCATTGAATATAGCTTGATGGACCCAGGCAGGGCAGCCCCAACCCTAATGATTGACATCTCCCCATAAGCCTGGCTAAATTGCCTGGCTGGCCCTTTGATCTGGTCCCTTACCTGGCAGTGCATCTGCTGAGATCAGCATTTGGTGGTGTGGGTTTAACTAGGGATTTGATTTCAAGTGAAAGGAGCTAGGATCTCCATCTAGTCCCTAGTAAATAAATGACCATATCACAAAGCCATCTGACATTACAGGGGTGACTGAGTTTCAGCTCGGGGAAGGGGGTACCAAAGGCTGGGAGGGGACGTCTGGGCAGAGCTGTGGAGGGAAGGTCACACTGCTGATGTGCGCATGCGCTCTTTTGTTTGAAGCCATTGTGACTTGACCTTTAGCATCACAAACTTTAAAAATCTTCCCTTCATCCACTGAACCCAAATCCTCCCCATCTCCTTCCAACAGCATGCGGCCATCTAATCTTCCAAGGCAGCAGTGTGTCCCCAAACTTGTCACCTGCCCCAGGAGCTGCTGCTTCTGAGCCTTTGAATTTAAACTAATATTGTGTATGAGAGAATCCAAGTCAACAGCACCCAACAGGGCCATTAATTCTCTTCCAGCCACCTGACAGATGCATTTCTGGCCATGTTGATTGGAGGCCCAGCGACACCCAGTGGTTTTAGCCGGTTCATTGCTGGCTGTGCTAATGACAAAGTTCTTTCCAAATGGGGCTGGAGACACATCACTCACCATTTCCCAATGGGAAGCGCTGGATCTCCACACCTTCTGGTTTCTTAATAGGTTTTACCTTCGGGAGGATCCCTGTGAGGTTACAATATGGGTTAGGGACCAGGATACATGTTGGCTCTCAATGGAGAGAGGGCTTAAATTGCCCCAGCCCCCCCCCCCCCCCCCCCCGGGAAGGCAAAAGAGACTTTCAGAGAAACTGAACCTGCCAGCAGACACTATGCTGAGGTTGGGTGAAATGTTTCAACTGAGCAGTCAAATCTAGCTATTTAGATGCTTAGATTTCACTGACTGGGCTATAAATTTAACTATTTCAGCCTTACTGAAAGGCTACATGCCTTCTCCCACATGCAGTTGTGGGGCACACCTTTGGAGCAAACTGGACAGCTTCAGAAAGTCTACTGACAGCTAAAGACCATAAGTAAACGAAAAGCACAATATATTTTATGGATTTATATGAACTTTAAGAGACTCCTAGATTTCCAGGCCAGCAGAGCCCACTGTGACAATCTAATCTGACCCCCTGCATGACAGGTGTGGCAAATAGCTGGCTCTCCTCTGACAGGTCTGTGCATTTCCTGCAGTTAGTGGGTCAGGGTGCCCCAGATGCCCCCTCCCCAAAGGGGAGGGCTCTGATAATGTCCTGTGGGGGGGGGGGGCGGGAGGGGAAGGGTTCGGACCCAGACCCATTCTCTACTTTGGGTCCCAGCCCAGGGGCCCTATGAGGTGCCGCTACGTGCTACTGAGAATGTCAAAATCCACAGCTCTTTCCCCTGGGCTGCATTCCCCCTCTGCCCATTCACTTCCTTTGCTCTGCCTTCCCTTAGGGTTTCTTTTCTCAGGTCTCTGTCTCCCCTTGTATTTTTCCTCCTATGCCCAATCCCTTCCTCAAAAGTCCTCTGCACAGTATTACCTTCCTGCTCTTTCTCCAGCTTGTACCTACTCTGTTTGGTGCAGGGAAGCTTTTATTAGGCCCCTGGCTACTGCTTAACTAATCTCAGGTGCTCCTGTAATGCCCCTAACTAGTCACTAGGGAACAAAGCCTTCAGCATTCTGAGGCTTACATATCTCCCACCTTGCACTCTCAGACTGCCTGCTGGCCTTGATATCTCACACAGGCCAGAGAGCTGGATCCAAAAATCCCTAGAACTGAGCTTTTAGAAACCATCCTATGTGGCTTCTCTTACATTGTCTCTCTCTTTGTTCTCTTTCCTCTGCATCCATCTACCACTTTTCTTGCCTGTCTCTCTGTTCTGTTAGGTTCTCTCCTCTTCCTCTGTTTCCATCCCTCTTCCTTTCCTCTGTCTCTGCTCTTAAACTTTGCTTCTTCCTTCTTTCCTCCTTTCTTTTCCTTTTCTTCCATCCCTTTTTCTAGTCACCCTGGTTCCACTCCATTCCCTTCTTCATTTGCACTTTCTCTAGCTCAGCCTTCCCTGCTCCCCCCATCTCCATCCCCGAGGACTGGCATTGCCCTACAAGGCCCGGCCCAGTTTCTGCCATATTACAAGCCCCTGGCTTGAACTTAGAAGTGCCTCCATGCCTGTCTAGGCAGAACAGTGCAGATGTCTCTTCTACACTCTGCTTAGATCGCTGACAAGGGGGTGGGGAGCTATTTAGACCCAAATGGGAAGAGCTAGTTGAAAGCACAAAACAGCACAAATGGTCTTCCTTGCCCTAGAGATCAGGGCCATTGTGAGTGTAAGAAGGGTGTGGGTATATTTTCTGGGCTTGGGAGGGCTCTGGTGTGGCACAGGACCCAGCATGGGCCAGGCAGTGCGTGAGGATCTGTACCAGGGTTCGAGCTGCATTTCAGCAGGGGCTGAGTTGGCTGGGGAGAGTCCCTTTCCTCTGGAGCTTTCCTCTTCGGCTGCTGTTTGTGCTGTACCAGCATTTTGGGGCTGGTAGGCAGTTTCCTCCCTCGGCGTAGCTTGCTGAAATCCATGTCTGGAAAGGAAGACAGCAGAGAGACTTAGTGTGAGGGTTAGGGGGTGCTTTGCTTTTTAGTTCCTTTGTTATCTGGTGCAGGCTTACACTCCTTCACTGCTTGCTCTCCTTCCTTCCCACCTTGCACTGGCCGTTCCCTGGACATGTCATTCCCTAAGCCAATGGCAGCCCTGTTGCGCCTCTTCTGGGGCTGCAAAGGGAGGATGAGAAACACAGGAGCTCTTGGCTCTCAAGGAGCAGGATGCTCTCTGAGGCAACTTGACAGAGCAAAGGCCTGCTTGATAGAAAGTCATTCTTTTCACAGACCCTCTGAGCACCTCCTACCTTTGGGAAAGCTGCTCCGAATAGCCTGGAGCTTGGTGTATCTCTCCAGGTTGTAATCCTTGAAGAGGACTCTCCAGAAGTCCTGAATGGAGGCTGAATCCCGGCTCAACAGCCAGGTCAGCATGGTGTGGAAGGCCTTGTGAGACCCCTCCTGCTCCTTCAAACTCAGTGTTTCCTTCAAGAACAAAGAGAGCAGTAGAATAAAATGTGCAGTTCCCAGCGGCATCCCTCCTGTTCCTGTGATCCCCACATCCTCTCTCCCACATCGGTGCTGCACTCATGCTGTATAATGCAGCTTCTGAGCAAACAGAGAGCTATGGTTACAGCTGCTGGGCCCACCACACCTGTAATACCTGGCTGTGCATGAATGGCTGCATTAATCATCCTCTGAATGAAAGCAAAAAGATCACAACCATGCAAAGGGAGCTGGGCAGGCCATGGTGGGAGTAGGGGGAAGCCCCTAGATTGTAGCTGACATTGAGTGACGCTGACCCGGTGTTTAACAAATAGCAAGAGATTTGTCATTGTATTGCATGGAGCTATGACACATCATCACAGCATGGAGTGGGGAGTCATGAAAACAGCAGGCAGGGCAGAAAGAAGTCAGGAGTCTATTGTAAATATAAAAGCAAAGGACTTTAATTGAAGATCCTATAAAAAGTACATTAAGCTGACCTACAAAATTCAAAAAACACCCATCATCTAAAATAGCCACTACTTTCTAAAAGCTGCTGTTAAGAGCAAAAGTGTCTCTGAGTAAGACACCTCCCACCCCCGTCATTTCACCAGCACTGACCCCCCATAACCGTCAGCTGTGCAATTTCCAATCAGCTCCCCCTGCCCCCGCATGCTGCATATTTGAGTGCAGGTGTTCCAGCCATTAACATGCTTTTTTCACCTGACTTATTCCTGCCAAGACGAAGGTTGGCTCCCCACCAGCAAAGCACACAAGCCATAATCACAACAAACACTCACGGACCTCCCCCCCCGCCCCCACTCCTCAGGGATGGAGGTCTGCCCTGGTGACATCCTTGTGTAACCTTCAGGTGGGCTAAAATTAATTAAATTGCCCTTCTCCAGTGCCCCACAGAAATACACCCCAACCCCTGTGGAGAAAAGTAGCTGGAGACCCAGGATCCAGTCTGTACAGGACTCACAGCGAAGCTTGCTCAGAGCTACACTCACACATTAAAATACTACTACATTAAACATAACAATGAACTTTATTAACTACTAACTAAATGAACCTTATCCTAAGAAAACAAACTACAATTAACCAAGAACAATCCCTTGCATGAAAGATACCCAAGAGTCCCAAAGTCTGTGTGGAGTTCACCCAACTCTCAGCTACAGTCTCTGTTCCAGTGTGGAAGCTTGCATGGCAAGAAATCGCTGTCCTCTTCTTCCTTTGCTGGGATCCTCTGTAGCATTACATGCAGGCTTTCTCTTCTCCTCTGCAACCAGCCCTCAGTCCCATATGCATGTCTGCAAGGTCTGGTGCAAATAACTCCTTTACATGGAGAAAACATCTTGTTCACTCCTGGCTCAGCTCCTCTCCAGAACACTGAGCACATGGTCTCCCCTCAAGGCAGCTCCTGCCTGCTGTCTGCTCAGGCTGCTGCTCTCCAGTCATCTGACTGATCACACCAGCAGGGTACACTGTGGAGCATGCTCAAATTGCTACCACTCCCTGCTACTGGAAGTTTCCAGTTGTTTCCAGTTGTGGGTCACTAATCTGCCCAACAACAGTAACCCACCCTCAGCAGGTCTCTCAGAGATAGCCTTTTCAGGCATATGGGTTACACTTGCAGTACCGCACTCTAGACACAAGGTGGCGCTGAATAAGAATATAAATAGCAGCATTTAGCAGCACCACTAATGACCAATGAAGGCCAGCAGCCGCTTGCAGATCTTGCAGCCTCCTCTGAGTCCAGAGAAAACTCTCCCCAAAGTACTGCTCTGTAGTGAGACTCTCTCCAGTCTCCACGCTGAAAGAAGGGCAGCTGGAAAGAAAGAGGCCAGCTCTGCAGCATGCGTCCTGTTATTGTGCCTCCTTCCTCATGTACAACTCAACATGCAGCTTTACTACAGCTCCATTCCACATGCCCCACTCACAGATCTAGTCCTGAGGAGCCACACTCTCTGTGATGGCATGTTTCACAAGGACCATCCTGGCTGAAGAGATACCCAGCTAGCCTCAGGAGGTGCAAAGGGGGAATGTCAGATACACACCAAGAAAATACTCCTCATCAGCTACTTGGTGAAATGTTTCTAATTCTTCCAGCTCCATTTTCAAACAGATAAACCTGGAGCTCCAGACACACTTTTGGAAAGTGCCTAGTGATTTGGGGAGCTCAACTGGGCGTCTTCCGGGCCTGATTTCCAGGGAGTGGGTATGGAGCCCTTTCTGAAACCCCTGCCCTTTTAATGTGACTCGGTGTGCCCCCAAAATCACCACTGACTTAAAAATCTTGGCCTATGTGCACACTCATACATGTGCACATACAACGTGATGCAGAATCATTGCTCAGTCCCAAAGGAACATAGCCATAGACCTAGTAATTCTGAAAGACATCTTAACATGTGGCACTCTCCTCTATCCCACACCCTCCCCAAAAGACTTGACAATCCCTTCTACAACTACACACACCACTGAACTACCCCTTCTTCCAGATTTACAAGTCTCCAAATTCAAACTGCTTCCAGGGCTAGAAACCTTACTAGAAAATACTCCTCCTGTGCCAGGAATGTGTGCATATGGACCTGGAGGCTCTAACATGAGACACATGAAGATCATTTAGTATGAGTGCCCACATTCTCCTCACCTTGAACATCTCCTCTGTGACAACATCATGATCAGCAAGTCCATAGAGCAATGGGAAAACATCATCCACTGCCATGGAGATCTCTGTTCGATATAGCTTCAGCAGCTGCCGCAGCTCACCTTCTCCCAGGAGCCGGTCAGTGCTGGACATCATGCAATGAAGCGGTATTTGCAGGACTTGCAGCTGGAGCTGGATGTTTTCCCCTAGACATCAACACCACAGGGAGAAAAAAACAACAAGAGTCCTGTGGCACCTTATAGACAGATTTCTTCGGGCATAAGCTTTCGTGGGCTATAACCCACTTCATCAGATGCAACTACAGGGAGAGAGTGAAGTGATGCACCCCTGCTGCCTGTGCTCTACCAATCCCTAGGAGGCCTGGTTCTGGGAAGGACTGAAACAGGGCAAAGAATGTGCATCTTACCCAGGATAGAGCCAGCTGTATCAAGACAGTTGACCAGACTTCCCCTTTAATAGACACCTGGTGCTTAGTCAGTAATAGGTAGCTCATCTGTCAATCTCTGACTAATGAGTTGAACGCAGGAATCTCATTAAGTTCAGTTTTCGCACTCACATATCTATACTCTTGTTAATGTCATTGTATATGAATTTCTTCTCCTGTCGTGCCTCTCTGTCAGTTCCTCACCTGTCCTTAGGTTGAGACACAACCAGATGGGATATGCTATGCCTGACATGCTGACTCTGTGTCCGTGTTGTCCAACAAGGATATGTGGTGTGTATTGCCATCTGCACATAGATAGAGGAAGGATGATTGGCTGGGAATCCACTAGACCCACTGAAACTTGTTGGTAACTAAGTGTGGTGTCTGTGAATTCCAGTCTTTGCCCTTCAGCACGCAACACTTCTCTTTATGCAACATAACTCAGTTTGACATGTGGAGTGAGGAAAAAACAAAATATTATTTTTGAGGAACCAGTTGGGTCTCAACGATGAGCTTCTGAAGTTAGTTTACATGGTCAATACACATTTAGAAAAGTCTCTAGCATTTAATGGTCACAGGGGATTCTCCAGTTGTTACGGGCCATGTGTGCAGCTTCCTGTATGATTTACTATTTGTGCCAAGTTTGTTTTTTAACCAGTATAAAGTATGTAGGAATATTTCTGGCTTATTCAGCCATGATGACATATGACATCTTTAAGGTCTGGCTGCTGCTTATGCTAGCTGGTTTTTATTTACAGAACAAAGACAGCGGGATGCTACATATCTTCAGGCTAACATGAGTAGACTACACATCATCTTTGGAATAACTGTATTCATTTTCAGGGGTTCTAAACTTTTTGGCAGCATCTGAAAATTCTGACCTGCTTGTAGTGTCAAAATGCACACGGTAGTTTCCTGCTCCTCTTTGATGCAAATCCTTGTGAAACCTTAAGCCTGTGCCTGACTTTCCAGCCAATTTGCAATCAGTGGGTGCTTCTACACTTACAAATTAAGTCGACTTAAGGTTGCTTAAGTCGACTTAATTTAATCTGCATCCACACTATATTTTCCTTAAATTGACTTAAGCAGCAGCTTAAGTCGATTTAAGGAAAATTAAAGTCGACTTTACAGGCTATGTCAACTTTATTAAGTTGATATAGCCAGTGTGGACACAGATTAGCCCTAAGTTGACTTGAAGGGCTTCAGTGCTCCCCCACTGCCCTCCCTGCCAGGGTGGCTGGCACAGGCAGAGCCTGGCATGCCCCCCCACAGGGCAGGACAGAGCCCTGCTCCTATGCCCTGCCCAGTGTCCCTGTCCTGCTTAGCCCCCATTGTACCCAGGTACAATGGGGCAAATGGTGAGCAAGGAGTGCCCCCCCCACCGCCACCGTGGAACAGTCTGAGGTCCACCTATCCCCTACAAGTCAACTTAGGCGTCCAGTGTGGACGCGCTAAGTCAATTTGGCGGGGTCCCCTTTAAGTCAACTTAATTTTTGATTGTAGACATGCTAAATCGACTTAAATTAACGTGTAGACATAGCCAAGAGTAGTATAGCCTGTGGGAGTAAAGTTAAGCATAGGTGTGTTTGGATGATTGGGACCTTCATTTTGATATTACTGTTTTCTTCACACTGCTGTTTGCAACCAACCTTCAAGTTTGTTTTTTCAGTGAACCCATCTAATAGTAGAGGCTTGAAACTTCAAGTACATCTGTGTGTCATCCCATGAGCAGGATGTGTTTTGTGGCTTGGCTCTGACACACTTGCTTTCTGGACAGACTGTATGCTAACTATAAGTGAGTAATCTTTCTATTTCTCTAGCTGGAGTCGGTATTTTTCAGAGTAAAGCCCTGAAAGCCGTTGTCTCCAGAAGATGGGAGACTCACATCAATGTGTGGTAGGGAGCCAGGCCAGCGAGGTATGGAGTGCAAAGTGGCTACATAGGCTGTTGGCTAGGCACCTCACCCATGGAGCAGCAAGGTATTTCACATTTAAAGTATAACGGACACCCATCTGCATGGAGTTCTGCATAATAAACCATATAGTCACACTGGAAAATGAAACTTCTATGCAGCTGCTGCTGCAGGGGTGCTGTGTACTATGGGAAACAAACTTTCTACTCCATCACTTAGCTGGAAAGGATCCTTTATTTCAGAATAAATGGAAGATACTGTTCGTCATGTACAGCAGGTAAAGGTGGGGTTTCCAGAAAGACCCAAGGTGGACTTTGAGTAGATTTGCTCCATATGTTTGGTTAACTATTAAATGAAGGGTGCCTGGTGAAACTTGCAAGCTACAGAATTGTTCAGATTTCCACCTGAAATCTGTCTGCCATTACACCATTCAGAGATCAGAACTGCTTTCCCTATGAAATATAATCTCTTCATACAATGTTTATTAGTGTCAGCTCATTGCTTGCTGTAGCTAAGTTTGGATCAACTATATTAACCCTGGTCAGACAAATTCAGAGATAGCAGCTGACACAAGGTAAAAGTAACCCAACGCCCAGTATCTTTGTGATATTCACACTGGCATCTTTGTTCTTGTAATTAACTAAGAGTCACCTCAGAATTTATGGACTTTCCAGGGCACCTGTTTTTTCATCCAGAAACTTTCCTATGCAATTGTATCATGGGTGCGTTGTCTCTCACTGCTTGCTCCAGTTCTCAACAAGGTCACTGGAGTCGTGCCAGTGACTTCAGTGATAGCTGGATTAGGCCTGTATTGTGCACAACCAGTTCTCTGGGGCTAGAAGATAATGGCAGAGAAAGTCAACTCTGCATTTAAAATCTAGGCACTGTACTGATACCCACATGGAGACCCACAGTCTAGCAAGAAAAAGAAACTATAGCTTGCTTACTTGACTACAAACTATCACCCTTCTGGGCTGTAGAAACCAGAATAATTCAGGGCTGAACAAACTCAATTGTTTGTGACCTCTCTTGCCACGTTTACAGTTAAAATCTGTTTCTTTACCAACATTTTTTGTTCTGTTCCCATACTTAGCTTGTCCTCACATTGCCTGGTGACTATAAGGCTGCTCGTTGTGTGTGTGCTGAGCTCTTGGCCTCTTCTATGGCATAGAAAATATTGTAAGGTGCAATTCAGTAGCCTAAAGCTGTAATGTAAATGATCTCCCCACCTCACTCCTGCTCCACAATCCCGCCAAGCCAGTGGTTCTCAACCTGCAGCACACAGCACTTGTGGGCCATGTGACACACTCAGGGCCATATTGTGTGCATGCAGACAACATCACACACAGAGCTGCCTCTATGGCCCATGATGGTAAATAGATTAAGACCACTCCTCTAAACCGTATCACTTTGGCTAAGGACTCGGTCGCCTGTGTGTAAGGCTTTCCATTTCCATATGATTTCCAGGGTTCGTGGGACAAGGTATGAGCAGCTTCATTTCTCTGGTAAAAGGCTTCAGAAAACAATGTCAATGTTTATGGCAGCTCTGGTGATGAACACAATAGTCCAATGGGGCAGCAGCACCATGGCTCCGTCTACACTTGTAAACTAAGTTGACTTAAACTTGCTTAAGTCAACTTAATTTATCCTGCATCTACATTAGAGTTTCCTTAAGTCGAATTAAGCAAGTTGCTTAAGTCAACTTAAGGAAAATAAAGTCAACAATGAAAATTAAGTTGACTTTATAAAACCTCATTTTAATTCGACCTAAGGCTTAAGTTGACTTTTTCAAGTCGACTTAAGCCAGTGTAGACCTGGAGTAGCCCTAAGTTGTCTTAGGGCTCCCCCGGAACCCCCCATGCCCCCGCGGGCCGGGGGGGGGGGGTGGCACAGGGTGAGCCTGGCATGCCCCCCCCACAGGGCAGGGCAGAGCCCTGCCCATCCTGCCCCTATGCCCTGCCAGGGTCCCTGTCTCCCTTTGCCCCATTGTACTCATGTACAATGGGGCAAAGGCTGAGCACCCTGGCACTGGGCAAGGGGTGCCCCCCTGCCACCGTGGACCTGCCCTAGGTCCCCCTAGCCCCTAGAAGTTGACCTAGGAGCCCAGTGTGGACGCTCTAGGTCAAGTTTGTAAGTCCCCCCCCCCCCAAGTCAATTTTAAATTTAGGTGTAGACACACTAAGTCGACTTAACTAAGTTGACTTAGTTAAGTCGACTTAGCTAAAGTTGACTAAATTTACAAGTATAGACATAGCCCATGAGAGTTAAGGTTGCACCTTGACTTCTGTTGACAGGTCAACATTCCTAAATCCTCTAAGACTGCTGCTCAGTCAGATTCCTTTGCAAAGCCGTGTGCCTCAGAAGAGTGGTCTAGGTTCACTGTCTCAAATTTGGGGTCATTTGAGCTTTATTAAACCACACACAACCAAGGGTTGTATTCTTTATGTCCTTAATGGCTCATCAGGATACTCCCTTGGACCATTCTACCTGGCAATTTCCTAAACATTAAGGAGACAGTGGTTATTCACAACCTCCCATCTAAGGCATTTGTCCAGAATGACACAAGTTAAAGTATGGATATAACATCAAATTCTTAACTTCTAATCGAAATAGAATTCCTAGACATAAACTATATAATAATTCCCAGCAAATTACTACCTTTCTATTGATACCAAACATGACATAGTTCCTATGGATTATAGCATTTATGAGATATCCATTGAAAATAATATCATAAATGCTTCCCTAAATTCAGACAGTGTCACACTGTGCCCCCCCCGGCAGGGAGGGTATTGGTGTAGTCCTGGGGTAGCCCTAAGTCAACTTAGGGCTACCACAGGGCTACACTGGCTTAATTCGACTTTAAAAAGTCAAATTAAGCCTTAGGTTGAGTAGAAAGGTGGTTTAATAAAGTCGACTTAATTTTCATTAAGTCGACTTTATTTTGCTTAAGTCGACTTAAGCAAAGTGTAGTGTAGAGGCAGGGCACATTAAGTCGACTTAAGCCAAGCTTAAGTCGACTTAATTTACCAGTGTAGACGCAGCCTAGGAGAACAAGAAGTGCACCATGACATGGGGGAAGGGCAGTGGCCGGCTCTAGCATCGCGTTTTGCCCATGCTGCAGTGTCTAGCCAGCAACTTGCATGGTTGTGATCTGCTGAACATTAAGGCCATGCATGGAGAATTCAATTTTTATCATTTTAAGTATTTCCTTCAATTTTTATTGATTTATCTTTTCATGGTTACCCAATAATTATGTAATGAGAGTAGACATTGAGATTCAAAACATTAAAGTTTTACCACTGTTAAAAAAATTGTCTTCAGTATCATGTCAAAACATACAACTAAATCTCCTTAAATCAAACTCTAACTATTGCTCATGCAGCCTCTTTCTTACTTTACCTATCCATAAATTTCAATGATAACCAATGGAAATATTTTTCACCAAGTTGTATATACAGTGAAATTGACATTTATTGAAAAAAATCTAACCCTTTCAAGCCTAATTATTGTGACGTCTTTGGGCAGAAATGTTCTGGGCTTTATTCTGTTAGAAGAAGAAAACAGGGAGTTCCAGGGGTGGATTGGGTCGAACGTTACCCTTTATTACCTTCTTGTTCCTCTCGATACCCTGAGTGAGCAAAGAGGGGGGCAAATTATAATCCTTTTACGCTTGAAAATATGTAAAAACTTACACTAATAACTTCCCAAAGACTTTTATTAGTGCCATTAACACCCAAGCAATGAATATTAATAGCTATGTGGTGAATATAATTATACTCACCTCTGTTGTTTACAGGTTTAGTTAATGATGCTCAGGCATTTAACTTTACAACATGTTATTTTTTGTAATAGCAGTCCCAACAAATGACTGATCAAGCATTTTGGAAGGGAGGGGAAGAGGGCAGGTGTGGTCTTAGCGATTCTGGGGCCCTGGGCAAAAGTCAAGGACGGGCCCCTCCCACGCCACATGCAGGGCCCCCATCCTTGACTTTTGTCCCCTCCACTCGCTGGGGCCCAGCCAGACCCCCATCCCCTCCAAGGGGTCTCAGTCCTCTGCTGGACCCCCACTGGACTCCCCGCCACCCCCTGCACCCTGTCAGACCCTCACTGGCCTCGTGGGATCCCCTGGCCCCACCATACCCGTGGCTGGGCTCCCTGGCCCCCAAGGGCCACCGCTGAACCCACACTGACAGGCTCCCAGAGCCGCCGCCAGCTGCCTCTGGGCTCCTCAGCTCCATTGCTGGGTGACCCTGTTCCGAAGGGTCCCCACCAAACCCCTGGAGCTGGGCTCCCCATCCCCCACTGAACCCCCACCCAGCTCCCCACCCCCCCACCTCAATCTTCCTGCTCAATCCA
This sequence comes from Pelusios castaneus, assembly GCA_007922175.1. NCBI lineage: Eukaryota > Metazoa > Chordata > Testudines > Pelomedusidae > Pelusios > Pelusios castaneus. The sequence goes on from ML685925.1 coordinate 2,382,853, forward strand.
TTGATGATATGTTAACAGCTGTACACAACCAATTGATAACAAATCAAACCTTCAAAAGAGAAACTGCAGCGTTGGAATTCATATGCAGATTTGACACCATTGCTTTAGGCTTAAACAGGGACATTGGTTGGTATTCTTAATACAAGAAGTGATTTTGCCTTCTTTTTACATCCCCTCTCTCTAATATGCTGTTCCATGCTATTTGAATCTATAAAACTGCTTTAATTTGCTCTAACAGTCTCACCTATGACTTACACCTCCCTACATTTATTTTCCTTCCATTCTGTAAATTCTCCATCTTCAAGCATCTGATGAAGTGGGATTCTTCTCCCATGAAAGCTCATGTGATAAATAAATTTGTTAGTCTTTAAAAGTGCCACAAAGGCTCCTTGTAGGTTTTACTGCGTAGAACTCAGGCCACGTACACACGATCACTTTATCGCGCATTAACAGTCATTACTGCGCGATAACAACAACAGCGTATGCATCAACAGCTCAGTTGTAGCGCAATACAAAAACCACCTCGACGAGGGTGGTAGCAGTTAACGCGGAACAGCTGCTGCGCCTTTCGACTCGTGTGTACACTTACTGCACAATGATTGGCCTCCGGAAGTGTCCCAGCATTCCAAAGTCCTCCTCCCACCTGCTCTGTGGCCGTGACGAAACAGTCCCCGCCCTGTTTCAATTCCCGGGCTTTTCGAATTTTTCCTCTGTTTCACTTCCTGTTCTCTTCCTCGTGGAGTGGAGTGCAGCTCTGATCTTCACTAGCAATGGCGGCCCATCGTGGAAGACGTGCACCGATTTGGAGCACGGCAGAGGTGCTGGACCTGATCATCATCTGGGGAGAGTCTGCTGTGCAGGCGCAGCTACGCGGCAGCAGGCAAAATTTCGATACATATGGCATAATTTCTCGGGCCTTGCAGCTTCTGGTACAGTCCAGTGTTTCTGAAAATGCGGGCATCATGCACCTTTCCGGACCACCCAGCATTGATATCCGTAAAACGCCCCTTGTGATCCATGAGTGCTTGCAGCACCATGGAGAAGTAGCCCTTCCTGTTTATGTACTCGGTTGCGAGATGGTCTGGAGCCAAAATCGGGATGTGTGTGCCATCTATGGCTCCCCCACAGTTACGGAATCCCATGGTAGCAAAGCCATCCACAATCTCACGAACATTGCCCAACGTCACCGTCCTCTGTAGCAGAACGCGATTGATGGCTCGGCACACTTGTGAGAGAGCTAATCCGACGGTGGACCTCCCGACTCCAAACTGGTTTGCAACTGACCGGTAGCAGTCAGGAGTCGCCATCTTCCAGACAGCAATCGCTGACAGTATGCTGTTTCGTCTTTTCAGTGTGTTTGTGTGGAACCAAGGTCTCCCATACTGTTGCCAGTGCCACTGGCTGAGTTGGCATGGGGGGTTGTTGCGGTGCCAGGGATTCCCTTGGCTCTGCAGGGGTTGTTGGCACTGGTGGTGACATGGGTAGGTTTTGCTGCGTTGCCATGGATTGTTGCGGTGCTGCAGGCAGCATTGGTGTGGGTGCCAATCATACTCAGAGCTGTAGGCCGAGATGATGCCGAGGCCGCAGAGGTCTTGGTGGTGGCCATTTTCTGACTGGTTTTGTGCTGGTGTTTGGCAATCATAGACCATTTTTCAGGTCTTCCAGTCACCATACCTGAGGGACCTGGAGCCTCTTTTGTACAGGATAATTTAGGGGAAGAGTGCGGAGTCTTCCTCTTTTTCCCCAAGGAGAGAGGAGGTGTGAGATGTTGTTAAAGTGCCTGTTGAGTCATTTTTTCCTGGCCAGGGTTGGACGCTGGCCTGAGGGACTTAGCAGGAGTTTAAGCGAAGGTCTCTATTGTGCTGTGCCCTGGAGCTCATGTTATGGCAAAGAGGGCACTTTTGGGAAATAGGCTCTTGCCTCAGGCACTCAGTGCAGACTGGGTGGCCGTTTGATGCAGGCATGGCACCATGACAAGATCACAGTGTTCAAATCTGGGAGAGACAAGCACACACACACAGAGAGAGAGAGAGAGAGAGAGAGAGAGAGAGAGAGAGAGAGAGAGA
>ML685925.1:2387656-2422003 GCA_007922175.1 Pelusios castaneus
CACACACACACACACACACACACACACACACACACACACACACACACTTGTCCTGGGCAGGGCTTTGATTAGCTACTAATTAACCTGAAGTAACCCCTGCTCAGCTTACCAAGGGAAAAGGGACTTGCTAATATATTGGCCTTCTAGAATTCTCCGCAAACCCTCCAGTCCAACCCTGTCACAATTTGCAGTATGTCCAGTATTTGGCTTTGCTGCCTCTCTTTGTACCACATTTCATTCCTTAGACATGACCACAATTCAGAGCTCTTAGCCCACTTCAAAAAAATAAAAGAAGCCTTAATTTGAAGATTGCAATATATATATTAATTACTGTGGCATTATTATTATTTTAGTCTCATAAATGAGAAACCCCAGGGGAAAAAAAGATTTCAACCAATTTAAAAAGCACAGAACCTAAACAAAGCAACATGACATCCGTTAAAGGAACAGCTAATGATATATGTAGAATCAATCATGTAAATATGAAAGTATAGTTCCATATTGCTGAATATCAACTATTTGTACTAAAAAGGACATTGAATACTTCTGGCTTACACTGTTTTTAAATACTTCAGTGAATTAATTTGCCAAGCGTCACAATCCTGTTTTCAGATAACAAGACATTTGAGATAAATGGAAAATGTAGAGTAAACTGTATTTTAATTATTTTAATTTAATTTAATTCTTAGAGAATATAATTAACTTTTCAGTAAGTATATAGTTATAGTCCCACTCAGAACAGATCAATGATTTTAACCCTAAAATTGCTAGTGAATTAGTTTCTTAATTTAATTCTCCCAGCTCTGTGATTGATTACTGTTGCTTGCTAGTTGTGGTACCTGAGTTTAAAAAAACCAAACCAAACCAAACCACTGTATCCAATTATACTCAGGAAGCCCAAAAACACTTTATCTAATTATATTCAGGAAGGAATGAACATAAACACAAAGATAATCCCAAAACCCAAATTCAAATGTTATCAGAAAATATGAGGTTTCTCTCCCTTCTTCACCTTTGGGGCTGGCTGAAGTTCTCAAATGTTTTATAGAATGCCTCTGTCTGTACAGCCTTCGCATCAGTTTCTAAGAAACTGCCCTTTCCATCTCAAACATATAGAAAATCTGAATGTGTCCTCTAGCAGCCTCAGTTTGCAAGCCTAGATCTCTCTGTTAAGGACACATCTGGAAAGAGCTGTGGTGGGTAGTAGAATGGCAGTGACCATTCCAGCCTTTTCTGGTATTTTATGTTCAGCTTCCTTTATACCCTCCCCCATAAGAAAGACAGAAAGAATCCAGAGTGCATTTTGATATTAATTTATTTGGAACACATTATAAAAGCCATCAGCTGTTACAAATAAAAGTACAGAACCCTGGGACAGAATTTGCTGTCTTGAAACAAACGTATCGTGGTCCAAGAGATGAGCAATCATTTAGGAATTTCTACTTTTGCAGGAACAGAAGCAGAGCCTGTGGTTCTATCAACTGTCAAACCATGGGAAGAAAAGTTACATGATTTAAAAATGAAAAACACTCATCAGTCCACACAACATGGCATAACAAGAGCCAAAAGATGGCAGCTGAATCCAGAGAAATTCAAATGAGAAATTTGGCCTAAATTTTGAACAGTTAGAATGATTAAGCATTGGAACAAGCCCGTAGCCATCCCTCACACACAAGGTACCAACTGATGCTGCACAGCAAACAGAGAACCAACGGAGCTAAAGCTCATCATGTAGTGCTATAACCAATCCAGGCCGAGGGCTGAGCTTGACATAAGCAATTGACAGGCAAGTGACCGTGGCCACAACACTAAGGCCTTCTCTGCACAAACACGGATGCCTGTTAAACGTTTATGAAAGTTTTGTCAGCATAAGAGTTAGTGTGGACAGCGCTATGTCGATGGGAGGTGTGCCACCACTTCTTTAGGTGGTTTTATGATGTCAGCGAGAAAGCTCTCTCCTGTTGACATAAAGCAGCTGCACTAGCACTTATGCCAGAAAAACTTATGTCGCTCAGGGGTTTTTGGTTTTAACACCTCTGAGCAACAAAGGTTTTAGTGGTATAAGTGATAGTGTAGACCAGGGGTTCTCAACCCCGGGCCTGCAGACCAAAAGTGGCCTGTGGGGCTTTTTAAAATGGCCCACGCTGCCCGGGCCACTGGCTGGGAGCCGGTCAACAGCGGCCCAGTCCTGGCGCAAAGCTGGTATCTCGGCCACATGTCTCCTCCCTGGTCCTGGCCAGGGCTCCACAGGCTGCAGGTGGGTCCATGGACCAGCACTGCTGGCAGGGGGAGGCGAACCAGCACAGTACAGCACGGCTCAGAGGGAGGCGAGGCATGCTGGCTGCTGGAGATTCCCATGGGGGGCCGGGGCCACAGGCCGGCATGGCTGCAGTCGGGGTGGGAGCATTGGCCACGCTGTTGCTCGGGCCCACATACCTGCCCACAAACTTGCCCTGTTCAGGGGCATCCAGCCCCCCTCCCTTTAAAAAAAAAATGTTTCAAATTTTTTAAAAAATCTTTTAGGTTTGAGAGCCACAAATATAATTTTTACAACCCTGAAGGGTCACTAGTCTATTTAATTAAAAAAATATTTAAATTGAATTAATTGAATTGAATTAATTTAATTTTAATACAAATTTAATTAAATAGACTGGTGGCCCCTCAAGAGTTCTAAAAATTATATTTGTGGGCCTCGAGCCAAAAAGGTTGGAACCACCAGTGTAGACAAAGCGTTAGACAGACAAGGTGAGGGAGGCAATGTCCTTTATTGGAGAAACTTTTGTCAGCGAAAGAGACAAGCTTTAGAGTTTACACAGAGTTGCCATGGCTAAATATAGTGTAGATAAGGAATTAATACTTGTTGCAAGAGCCCATTCAGGGTGAAGAGAGCAGTTAACACCTCTTAGTTGTAGGACAAAGGAGGGATAGTGGATTACAGACCATTAGGCCCTGTCTACTCTACCACTTACGCCAGCAAAACTTTTGTCGCTCAGAAGTGCGAACAAAACACCCCCTTGGCAACATCAGCTTTGCTGACAGAAGTGCCATGTTATGTCGATGGAAGAACGCTCCCCCGCTAATATTGTAAAACCACATAAAGGAGCAGCAGTAGCAAAATCAGCAACAAATGTCTCCTGCCAACACAGCACTGTCCACCCTAGGGCTTATGCTGACAAAACCTATGTTCCTGAAGGATGTATTTTTCACACCCCTGAGTGACAGAAGTTATGTTGGCATAAGTGCTAACATAAGTGCTAACTCTCTGGGGTACTGATCTTCTGCCCCACCACCAAGCCTGATACCGTACTAACATGTGGAGAACTAGAAGAACTGTTTCCTCAACTCTATAGAATTCTTTCCAAACATAGACAACGCCACCCACAACTAGCATGTCCCTGAAAGTTGTAAGAAAAAAAGAGTTAGCTGACTGAACACCCCACAGAGGATGAAACCACACACTAGATTATAACAGTGATTGCTTCAGGAAAATAGGTGGCTGTGAAATCCTTAAACACCACATCCACCACACTCTTTCACTGCTGAGCAGGACAGCTATACAGTCCCTGAAATCCAACCATGAGATATTGATCAAATCAGCAGACAAAGTGAGTGCCCTCATAGGCCTCAACCATGATGACTATTCAACGAGGCCAACTGACAACTCTCGTCACTACCTACTGCAAAGAACTCAAAGAAGACTTCATGCCATGATTCACTCAGGAATGTGAAGATAGCACCAAATCCCACCCCAAACAACTCGAAGAGAAACTGCATCCTGATCCCCCATGAATCTACCCCAGGCACCTTCTACATACTTCCCAAGATACACAAACAAGAGGACTCGGGAAGACCCATCATATCTGGCCACAGCACTCTTACTGAAGGACTATCAGGACTCATAGAATCCGTCCTCAAACCACTCACCACACAAAGGGACAGCTTCATCCAGGACACAACTGACTTCCTCTAGTATCTCCACAGCATTAACAACCTCCCTCAGAACAACATCCTTGCTACTAAGTAGGTCGCCTCCATATGCACCAACATTCCTCACTTTGAAGGAATCACTACCTGTCTCAAATAGTCACAGGACAATGGACAGTCCTCATATATCCACTCCAAACACATCACCAAACTCATCTTTTTCATCTACACACAATTTTACATTCAACCACAACTACTTTGTCCAAACCTACGGAACAGTCCTAGATATTAGGATGATTACCAAACATGGGAACCTCTTCTTGGGCTACCTCGAGGAAGAATTTCTGGATAAATGAACCAAGAAACCTATGATATCCCTGAGAAACAGTGATGATATCTTCATCTTTTGGACAGACAACCTAAACTCCCTTACAGATACCCACTAAAACTTAAACCACCCCAGCACATCCACCAAACTCTCTCTAGAACACTCCCTCACCAGCATCAACTTCTTGGACACCGCAATCAGCTTCAGCAATGGAACCCTACAGACAACTATATACAAGAATCCCATGGATCACAAAACTTACCTCCCCAGATTCAGGAAGAACTCAAAGAAACCTGTTATCTACAGCCAAACACACAGATACAACAGAATATGCTCCAAAGAGAAAGTCTCTTAATGCACTTAAAACTACCATCACCAAATAAAGACACTCAATTAGAGGAGTAGAGTGCACCATGGAACTGGGCACCCAAATATCAGAGAAAACATGCTTCACTACAAAGGAAAAGAACCCATCTCATCACACAGCCCTACTTGTCAGCTACCATCCCAACCAGATCCCACACTGGATAGTATTAAACAATTACAACCCATACTTAATAGGAACCACATCCTGAAAGAAATCTTTTCTGAACCTCATCTTCTGGCCTTCAAACAACATCCCATATCCATCATCTGAAGCTCCACAGAACACCCCAACTCAAAGCAGCACCAGCACCTTCAACAATTGATGCAAAACCTACAAACAGATTTCCACTGCTGAGATGATCAATATCCTCACACCACACTTTTCAAGATCAATGAGTCCTACACTTGGCTATCATGACATGTGGTGTACCTGCCCAGTGCCCTAAATGCCTCCAACAATTCTGCGGGTGAGGTGAGACAATCACTACACTCTCAAACGTAACCGCACAAAAATGATAAAAGATAAAAATACCCTGTCACTTGGGGGCAAACACTTTTCATAAAATAATCACTCTGTATCTGACCTCTCAGTTCACATCTCAAAGGAAACATGCACACCACCTTCAAAAGTTGAGCCTGGAATCTTAAATTCATGACTGAATTAGACACTAAAAATAATGGACACAATAAAATACTGGACTTATGGCTCATTACAATTTGTAACCCACTAACCCTCCTCTGTCCTGACTGTAAAGGTGTTAGCTGCCCATTCTACCATGAATATTCTCTTTGCAACGTGTCACCTGCTCAACCTTGTTTGGAGCTGCGACACTGAGGGTAAGCTTATACTTAAAACGCTGCATCAGCACAGCTGCACCACTGTGGCTCTTTAATGAAGATGCTCTAAATAGACAGAAAAGAGTTCTCCTATTGGAACAGTTAATCCACCTCACCAAGAGGTGGTAGCTATGTCCCACTGACATAGCATGTTTACATGGGGCGGTTAAATTGGTATAACTACATTGCTATGGGGTGTGGATCCTCACACCCCTGAGCAACAGTTATACCAATATAGATCACTAGTGCACACTAGACCCGAGTACCTGACCTGAAGTGGAGCTCCGTCTAAGAGCAGAAGCTGATCAAGTGAAAGCTGATCAAGTGAAAGGTATTACCTCAACCACCTTCTGCCTCTGAATATCCTAGGACCAACATGGCTACAACATTGCAAATGGTAACTACTTGACCTGTCTGATGCCTACTGTGACATGAGTAGGTAATAAGCCAAGTAGCAGTACAGACACTCAAGTGGGGTTAAAAATACATATAAGGAAAAGATATCAAAACCATTATGAATACGCATAAGTGAGTGTTAGAATAACACAATAGGCATGGATGCAGAGGTACCATGATGATGAACACATACTGACTCTTGGGAATCCCCACACAGGAAGCTGTACGTCATGCATGCACTAGACATCTGGCATTATCTTTCTGTTCTTCACTCTATTGCAAAGTCTGTATTTTTGCCTGTCTAATAAAATTATTACGGAATGAAAGAGTAGCATGTTGCCCCTATGTATTTTGGGGATCCTCATTCTTATAATAAATTCTACTGAGCTGAGCTGATCTGGGGACTGATCCCCTGCAGACCACGATATTATAAATCTGAGGAGACTAACAGATATAGCTACAAACTACTAAGGGAACTGGAGGATTCTATTTCTTGATGTCCTCAAATTAAGACTGAATGCCTTTCTGGAAGATACACTTTAGTCACATTATTGGGCTCTGTACAGGGGTAACTGGTGAAATGTAATGGCCTGCTTGTGATTTATAAGGGATTAGATTGGTCCCTTCTAGCCTTAAATTCTGCAAGCTATGATCATCAAATCACTTCATGACAGTGTTAAAAATTATATTCAAACCAAGCTGAGTTTCTATTTAAAACATTTCAACTAGCATCGCTTGCTATAGTTGTAGTGTGCAGTGGGTTTTACAGCAGGGATTTAAAATCATAATATTCCAAGGTCCAAGGCTGGCCACATTCAGACTGGCCTGGTACTCAAGTAGGGCTGCTGATGGGAGTACCAGTGACTGGGTCTGAGGTCCATTATACTGGAGGTCTTGAAGGCAAGAAGTTTAAAGGTGGCATGCAATACCACTGTATTTAATTTGCTTTTAAATTTTTGTCAATGACAAAAAAAAAAGTTAAAAAAAAAATCTACGCATGCTGCACTGAGTTTGGTTAATGTTTTAGAATAAATCCTCAAGGAACCTCAGCAGTCCTATATATGAAAGTTAACTGGGTAAGTGACAGAGACTAAGTATGTTATTCAGAGAGGTAAACAGTTACATACTTAAAGAGGAAGAGATAACAGATACAGATGCTTGAGCCTGAGAGGAAAGGACACAGCCTCCTTCCCACTACCAGCAGTTCTTTATTCCATACAAATCTGAAATGCAACATTAAGCCTACTAATTTAAGTAGGTACTCCCTAGGAGTGAGATTTCAAAGCAGTCCAAGGACAACTGTAAGTAGCCAGTTTTGCTATGAGTCCTTATACCCAGGTACATCGAAGTTAACAGGAACTGTTAGAAGTGTTTGTTACATGCATTTATTGGAAGTGAGAGATTTATAGTCAAAGGCAAAGAATGAAACAACAAAAATAACTCCAGTAACGCAAGAGTCAGTACGTAGAGATTATGAAAAAGATACCAGAACAAGGAACAGCAATGTTTTTGCTTAAAACTGAATTTGAAAGCTAGACAAGTTGGTGCCTGCCGCTTATGACTGTGTGTGTGTGTGTGTGTGTGTATAAAAAAATCATAGTCTTGCTTCTGACTTTTTTAAACTGGTTCTGGTGAAACATAAGGAGCGAATGGTGATCTGTGGAGTAATAGACAGTTGGATTCCATCACCTCCAAAACCAGTACGGCAATTGTAATTAAGACTGGCAGTTATCTTTGCACTGTGATTACACAAGGACTAGTGTGAACCTCTGGTTGGGAACATATAGTTATTCTTTCTTTAAATACAGCCCTTGTGACTAACAATTTTTACCCTATTGGTTTTAACAAACCTTTATGGGGTGAAAAGGCAAGCAACCTCTGGCAGTTAATATTCTGACACCCCCCCAACTTTGACCTTTGTGCTGCTACAAACCTCTCAGTTACATACACTTGGAGAGCTCTTTTTCCTCACTTGCATCCTAGGAAGAAGTAGCAATTGACTATAGAAACTTTCCTTTCCCCAATGAGTAATGCAATATGCACATTCCCCCCCCCCCCCCCACGTCAATAAAATATTAGTTCCTTACAGAGGTTTATTTAACTTTGTGGCTCATGGAAATAGAAAAAGGCTTTTCACAATCAAAGATGTTTCACTACTACAGTATGCAGAAATATACACTCATCTCCATGACTTTTAACACCCACAGAATCTTAGAATCCCCTAAAGCAATGTTTCTCAAGGATGGGTCCATAGACTGGCACTGGTTCCTGAGATCTCCCTGACACAGTTTAGGAAGGCAGCAAGCCAGACCCTAGTATCAAAAAGGTTGAGAAATACTGCTCTAAAATCTTTTGTCTTTCCAAACAAGACAGCATTCTCCTAGTAAAACAGGTCTCCAAAACAGTAGAATCTCTCTCAAGGAGCAGGTACCTCAAGCTAAACAGTCAGCTCCCCAAACTGATTCTAAAAGATGCTGAACATCCACAGCTCCCACTGAAATGAATGGGAGTTGGGAATGCTCAGCACCCACACTTTAAATTAGCTTTATCAAAACTTGGTATTACTTCCCTGCAGGCACCCAGAGTCCTTCCTGCATTGTTAATTCATTACTGCTATTGCTGATAGAGCTGCAACGGTGAGAGATTTTCCAAAAAACTCTAGCAGACAGGTCCTGATATGACAAGGCTTGTACTGCTCCATGACCTCCCAACCATCCAGCTATAAGCCTTCACACCATTAATTACTGACTGCTTTTTCCTTTTGTAGTTCATAATCTTTTACAGTGTCTGTCAATGTCATTACTTCACTTCTCTTCCCTCCAAGGTGGATGTTTCTGAATATTTTTAGGCTACCTATCAATGATTTCCAAATAAACATGGTATTTCAAGCATTCCTATTCGTTTTATTGCTAACTTATACTACAGTAGCCTCAGCTTAAAAGTGATGTGTGCTAGCAATTTTTAAACTTGTCAACAGTCTCATAGAACCCAGGCCTAACTTTCCTGATGCTCATACGTATGTGCTGACACTCAGGAGGCATGGTATCACTAGCTGATGTTGGTGAGGTGGCAGTCCACGCAAGACATTGACGCTTTCTTTTCCCTGTAGATGAATAATCTGGAGCACCTTCACCCTCCTCCTCTTCGACAGAATATGATTCATCTACACTCATACCTTCATCTAACTTCTCACCAGTTTTATAAGTCTGTTTTTTGGCTTCACTTGCTTGTTTTTCTTCTGCTATTTTTCTGAAGTGCTCCAGGCACTGTGCTTTTTTTCTTTCCATCATCTTACTGTCTTTCTTGCCCACAAAATCTTTATGGTACATTTTTCTTTCACTTCTTTGGTCTTCAAGAAATGTCCACTCAATGTCTGTCATTTTTATACCACTATATTGTTCCAGCTCATTTCTTATCACTGTGTCTGTACAAAATATGTCAAAGAGCTGTTCTGAGCTCCTGTTGAATGCGTTTGCCTTTTCTGTAAATGACTGATTTTGTCTCTGCTTTCTGGTTTGATACAGTTTCGTGAATTCCTCATACATTTTAAGAATATTCTTCTTTATAGTTTTTATTGCTATGGTGTGTAAGTTACAAAACAACCAGTGCTCCTGAAGAAGTTCAGCAAGCAACTGAGCTGCATCTTCTTTTGATCGTTGTGCTTGCCCTGCTCTTTTGGGCTGCAACAGATACAACATGTTCTGAATCACATCCTTATTTGTAGGCAGAATTCCTTGAGCAAATTCTGATGACTCTACATAGTCAACAGTTCCTAGAGTTTTCTTTGCTTTAGCCTCTGTATCCAAGGCCTCCATCACTACTTTCTTATCCTTTTCTAATTATGACAACCTGAAAGTAAGATGAAAATCAAAATTAGAAAAGTAGTAACACTTTTGCAGCAAGAACAAACATCAGAAGAGGCTGGGAAAAGGACAAAGTTCACATGAAAGAAGAAGTTAAAAAATGTTTCACTATACACAGATGCTGTTGGATAGCTATTCTCTTAGAGCAATTCATTTAGATTTCTGCACAAAGAAGTTGTCCCACTGGCCTGTATAATTTCTTTACATAATGCTAAGATTTATTATTTGGTTAGTTTTGTCACTTTGACTGAATTTCTTAAATGTTAATTTTTCACTATGACATACTCAATCCATTGTGGTTCAACTTTTGAAGCCCAAAAAACAATGTGTCCACACAAGCCACTCTAAAACAGTCTAAGCTTTACCCTGTATCCACACTAGGACTGCCTTTAACTGATACATAGATAGTAGATGAGCTGTCATCTCAAAGAAGACACAAACTCCTCACCCTACCCTTTAAAATGCAACCAGGCCACCTCACCCAACTGTCCCTAAACCAATGGTTTTCAAACTTTTTTCCCCTCAGAATCCAGTTAAAAAAACCATTCGTGTCCGTGACCACATAATTACATCTTTGTATTCCAGACTTTCGGTGGCGGCACCACAACCCAGTACTGGATCCTGACCTATGGTTTGAAAACCACTGCCCTAAACTATCTAATTCACCCACATACCTCAAAATGTCCCCAGGATCTGGCCCTGAACATCCTAAAATGACCATATTCATTCCTTTGATAAACAATTGTTTCTCATCCTGAAAAGGTGATGTTGCTTTGTTGGACCTGGACAGCTCTGACAAAGCAGCACCAAGTGATGATTGGTACCTTTCTTTGCCCTAGGGGAACACAATGGAGGGGCACTGGAATGGAATCCATTATTTGTCAGCTGTATGTTATTAGACACCTCTACTTTGCAGCTGGTCCACCACAGTTGGATCAGTTTAGGACCTCTGCAGGCCAGGACAAAGATGTTACTGAAGAGGAGGCAGAACAATTTAGGGATGGGGGTAGTTCATGGTTCAGAAGGCAACATTCAGTTGAAGACTCCATACGCTGAAAGCCATTGCGAGGAGGACCCCAGAGGGAAACTAGTCAGCAATTCACATGCAGTTGAATTGTTAGCTTTGACATGCCTGTGCAGGAACAATTAATAGAATACAGAAGATTTGATGGAGAGTGATCTTTGGTGGGTGCCATTTCTGCAGAGGGGCTGTGAATAGGAGTTACTTTTTTTTTTTTTTTTTTTAAACCTTTGCCTAGAAATTAAATAAACTGCACCTGATTTCCCAGTTCGGAGGGACGCAGAGATGCTCCCTGAAGCAGTTGTTTAAGGTGAAGGGGCAGGAGAGCTGCAGCCGTGGTTGTGGAGGGGTGAGAAAAGAGCTATGTGGACGGTTCCAAGGGCGCTAGTTAAGGTCAGGGATGTAGGCCCCCCTTATACTAGGCGTTATAGCACCTGGGCTATGTCTATACTTGAAAATTTAGGTCAACTTTAGCTAAGTTGACTTAGTGCATCTCCACCTAAATTTTAAGTTGACTTTGGGGGGAACTTACAAAGTCGACCTAGAGCGTCCACACTGGACGCCTAGGTCGACTTCTACGGGCTAGGGGGACCTAGGGCAGGTCCATGGGGGTAGGGGGGGGCACCCCTTGCCCAGTGCCACGGGGCTCAGCCTTTGCCCCATTGTACACAGGGTACTGTTAGCTGCCAAACTAGGGAGATTCACTGGCTGAAGTGCCTCTCCAATTTAAGTTTTCAGAGTCCATAATGCATAATTGTGCTAACTTACATGCTGGATTGATTGCCAACTGACTGAATTATTACCAATACCCGTTTCAGAATTTGCACAAATTGTTACCTCCTTGACACTGATTAAAGCCCTTCCGTATGTGGACACGAGGCATTTATCATTTGATTAAGGGAGAACAAGTTCGTGAACCTGGTCCATTTCCCTAAAGGTGGCAAATTCCGTGTGTGGAGGGGGGATCGAGGGAAGGAAAAAGGGTTGTCTGTCCTGGCTTGCTAGAAGAGTGTAAGCAGGACCCTCCCGACCTTACACAACCGTATTAGCAGCTGCTGCACGGTTAGTGCAAGCTTTGTGCTGCCTAGCGATCATGTCCTCAGAAAAGCCACAACTCTGGCCTGGATGACTCCGCCAGGCCCAGCTCCCACCGAACACCTGCTCCTGTCTGCCCAGGCTCAGCACTACAGCAAGGGGCGTCCAAACCCCGACCTCCAGCCCATACTTCTGGGGCTTGGGAGCAAGCCCCCCGAGGGGAAGGGCGCGCGAGCGAGCACCTTAGGCCAGCCCAGCCCAGCCCCGCCGACACCTGCTGCCCAGCCCGGCGCTGACCTCCCCCATGGCTGCTCAGGCCGGCCCGGGGACGCTGGGTGGCGGGGGGAGGGGAGCCTCGGCGTAGCCCCGAAGATGCCTGGGCCTAGGGCTGAGTCGGTGCGACCCTGTCCGCCCCCACATAGCGCCATCTTCTTAGAGCGGCTCCGCCCGCCGCGGAGTTTGCGCAGCTCTGGGGAGAAGGGCCGAGACCGAGGTTACCTCCGCCATCTTGAAGACGGGCAGTACAGCGGCAGGACTGACTGGCGTTCCCCTTCCAGGCCTTCTGTCCTCCAGTCTAGCCCGGCTCTCTATGGTCCAACTCGGAACTGCTGCCTCTGCAGTCTCCGCAACCTCTGTGACGTCTGCCCGTCTTGTCTTTCCGGCCGACTCTATGGCCGGACGGGGGGCGGGAGGAGGCTGGGGCCAGATCTCGCGGGGTTGGTTGTAGGGGGAAGGGTCGGGACCTACCTCGCCAGAAGAGCAGACCCCTGCCCATCCACTATCCACTGATTGGTCAGTATCCGGGGATTAATTGTTGGGAACCAATGGCCGCTGTCTGAGGGGCAGGGAACTGATTGGTTAGGGCCCAGGGATTAATTGTTGGGAACCAATGGCCACTGTCTGGTCAGTGCCTGGGTTTTAACTCAGAAGGAGTCAGGTGACACCAGTGTCCTTGTTTGTCTTGCTGAACTAGACTAACAGGGCTAACTCTTTGGAACTTGGGCATTAGCTGTCAATGGCCTCTGTCTGAGGGGCAGGGAGCTGACTGGTCAGTGCCTGGGTATTGTCAGATTTATTAATCGCATGAGCTTTCGTGGGAGAAAATCAAAGCGTCTGACGAAGTGGGATTTTCTCCCACGAAAGCTCATGCGATTAATAAATCTGTTAGTCTTTAAAAGTGCCACAAGACTCTGTTGTCTTTCTACAATAGACTAACACGGCTACCCCTTTGGAATTTGGGTATTGTCAGTTATCAATGGTAGCTGTCTGAAGGGCAGGGAACTGATTGGTTGGTTCCTGGGTATTAACTGTTGATAACCAGTGGTTACTGTCTGAGGAACAAATAACTGATTGGCTGGTTCCCAGGTAACTAATGTTTACTGCCTGAGAAGCAGGGAGCTGATTGGCCAGTACCTGGGTATTAGGGCTGGTAACCAGTAGCTGTTCTCTAAGCAGAGGCTGTATGGGTGTTTAGCACTACTGCTAACTGTAGGGTGTGTGGGAGGAGCAGTGTGATCTGCTTCTGCTAGTAAGGATGTGCTGCTTTAGGTTGATTCACAGTATGTTTAGCTGGGTCCTTGCAGCGCTTCCTCTCACACTGCACTGAATACTCATACGCTATTCTGAAGGCAGGGTTTAGTTACTGGGATCTAAATGACTCGTGTCAGTAGTAGTTGGTGGCTGATTTGGTGGCTCTGTTTTTGTTAATGGTATTTCAAGGGCTTTCCTCCCTATCTGATGTAATAACTAGGTATATTTGCAGCAGGACGGAATGTTTAGAATTAACAATGTAAGTGAAATGACTACTCCTGAAGACACAGAGATAAGGCATAGAAATACTAACCACAAGAGTCTAGCAGATAAGGTGTTAAACAAAGAAGAAAATGTTATCATCTTGTTTGGTGGCTGCAGTCCCCTCTCCCCCCCCCCCACCTTTCATGTGTCTATTAAATGTTCTGTGTGTTTAACTAAAAGAGTTTGGTACTTTTTTCTCTGTGAAACGTGGCTCTTATAAATCTATTTTACTTTGTGCACAAACTAAAAGTTAGCTAATTAATCTGGAGTCTAATTATAGATAGAGCTGTAAAGTTGATAAAGGAAGGTGAAAATGGGGTGAAATGTAAAATCTGAGAAATGCTATAAAAAGACTCTTACTGAGTACAGGAGATACTGAAAGTTTAGCCTCTCTGCTGTGAAAATGATTTAATTAATGATAAAAATCAATAAAAGAGAAGTAAGTACTAATTTAGCAAATAGTTCAAGCAGCTGTTCATGTTCTCCAGTGAGGAATAAGATGCCACTGAGGGGTTTACAATTTCCATTCTCAAAGCATATTCTCTGTTAATATACTTAATGTCTTACCGTTCCAATTTAACACATGAACAATCTGAGATTTGTGTACTGAAAAGAGATCAGAGAGAATTCTCTAAGTCCTGTAACATAATTTGCTAAGAAATCTATCCTGACAGGCTTCTTTTCCTCTGCTAATTCTTCAAAAAAAAAAAAAGGGAAATGGGCCAGTTTAAAATCGCTAGATATTTGATCTTGAGAAAAACTAACTTTTTAATCCGATTTGGATTAAGAGAATTTGGTGGAGCAATAATTGAACTTGACAGAAATTTTGCTTAAAGCAAATAACTACAGCTATTTGCATTAGGGTGGAATGACAGAGTCTAGCAAGTGAGTTAGATAATCTAGTTTAAGGTGAATTGGCAAGAGTGGGCTGAGTGTAGGAAGAGAGAGTGAATATGTATAGCTGGTGCATTGTTTTTCATTTTCATAGCTAAGGTGCAGTGTGTTAATTTTACTTTATCAGTCAGTTAAAATGACAGTAGTTTATTTTGCTGGTTTTTAAAAAACCTTCAAAAATCAAAGTTGGGAGGAGGTTTTAGGCTTTTGAGGGTTTTTTTTTTAAAGTCAGATCACTTTTAAGAATGGAAATGACGCTTGCAGTACTCAATCTGTTTGTAGCACAATTACTTTATCTCTGTAAACAACAGAGAATTATGCACTAAAACTTTAGCCTTTCACATCTGGAAAGTAAGACTTTGTGTTGTCCTAGAGGACTGTGTCCTTAAAGAGCAATCATATTCTCACACATTTTGTTTTAATCACTTCCTATCTTGATACTGCCATTCCCCTTTTTATACCTAAGTACATGTCAGTGAGCCCACAATATTATGGTGGCCAGACTATTCTCTTATTAAAAACAAAACAAAAACACCACCCCAGGATCACTTATTCTCTGATTGGATTGGATTTTCTCCGATGAAAGTTCATGCAATAGATACATCTGTTAGTCTTTAAAAGTGCCACAGGATTCTGTTTGTTTCTCTGCAATAGATTAACACAGCTACCCCTTTGGGACTTATTCTCTGTATCTCCTTCAGATGTGGCTCTTGAAGTGTTTTACTGGTATTGGGACAGATTCAACTTCTACACAAAGGAAGCTTTCATGTTTTAAAGAAAAAGGCTGTAGATCTTATGGTTATGAACAGAATATCAAACATGAACCAAGTGTAACAATTTTCCAAGGGAACTTTGAATCTGAAAACAACCTAAATCAAGGCTCAAGAGATATCAGGTCCCAGTCAACTCAGTAGCATATTAACTCTTAAGATTAATGATGACCCTTTGAGAGTAGATTTCAACATAATGTAGGTGTACAATTGCATGCTTAATTTGCATAATTACTGCAGTGGTCTGCATTAAGAAATTATAGACCAGTAGCCTGATAAATAAAGGACGGGTATACCAGGTACTTCTAGGACCACTGATGTCATGATTTCCTAATGAGTGATGCTGAATGCAACAGTAACTTTACTAACTTTTAGTTTAGGCCCATGCTCTACCCTGATCTTGTTACAAATGTCCAGTTGTTATTGGTGGGAACTCAGCAGTAGATTGAGAGCAGTGTATGGTTCCTACATTAATAATTCACTAATTTTCTGCATCTGTGCATTTATTAAGCTTGAGAGTGGATTCAGGCTCGATCCATATGGAGTAGGCCAGAAAGTGGCTGGTTGGCTTTTCATGTTGCTTTAGAGCATCAGGATGAGATCAGGGCCTATAGGGGCTGCAGCCCCAAGTCCTGGCCTGAAGCAGGGGCCCTGGGCTGCAGCCCCTAAAGACCTTGCTGGTCCAGCTCTGTGCTAACAACAAAAAGAGCCTCCTGAGCTTGTCACCCCAGCACTCCAGTTAGTTGCCTGAGTTGCCTGTCCCTGAATCCAGCTCTGAAATATATAACATGCAAAGCATTAACAAACCTCTGAACCCCTTTTGTTATTCCTCTCTTTGACGTTTTAATCAAGTGCAGAAATATTACTTTAGAAATCTGTTTACTAGGTTACTAGAGTCAGCCTCCCATCAACCATTTGGTGATTACCATATGTTCACATCAAAACTAAAAATGTTTGGGGACAGTTGAGATAAACTCGAGACACATGGTTTATGGAGATATCATAATGTTGATCAAGAGACTTGTGGTGGGCATATTTGTAAAGGTTCAACTTTTACCAATCTTGTATGTAGATTTCTGCAGAATGGAAGGGGACCAAGTAATGGTGCTAACAAAAGAAGGGAGAAAAACCGCTGTGGCTAAGGTGTGTGATGGGGAAGAAAGTAAGTCAATGGAAAGGTGAGTGAGTGGCTTCTCTGGTTTTCATAGTTGGTGTGGCAGGGAGGGGGAGAGAAGCACATTTTTTTAAATACAGAGTATTTGAAATTTTTCTGAGTTGCTGGGAAATCTCTGCTTAAAGTTTGTAAGAACAGTAATAGGTCTTAAGCATAGATAGTCGTGCAGGTCATGATTAGGATTCAACTCAAAATGTCTTATTTAAGATCCTGATTGTGATGATCAGGGCTGTAATCTCTCAATTTTGGGGGGTGAGTGGGTGGGTGATCTTTGTGCTCCAGTGCCATGGTCTTTTTTCAGCAGGGAGGAGGATAATGATTATTCCCAGTGAAACCCAATGAAAGCAGTATTTAGGTGTAAAAAAGAGCTGTGCACTCCAATGAAGCTGTAACATTCATTGTTTGATCCAGCTAACAGCTTGCTTGTGTCCTCCTCTTCTGTTCTAACTCTCTCTGCTTCCTTACAAACAGGAAGGCTTACATGGATTACAACGCAACCACTCCAATGGCACCAGAGGTGATCCAAACTGTAACAGTGGCCATGCATGAGGCCTGGGGCAATCCCAGCAGCTCTTATACAGCAGGTAAGAGCAGCTCTTATTCTAAATAGAACATTCAACTAGCACAGTGGTTCCCAACCTTATTGGCTCAAGAGTCACAGATACCATTTTTATAACCCTTGAGGGCCACAAGTTGCCATCAGCAGGAACCCTCCTCACCTGCTTCACTGCTGTCAGATGGAAGGAGTTTAGCAAGGAAGCTGCCTCCTTGCTGATGACCTGTCTCCCTTGCTGCAGCAGGGAAATCACATGTATCTCCCTGTGTGCTCCGCCTGGGTCCCTAGGCAATGACTCCCTTCTGCAGCCAGGGAATAGGAGATCAATTCTTCTTTCCCTCTAGCTCCAGCAGGGATCCTGTCACAGGATGCATATCCGTGCACACCTGGGCTGTGATTTTTCCGCTCAGTGGTGTACTGTGATTGTATGGTTTGATGCCAGTTATGCCATGCAAGGTTCCCTTTTGAATGCTCCACCATATTTTTATGATATCATGTTTCCTGCAGCATCATGTATGTGTGCCCATGTGAAGCATGTTACATACCTCAGACTATCTCTAGCACTGAAGCTGGAAAGTTACATGACAACGTTGATGTAAATTAACCTCCCTGGCTTAGGTAGGACAGGGCTCGACAAAATTGTCTCCCCGCCAGGCACCAGCAGTTTTATTTTCAGTCACCGGTATGCGCTCCTCCACTGCATTTCCGCAGCAGAGGTAGGTGCCAGGCTACAAACCCTGGTCGCCACAGCAACCTGGCACCTGGGTTTTGTCAAGCCCTGAGGTAGGAGGAAGGGGGGCCGAAGGGGAAAGAAAAAGAAATACAGACACTTGAGGGAGAGAAAAGATGCTGGCTTTTTGACAGGGAGACTCCATCTTGAAACATCTACTAAAAGGACTGTGCCCTGCCTAAAATAGGCAGAGAATGGCTGCAAACCATCACAGCCAGACCCAAGTGGTGAGATTAGCACGGTTGTAATAATGTTACAAGTTTAATATGCATGTTGTGTCTTTTATTTTCTTGTGATACTCCTGATTCCTTTATTGAATGATTGTGCATTGATTTCCTATCTACTCATTTGTTCCTCCAAACTGTACCCCAAGGGGTCGGTTCGTGTGGATTTACCAGACACAGTTAAAGACCATTGAAAGATGGTTGATTTTTATTGAATGCCAGGGTGAATAACCTCAAGCAAGCAATGCAAAGTAATAAGTGCTGAGAGCTTACGTCCCTTCAGCAGCCGGGGACCCCTGACAATTTCAGATGACCCCGAGGAGGTTCCCAAGGCATCTTGGTCCCAGGTTACCAAGTATCCTATGGCAAAGTCCGCCGGCTCTCAGAGGCTATGCTAACAGTTAGCATTTCAGGAGAAGGTGGGGTGATCAAGCCCACTTTCCCTTCATGCGCTCAGGCCCAAGGCCGAAATGGCTTGGAAAAACAGATAAGAAGTACATCATAGCCAGCCTTGCAAAACAAAAATACAAAACATCTTGTCTCAGGCCGTAGCCGGTTCCCACAGGAGACTGGCTCCAGCTGGTGCTTTGGGCATGAAACCCAACATCAATTCATGGTCAGGTTGCTCATGGGAAGGGAGTTGTGAATGCCATCTAACTGTCCGTCACAAAATCTTCTGCTTTGGCCCTACATCATTTAAAATCATATCCTAATCAATAAACTAGTGTTAGTTTTACCTAAAGTTGTGTGGACTTCAGGGGGTGTGAATGAGTGAGACTGGGCCCATTCCATTTCTTTGTCAAATGGATGGACTTGAGTCTGTGGAGATTAGGGGTGGGTCCCAATCTTTATAGGACAGGGGTTCCTACTGTGGTATCTGGGGACTGAGGGTGCTCACTTGGGGACCGCCCCATAGGCTCCTAGTGGGTGCACACCCACTGCCTGGGACCAATTACATGCAGGAGGCTGGTGTGGACACTCGGAAGAGAGTGGTCACCTGGCAAAGCAGGGTGAGTCGAGGTTCAGGAGTGGGGCTCGGGGGGTCATAGTGGCACACCCGAACAGAATCAGAGAACAGCTCCTAGGGTTTGTCTACACTTGAAATTTAGGCCAACTTAAGGACGCTTAAGTCGACCTAAATTACTCCACGTCCACACCAGGCTTTCATTAAGTCAGCCTAACCACTGGTAGTTATTAACGGCTAAGTCAATTTGTTAAGTTGACCTAAAACCAGTGTGGACTCCCTATGTCAACTTAATTCCCTGAGTCAACCTAGGGCTGGGAACAAGGGAACTGAGGCTCACGGGGAGCGGGGGTTGCCTTGTCCCCGGACCATGCGGATCACGGCGAGAAGGGAGCCAGGCTACCTAGGACCCGTGTGGGTCCCAGCAAGAAGGGAGCTGCTCTCTTCTCCTTGGAACCCCAGCGAGTCCCGGGGAGAAGGGATCCGCACTCCCTTCTCCCTAGGAAGCCGCGGGTCCCAGCAAGAAGGGAGCCACGGCTCTCCGCTGTCTACACTTGAAAAGTTAAGTCGACTTGTTAAGTCGACTTAACAGAGTCAACTTAACTTTTCAAGTGTAGACATACCCCTAGTGCCTAGGAACCCAGGCAGAGTGCTTTGTTCTCTGCTGGAGCCAGGGGAGAGGAGCTCTGATCTCCCCTCCCTCTGGGTCCAGCAGGGACCCCATCACCTAGGGACCCAAGTGAAGTGCTTTGCCGTGTTCCCTGCTTCCAGTCAGGAGGAAAGGAGTGCTGATCTCCTGCCTGCCTGGCTGCAGCAGAGGGAAACCACAGGTATCCTGTAGCTCCCTGTTCTCCACTTGGGCCCCAAGTAGTGGCTCCTTTCTGCAGTCACTGCCCAGGAGGACACAGTTGGGGAAGCACTGCACTAGCCCAAAACCTCTTTGGGACTTCTTGTGAGCAAGTGTTTATAGAATTAAAGCATACTGTTGCAAGGAGACTAAGAATAGCAGATTGAGCATATGAAGACATGAATTATAATGCTATGTATGTTCTAAAGTACTTTATGTAAAATTTATGTTCACATTGGGCTAGGGGCACATGCTACATTGAAGATTATGGCTAGGGATGTCTGGAAGACAATTCCCTTGTGTGAAAAAATGTCAAAGGTTCCGTATATGTTTCCATTCAAATGTGTAATGAAACCAAGACTGGTCTAAATTTCTTGTGTGGAAAACAAAGAAAAAGAGACTAGTCAGCAAAGACTCTGAAGCAGGAACTTGAAATTGGGTCTGCCACAACCTTGGTGAGTGCCTTAAACGTTGAGATAGTGGTTGTTCTAAGGTGCGTGGATCTCTTCCTCTCTAGCTTTTTTCAGAACTTATTATTAAGTTGAGAATTAACTTCTCATTAACTTGAGAATCTTCCACTCATAAGTTCCAAAGCCATGTTCGTTTAGTTCAGCAAAACAAATAGGGAGTCCTGCGGCACTTTTAAAGACTAACAAATATATTTATCGCATGAGCTTTCATGGGAGAAAATCCCACTTTGTCAGATGCTTTTTCTTCCACGAAAGCTCATGCAATAAATAAATCTGTTAGTCTTTAAAAATGCCACAGGACTCCTTGTTTGTCTTCCTGGCACAATTGATGTGCTTCCATGACAAGTTTCAGTTTTGATAAATTGGCATTTTCTGACCAAAAAATCTTTCATTGAGGAGTTTCTGGCCAACTCTAATTGCAGCGCTGCCAAATATAATTTCTAGTTATTTCAAAAACTTAGAGTGTAAATGGTTTAGAACAGGAACTGCCTTTTCATGAGGTCTGCCCAGTGCCTGGTACCATTCCTACAATAATAATTAGTAATAAAGGCTGGACATTTTAAAAAAGCTGGTGCACTGTTATTTAATCATTCCTCAAAAATGACAGAACTCATTGAATTCAAACTCTCTAAAGAAAAATTCACCTTGGACCGAGTCCAAGCCTGTTGAATTTCAGCCAAAAATTAAAGGTTGTGACAGCCTTTATGAACAGGGTCATAAAACCAAATGCTCACCTTAAGAGTCTAAGACTTTCAAAAATGGGTGCCTAAAGATAGGTTCCTAAATCTATATTTGGGCATCTAAAAAACATCCTGACTCAACCCTCCCCCCACCAGCTCCAAAACCCTGGTGCTTCCAGCAAGTGTCATTGGGGCTAAGCACTGTTAAGTCAAGTCACTTATTTAGGTGCCTTAATATGGACTTCAAAGTCTATACTTTAGGAATCCAATTTTGAAAATCTTGGTCCCTAGCTACAATGTTCATGACTGGTAAAATTAATAAAAAATAAACTTCTAAAGAAAGGGAAACTTTCTTACCCTTTCAGACTGGAAAATCAGAGTTATAGACTCCACTTGGAAGAAATCCTGGGTGTTCAACATAGGTGCTGTTAGGACACCCCCTTAGTGAGGGGAACATTTCAGTTAGCTAAAAATAAATAAATAAACAAGTTTAAAGAATTGCTCCAGGGAAGCAAGTTTACATATTGTACTATTTGGCTTTGCCTCATACACTCTTACCTCCTTTGTTTTTTCACTCCCTGCTCTTATCTGCTAATTGATTGTTTCAGCTGTGCTTTGTTTTTAGTTTGTTTATATTTTCAACTAACTTTATAATTCTACTGAGCCTGGCAGTGTGGGGAAAATCATCCTCACAAATCCCATGATGGACACATGGACGAGTGCATGTTTGAAAGGAATATTTCTGGAGAAAGTAGTACCTGAGTGCCACTAAGTGTAATTGATGTGGATTTTCTGGGATTGGGAATAATTAATGTCATCTGAATGAAAGTGGCTTTTGTTTGCCATCACTGTGATGTAGTGGAGATATTCTTGGGGTTTTCTCTGAGTGCTGTGTGTGAGCCTCAGTTTCCCCTATGTGTTACTTATGTATTTTGGTGATGGGGCCAGGGTGTGTGATCACTGGAAGGTGGATGGGCCTTCCCAAGCTACATGTACACAGACATAGCCAGGTCCCCTTCGCTTGGGGTCAACCAGCTGTGATAGGTTGTTGCAGGTGAAAACAAGGAGGAGTGGACATCTTGCCTAGGAAAGAGACAGAGGACTGGGGTGGGGTAAGGGGACGTTTCTTGAGGTGGCTGTCTGGGGGCTCATTCCCCAGTGAGAGGGTTGCAGGGAGCAGAGCCCAAGAATGGGGTTCTGGGACTCTTCAGTTAGTTGCTGCTGTAACTTTTGATTCATCCACTAACAACATCTTTTGTGCTCTGATCCTGAGAACTAATAAACCCTTCTGACTGCCATGCTGGCTGTGTATGGCTTCTGACTGCAAGGCAGGGTGCATGGCCCCTTTGGGGACATCGAAGAGTTCTCCAGCTGACCCATCCAGGGGGAGCTCATGGCAGAGCAGGGGTGCTAAATGCTCCAACGTCAGATTGAGGAGGTGGCTGCACTGGTATGAGAAGACCCCAGTATAGGACCTGGGCACTGGAGTCTTCACTGGCCTTACCTGGAGTGGTTTCAGGGCGCTCTTCCTGTGGGACTCCATCATGCTGTCACACAAGGACACACTCTTCCAAACACTTCCCTCTTCTTGACATTTTAATCTTGCACAGAGAAAATCAAATAAATATGGACAAGAATCCATTTCATGCATCAAGCCAAACGTTTATGGAAATACGTCTATGGAAATCTCTTTTAAATGAACCTCTAGTACAGGAATAAACTTACAGTGGTGGTTTCTTTCTTAGCTGTCTACTGTAAATACAGAATAAAAACAACTTGACCAGGTGCGTGCATTGATCCCCCAGGTAGAAAAGCCAAGGAGATCATAAATAAAGCTCGGGACAGCCTGGCCCAGATGGTGGGAGGAAGATCCCAGGATATCATTTTCACCTCTGGGGGCACTGAGGTGAGTGCATGAATCCCAGCCACATCTTCTCTGAACAGGACGGTGCCCTAGACAGTGACAGCTCATCTACAGCAGTACACGCACTATCACACACTGGGGAAAGGAGGAGATCATTTCCGAACCACACTGAAGTATTGTTTCAAACATCAGCTCGTTGCCTCTGCTGGTGTGCTTTTATACAGACCAATTAATATGCAGCAATCAGTGCACTGGAGAAATTCCCCCTTTAGCCCATCGCATAAACAACCCCCACCCCAGTAACAAACAACTCCCCTTTAGTCAGGTTTTTATTTCCAAGCCACAACAAGGCAGCCTTTTTCCTTCTCTTTGCTTGGCGAGTTCCAGTTCTCTCTGGAAATGTAACGACGAGCCTGTTAGACTCAGACACTGCTCATGGCCTTTCCCTCAGTTCTAGCTTGCAAATGGATGTGTTTGGAAATGAGAGCCTGGTGTGAAACGTGAGGTGCACAAATGACCCCTCCTCTCCCTAGTTAAAGGACCTCTCAGGGGAGTTCAGTTCCCAGGGACATTTTCAGTCTGCTCTGAGGGTTATGTTTTCACAGGCCACATGTTAAGCTCTTATTTGCATGCAGGTAAGAGAGTGACTGAAGGTAAGGGATTCTATGCCCTACTAAGACCCCCGGTTATACCCTGCTCTAGTGGTTTCCCTTTCACCTCTCTGCAGGCAAATAATTTAGTTATCCACACAGCACTGAGGCATTTTAGAGAGAGCCAGATGCTGGCACAGGACGGACCTGGTGAGGATCACAAAAGGACAGTCGGGGTTGCTCATTTCGTTACATCCAGTGTGGAACATGACTCAATCCGTTTGCCATTGGAGCACCTCCTGAAAGAGCATATAGCAGGTGAGTGTGTGTACTGCAGGAGAGCATCACTGATGCAGACTCCCCACTCGCAGGCCCTCTGTTGAGCGGCTTTTGGCTGCAGCTTTTGTTTCGAAGTAGTAAATACAAGCCTCCTTTCTTCATACATGGGACTCTTCCCAGCACATGAAATAGAACAGTGCTTCCCAACCTGTGGTCTGGGGGACCAAAAGTGGCCTGTGGGGCTTTCAGAGTGGCCCGCAGCTCTGCTCCTGCTGGCTGCAGAAGGGAGCCACTGTCTGAGGACCCAGGTGGAGCACATGTTGGTGGGGCTAAAAGACCGGATCCTTGCTGCAGCCAAGGGGATGGGAGATTAGTGCTCCCCTGCCCTGCCCTGGCTGTAGCAGGGAGCACAGCAAAGTACTACACCTAGATCTGTTGGTGCTAGGGTCCCTGCTGGAGCCAGAGGAAGGGGGAGCACTGATCTTCCATCCCCTGGCTGCAGAAGGGAGCCACTGTCTAGGGACCCAGGTGAAACCCACAGGGCTACAGGGTGCATGTGATTTCCCTGCTGCAGCCAGGGAGATAAAGATGAGCGAGGAGGCAGGCTGCTTTTCAGCAGGAGCCTGCTGGCAGAGAAAGGTGGCCATTCAGAGTTGTAAAATGATATCTGGGCCCTTGAGCCAAAAAGGTTGGGAACCACTGAATTAGAAGGTTTTGAATGGAGTGTTGGCAACAGCAATCTCAAGCAAGACGATCACTGGAGTTACTTTGTCAGATGATTATGAGCCAGGTCCTGCAGTGTGTACAGGATTTGAGGTGATGACGGTGGCACCAGGGGAATTCTCTTTTTTAAAACTCCAGTGGTTTTTGCTGTTTTTTTCCAGCCCTCAGTGAAGGGAGCAGTGCCTTCTCCTTCACCCGCTGACCTAGCTCAGTGTTGCTTCCCCTAGGCAGTCAATGTAGTATTTTAGTGGCAGATGTGAAGGTTTTAGCTCTGTCTTTAATCTGGCCTTATGCCCCTGTCAAAGGCTACGGGGGGCTCTGATAAAGGATTTTGCTGTCTCTGTCTCTTTCTCAGCCTTGAGTTCTGGCTGTTTCCAGATTTGTATTGTTTTTCATCTTTCTGTCTGGGAACGGTCTCTGTGACCTCGAAAATGTTTTCAGTAAAGGCTTGGGTAATGTGTATCTGGGAGGAGTGCCTTTCTAACCTATCAGAAACTGTATTTGATTCCTGTAACATGAACTAAAGTCTATAAGAGAAGCTGTTGCTATGTCACAGGTCAGAGATTTCCTTTGTTCTCTCCCCGTGAGCGCTCCCGTATACAGATCTAAGTAAAGGCTTGCTAATCACACTTAAGAGATTCGCATTTTTCCTTGACACCCCCTTTTCTGTTTGTCCTCTTTATCCTACAACGGCTGTATGGTCAGGAAGGCAAGCAGCCATCTGCAAGGACATTCCTGATCTGGCCATTAGGTGGTGCTACATATTGCTTGAAAGCTGGGCGTATTAGCCTCACACCTAGTGAACATTAACATAGCCATGGTATGCCAAGCCCCCAGGTAGTGACATTCCACCCACCCTCCTGGCACAGTGTGCAACCACCATCTTATCAAGCCAGCTGCTAGACGCTACCCTCGGAGTTCTTGTTGATAAGGTGACCCCTATGTGGTGCTGATCTGGAGGATGAACCTAATTGCTTGTCTCTTGGCTTGCAGAAGCAACCTTTGTCCCAGTGTCCAAGCTGACTGGGCAAGTGGAAGTCGATGATGTCATTGCAGCAATCCGTCCAACCACCTGCCTGGTTTCCATCATGCTGGCCAATAATGAGACTGGGATAATCATGGTGAGTCGTTCCCTGGCTTTTATTTCACGTGTTGGGGGAAAGGGGAGATCATATCTGTGCCGCATGCCTTGTTTAACATTTATTATTTGGGCATCTTCTGTGCACTGAGGTACTTCTCCTGCCTGGTCTTTTCTCTTGGTCTCTCTTCCCCATCTCTCTCTTATCTTTTCACAGCTTTCTCCCTCTTCGCCATTCCTTTCTCAGACCTCTATCTTCTTCTGTGCTTCTCTCCTCATTCCTTTCTCCCCTTCAGTCTGTCAGCCAAAAATAGTGGGTCCCACATTACGGTGTCTGGGTCATTTTTAGTGCACTTCAGAGATTTAGCTGGTCACTTGCTGTTGACTTCTTTTTATTAGCTGTTGACTTCTTGTTATTATCAGATTAGATGGCATGTGCATACTTAATCCTGCCTGAGCACAGGAGGATGGACTAGATGACCTCTCGAAGTTCTTTCCAACTCCATAATTCTATAATTCTTTGATTATAAAAATATTTAATGTCACTTTTCCATGCCAGCTCTTTCTTTATTTCCTAAGGGAATGTTGTGTGATAGTGAATGGATGGAAGGTGTACTGTAGTCACAAAAGGGTGGGGAGGTGCCCAGAAGACATTGTAACAAGATGTGTTACACAGCAGGGGTATCGCTGGGCTCTGGCCCAAGGGCCCCATGCCCCGAAAATACTGTGGAGTGCCCCAACCCAGCCCTGCAGCTACTATGGTGCTCACCCGCACACCTGCAAGCTGGGACTGGGTGGTGCCTATTTAAATCTCCCACCCTACAGCATGCCCAGGCACACGGTGCAGGGCAGGACATATAAAATACCGCACCCCACCTGGGTGGGCCTGCCAGGGAATGAATTCTAGCAGCTGGTGGCTGTGGGTTGGCCCCTTTGCCCAGCAGTGGTGAGTGTGCGTCTGCTGGATGAGGGGTGGGGAGGATTGGGAGCCCAGGAGAGGGACCGGGTGGAGGAAGAAGCAGGTGAGAAGGAGATTGGGGGCTGGGTGGAGGAAGGAGGGGTGAGAAAAGAAGTGTGGAGGGTGCGAAGAAGAAGGTATTGAGAGCCAGGCGAGGCATGTGCTCTGGCTAGGGGCTGCCTGGTGTGACTGCTGTGCTCAATGCAGGGTGTGGGGCAGGGCTGCCCTGTCAAGCCCAGTTGTCGGTTTCATGCTTCAGGTTTGGAGGGAGTCAGGCTGGGCTGCTGGCTCCACACCGGGCAGCCCCACTGGGCTCAGCATTAGGGGCGGGGGGAGGCTGCCCAGCTGTGCTGTGCTCTGGTCCAGGCTGGCAAATGGAGGAGCTGTTTAGTGCACACAGGCCCGAGGCCCCATGCCTGAGAGGGATGGGTTTGGGGCCTATGCCCTGAATCTTTTTTCTGTATAGCAATGCCCCTGTTAAACAATGTAAAGAGTTTGAGACCCAGTCACCTGAGTTAGCATTCTCTCCCCCAGCCAGTCTCTGAGCTCAGCCAGCGGATTCAGATCCTGAACCGGACCAGAATGGCCACTGGGCTGCCCAGGGTTTTGATACACACAGATGCAGCCCAGATGATAGGTAAAGGGCGAATAGATGTGCAGGATCTGGGAGTGGATTACCTCACCATTGTGGGACACAAGGTATGCCTCTGTTCTCCTTGGAGCGCTCTCTTCACATCACATTGGATTTGTCCACGTATTTGTCACCTTTCAATGCGAGACTTTTCTCTGAATGTTGCATCTTCTGAGTAGAGGCTTTTTATTCTTCACTTTTGGTCTGGCAAAAGAATGGCTGTTGGTGAAAACGGGTTCCTAATTTTTTACAAAAGGGAAAGGGCAAGCGAGCTCTCTATAGGTCCAGAGGACAAAAGTCATTCTTCAGAGAAGCCTGCAGTGGCTTCAGGTCTAGAAAATGTTACCCCATCCAGTATTGTTACCGCAGGACCTTTGGGAATCCAAACATTAGCTACATGCCCTCTGCTTTTCTGACCCCACACAAATCATGTGGGGGAATGTTCATCTCTTCTCCAGGTAGCAATGAGGGCTCTGGGTTGATCCACTTGTGTAGGGCTCTTGAGAGGGGAGGTAAATGTTTGACCTTACCCTTCATTCTGGGCCACAGTTTCCCTTGCCAAATCTCTTCTCCTCTCATGCTCACATCAGAGGCTCTGCTTTCTAGAACCGAGATTTAGGGCACAGGCTCCAATCTCTTTCCCCCCCGTACTTACCCCAGTGCTCCACCCCTGCACTCCCCCCCCCGCTACTGCCACCCCCAGCGCACACACTAGTTCCCCTTCACCCAGCTCCCCTTCCCCCTGCACCTTGCTGAGGCCTACTGGCTCACCCTGTCAGTGGTCCAGGAACTGAAGAGGGACCCCAAGGAGACACTACCACCGGGAAGCGCTGCCTGGGCCCATGCCATGAACGCATGGATATGGGGGTTTAAATTTCTCAGCTGTTCCCCCGCCGTAGGCCACATGCCTAGATGTGCCCTAGGGCAGGAGATTTAAAAAGGCCCCTCCCCAACTGAGCTCCCAAGTGCTCCAGGACTCAAGGCAGCCTGAGCACACCAGGGCTCGCACTTTGCAGCACATTTGGGGTCCATCCCCCGTGTGCCCAATGACAGCAACCTCATACACAGAGCATCCTGATCTCCTTGTTGCCTAGAGAGAAAGGCCAAAAAGACAGTCCAGCCAGTCACTCTTTCTGCTGTGGAGGATTTAGTGCAGGACTGTCAAAATGTCCAATCCAGCCTGCCAACTCCTGCTGTCCCAGGGGGAGTGAAGGTGGGGTGATCGGGGCGACCACCCCAGGCTCCACGCTGCCTTCAGCAGCCAGCCAAAGGCAAGGGGTGGGGCGGGAGTGTGGAGCTCGGCCATTGTTGGCGGGGCAGCACTGGGCGTTGGGAGGAGGCGGGGGGACAGTGTTGGCGGGGGTGCCAGAGCCAGAGGCCGCCCTCCCTCTGCCATGGATCAGGCCGTATTCCTGCCTGCCCTGCCCCTAGCCAGCCACCCTGCCCCAACGAGCGAAGAGCAGGCTGGCATCTGGCTGCTGCTTTCCGGGGCCAAGGCACCAGAGAGGGCCCATTCAGCGGAGTTTGGGGGCCAGGCGACCTAAATTCAGCACTTGGGGTGCAGTGGGGGGGAGGCCGCTGGGGGTGAAGTGGCCCAAACTCCATTGAAAGGTCTTCTCCAGGGCCCCACCCCCAGTGGCCGGCCAGGGGCGGGGCAGGCAGGAATTCTGCCTGCTCCACCGCAGAGGAATGGCAGCCTCTGGCCCCAGCCCTGCCCTCCCAGCACTGTCCCCTCTCCAGTGCAGGCCAGATCAAAGGCAGGGGGGCCCAGGACTGCCCACTCTTGTGGGGTCCTCCCAAATCCCCCCTGCTGAACCTGTGGAGGAGGGGCTGTGGCCTGCGCTGCAGGTGGGGGTTGCAGCGGGAGGGACCGTGGGCCAGCACTGCGGAGGGGGCAAGACAGAGGCTGCAGTCCACAGCACTCCTGTCCTGCTCCTAGGCTGCTTGGGGGCTGGACAGACAGGATGCTGAAAGTGAGCAGCAGCAGCCTGCCACTCGGTCAGCAGGACCCAATTGGGGGGGTGGGGGCAGTGCTGTGGGGGCCACAGCCACCCCACCCCACCAACAGTCTGCGGGCGGGAGGGGCTGTATGGGGGGAGAGCAGGACATGAGAGAGGTATGGGGGAAGAAAATATGACTTGGCCCCTGGGCATCAAATAGCCTCGGTACAACACTGCCGCCTGTTGCCAGTAGAGCAGCACCAGGCCGTGCAGCTCTCCCTCGTTGCCACACTGCCTTCGGCAGAAAGCCAAAGGTAAGGAGCCAGAGCTCGGAGCCTGGCCTGTAGGCCAGTCTGCCTCTCCCCCCACTCCTCCCAGCATTGTGAGAGCCAGAGGCCCCCACAGGCCAATTGGCTCAGGGACACACTTTAAGTGTCCTGCCCTCCAATGCGGCCCCTCACATCGAATGAGTCTGACAGCCCTGATTTAATGCATTAGACTTTGGTTCAGGTATTAATGCTTCTCACTAGATGCTCTCTGAAGATAGTCTTTACTGTACACAGCTGTCTTCTGCACATGTATGTGTTCAGTGTGTGCACACAGGTGGATCTAGTGATGTGAGGCTACAGCATGCACTGGATAGCCATAAGAGAGTACTTTACTTTGCACATTCACTCTGCAACCCTGGGGTAGGCTTGTGTCTGCATAACTCTCGTGGGAGCGGGATGGTACAAAAATGGTAAATGTGAGGGTTTCGCAGTTCATAGGCCATCAGTAAAACGGAGATGGGGATGGGCTTTCCTTGTCATTCCAACAGGGTCCTGGTTCAGTAAAGAAGGAACTAGAGTTTGCAACAGTAGGGAATGCTGCAACATGAAGTGTGGAGGGGGAACGGGTTTCCTTGAGTTCCCTTGCTTAGGGTTGGTGTTTGTCATTGCAGTTCTATGCCCCACGCATTGGAGCACTGTACGTGCGAGGACCTGGGGACACCACCCCTTTGCATCCCATGCTGTTTGGAGGAGGGCAGGAGCGGAATTTCCGACCTGGGTAAGGTGGAAAGCTAGATGGGGGAGCAGATGTTTGAGGGGCTCCTGACTGGCTGAGGGAATAGATGCACTGCTAAAAATAACAGAGGCCACTGCTTGTGCGTATAAAGAGCCTCATAGATGTACACCCTAGGCTTGAGGAGTGTAGGGACTCTGCTCCCTAAATTGCATCTCAGCATCTGCTCTGTTTATACCTGCGCTCACTTCACTCTACCTGCCACCACAACTGTAGCCATACCCTAAGTCCACACTGTTGGAAGCCTTTCCTTATTGGAAGGAGCAGTCTGATCAACCAGCCAGGTTTAGGGTATAATTAGATGGATAATGGACACATTGCATTTGATTTTATTCCCAGACTCTCTCCAAAGTACAGTAAGGGTTCTGGTGGGTGTGGGAGAAGAACTCTGCTGCTGGTGAATGTTTCATTGGTGTCTGTTATGCTCTTTGCTAAATGTATTCTGAATACAGTTACACTGACTTCATGGAAGCCATGTGTCACATTTCTTTGGCGTCTCAAGGAGGAGGAGGCCATTTTGAAGTTCTCCTAGATCCCCAAAAGCCATTTGCAGGAGTCTCAGTAACAACTTCTGAGCTAGTCACTTATTTTTGCAGCCAGACATAGAGTTTTTCATGTCTGAAAAGGAAACTTCTCTTCTCTTGACTAACTAAAAAATATCAGTTTCTGTTCCCAAAGCTGTGAGCAAATGGAGAGTGAAGCACCTGACTGTCCATTTGTGCACCCAGTTGTTTGGGGTTATTACCTCCCAGATGTTCCGTGCAACTGTGTTCACATTACTTGTGTGTGCAAATGAGGCTATTATATTTTTATAAATGGGGCTCTTGGCACCCATTATTTTCCTGGGGAAGTTGGAAATAAATAATTGCTATACAAATGTTTCTGTTTCAGGACAGAGAATACTCCAATGATTGCTGGCCTGGGCAAGGTGAGTTTGGAAGTAGTAAAGGGAGAAAAAGGAAGTGTGTGAGTTTAATATTAATGCAGCCTGATAGATAAGTATGTAACTTGTCTGCTGTGTTCCAAAGTCTTGGAAAAACCCCTAACAAAATGAGAAAAGTCAACTTATAGTAAACCAAGACTGCAGCGTAAACCCTTGTTTTCTGTTACTAGCCAAAGGGAATGTTTTCAAAGTGGCTCTTTGAGATCTAGCTGAACAACTTCCCATGCCAGTAATGGGAACCACCCAGCTAAATCTGCACAGTGCTTTGAGACTATTGGGAGAAGGGTAGATTTCATAGGAAGCAGGGAAAGTTGTGCGTGGTGGATAGAAGTGTTAGGTAACATTAGCCTTGATCTTGAGGAAAGAATGGCCTCTGTAATTCATGTAATAAAGCACAGCATGGCCTGCTCTTCCTTCTACTTCCCCTTCTGTGACCTAGGTTGTCCTGTTCCCCAGCACTCATGTCAAGGTTTGGGGGAAGACTGCTGTGACCGGGGCCTCCTGGGATACCTTCCTGGACGTGCAAAAATCAGGGCAAGCTGCAAAACCGGGAGCCAAACTCCCCACACACTGATGGGTGGTACTTAAACCAGTCTCCCTATCAGTCACAAACAGGCCTCTGGTTCCCCACACTGGGTACCAAGAAGTCTGTCCAAAATAGAAACAGCTCCCTTTATTGCACTCCAGCTCCTCTGGCTCCCACTTAGCTGCACGGTCCCTTAAAGATATAGGTTCTCCTGACCCCAAAGGGCCAGCCACAGCACACAGGATTTGGATCTTACCCAAAATACCACACTGATAGCCAATCCTTTAGCAACTACAACTAAAGGTTTAATATAAGAAGAAAAGAAGCAAAATATGAGAGATGTTAAAGGGTCAAAGCGAATCACATACATACAAATGATTTAAAGTTCATGAAAAGCAGTTGCAGGCTGGTTCCTCTGGTAAACACCCAGCATTAGGGTGGGCCTCAATCCTTTGTTCAGCCTCAGAGGAATAGTTCCAGAGATGGGTGTTGCTGTAGACTGAGGACTTGAAAAAGCAAGATGGAGTTGGAGTTGCTGCCTTTTATCACCTCTGGCCTTCTCCATGCTGTGTGCAGGTCTCTCCAATCAAACTGGAGCTGGGTCACATGTTTAAGTCCTAGTGGCTCAACAGGTTTTCTTCTTCAGCCCATTATACTGGGGAGCTTCCTTAATGGGCCATTAAGGAGACAATGGCTGGATAGACATTCAGTCTGGGGAGTTTTCCCAGCCTTACACAAGTTAAAATATAACAATCATATTCCTAACTTCTAATATGAATACAAATCCTACACATAAATTATATAATCATTCCCCACAAATTATTACCTTTCTATTGACACCGAACATGGCATAGTTCCTATGGATTATAACAATTATAAAATATTAACACACAATAATATCATAAATGGTTCCTTAAATCCTGACAGCGTCACAACTGCCACAAAAGGTTTGCCTTCACTTGTGGAGTAACAGTGCATCTGAAAACTTCCTCATCCAGAAGAGACTTTTTTATAAAGAGACCAAACCTACATAGTGGTTTCTGGTGTACAAAACCACTATGATTAGGAAAAGAGAGACCTAAGAGACTTCTCCAACCCCCCGAGGATCTCTAAGCTGAGTTGTGCAAGTGGCTGGGGGAAAGTGGAGAGAGGCCGTGCACAGTTTGATGTTCGGAAGCATTGTTCAGAGCAGATGAACCAACTGCCTAGCATCTACTGCTGGTTTGGCAAGTCACCAAAACCTGAATGCTTTACCAAATTGTCCTATAACTGTGCTAAACTAAGTCCAGAATTCTCTAAACAGCTTAGCTCCCATTTCGGCATCAAAGAAAGGAGACAGATTTTCAAAGTGCTCTGTAAGCCGAATGCAGAGCTGTTGGGAAAATCTGACCTCACATCGTACAAACGAAAAAATGGGAGTGTGGGCTTCATGTTACTGGACTGGGATTTGTGCCCCACTGAGGGGACCAGCATCCCCCCTGGAAGTGACTTCCTTCCCCTGATGGGGTGTTGGTCACCTTGGGATATTAGCACATGTCTAGCCCCCCCCCCCCCCCCCCCCCGGCTTTCCCCCAAATGCACCTCCTTCAAGGTTAGAAGAGCTGATTTCTATACAGGAACATCAGCTAGAGGAAATTATTCCAATCTGATTGGTTCTTAGTACTTTGTACATCCATATCCATAGTTCCTGGGAAAGGAATAATGTTTTCCTGCCTGGACTGAGACTTGGAAGCTGGGAGTGGACAACAGGGCATGGATCACTTATAAACTCTAAGGTCAGAAGGGACCAATATGATCATCTAATCTGGCCTCCTACACAACGCAGGCCACAGAACCTTCCCCGCCCCCCCCCCCCACTCCTGTAATAGACCCCTAACTTAAGACTGTGTTATTAAAGTCCTCAAATCACAGTTTAAAGACTTCAGGGTACAGAGAATCCACCAGCAAGTGAGCCATGCCCCAGACTACAAAGGCATAAAATATCCAGAGCCTTTGCCAGTCTGCCCTAGGGGAAAATTTCTTCCTGACCTCAAATATGGTGATTATTTAAACCCTGAGCATGTGGGCAAGTCTCACCAGCCAGACACCCAAGAAAGAATTCACTGTAATAATTCAGAACCCACCCCATCAATCATCCCATCAGCATGTCTAACTTGATGATTAGCTGTTCTGTTCATTCCCACTGAAGCACCTGGCACTGGGCACTGCTGGAAGACAGGATACTAGACTGAGGTGACCCATTGTTGTGACCCAGCATGGCCGTTCTTGTGGTACATTTCCGAGAGATTATTATTGACTGTTACCAGGTCTTGTGTTACAACAGCTGAGAAATATTGTTTTCTGACTTTTCTTCTCCCTTCTCAGGCAGCTGAGCTGGTGAACAAGAACTGCGAGCATTATGAGGCTCACATGAGGAAGGTTCGGGATTACCTGGAGGAGAAGCTAGAAGTAAGCGTCCCAGGTTCCTGTTATGTTTATCCCCCAGCTGGAGTCCCTGGTCTGTGGACAGCCAGTACAGAAATCTGAGAGGGGGAGGAAAGGGCATGTTTTTCAAAAGCACCAGCAATTTGGAAGGCCTATGACAAAAGCAGTTGGCAGGGAGACACTCTGCACGCATCGTCAGCAGACACTGATGGCGGGGAGGAAGCAGCAGAGATATAGCAAGCTGAGCAGAGGAGCACATACGTCATCATGAAGAAGGGGGAGGAGGAAATGCACAGAGAAGGGTAAAGGGGAGAAGGGTGGGTGCTCTCACACTCCATGGACACAGAAAGTGCCTACATAGAAAGGGGGATGAAATGGGGCTCACACCTTTCAGGTTGTTTGGCTCCTTAACCAGTACTGGCCCCCTCCTCAGCTTTCTTGTAGAAAGAGGTTGCA
>ML685925.1:2422013-2437733 GCA_007922175.1 Pelusios castaneus
TAAATACATCAGAGGGATTAAAATCAGGGAGGGAGAGGAATTATTTGAGTACAGCACCAATGTGGATACCAGAACAAATGGTTAAAACTGTCCATCAAGAAATTTAGGCGTGAAATTAGATGCAGGTTTCTAACCATTAGAGGAGTAAAGTTCTGGAACAGCCTTCCAAGGGGAGTTGTGGGGGCAAAAACCATACCTGCTTTCAAAACTGAGCTTGATGAATTTATGGAGGGGATGGTATGATTAGCCTGTTTTGGAAATTGACTGATATTTGGCTATGTGTGGTGGATATACAAGTGGCCTAAGAGGGGAGAGTACATGGGGTGGGTTCTGAGTTATTACAAAGAATTGTTTCTTGTTTGTTGAGACTTGCCCACATGCTCAGGGTTTAACTGATTGCCATATTTGGAATTTTCCCCCAGGACTGATTGGCCTGGGCTCTGGGGGTTTTTCGCTTTCCTCTGTAGCACAGGGCATGGTTCACCTACCGGTGAATTCTCTGTATCTTAAAGTCCTTAAATCATGATTTAAGGAGGTAAATAACTCAGGCTACGTGCAAACGATCACTTTGTTGCACGGTAAGGCTCCTTACCACGCAATAAAGCTAGTAGCGTACACACAATCAATTTCCCTGTTGCGCGGCAACACCGAGCTAGTTCGGGTGGCAGCAGGTGCTGTGGCGCTTAAGCGCCGCAGCGCCTGCCGCCACCCGAAGCCCGGGAGCTGAGCTAGGGGTCTGGCTTGAACTCTCGCCGGTTCGGGCCAGCCCCCAGCTCAGCCTCGGGGCTTCGGGTGACAGCGGGGGCTGGCAATGCAGCCCCCGCTGCCACCCAAAGCCATGCAGCTGGACTAGGGGGCTGGCCCGAACTGGCGAGGGCAGCCAGTTTGGGCCAGCCCCTTAGCTCAGCCCCGGGGCTTCGGGTGACAGTGGGGGCTGGCAACGCAGCCCCCGCCGCCACCGGAAGCCCTGGAGCTGGGCTAGGGGGCTGGCTGTGGGCAGTGCATGGTGGGACAGGTGCCCACCATGCACTGCTCTTCTATCGCAAAGGAGCATTCACACGGTGAATGCTCCTTTGCGATAGAAGCAGCACGTGTGTACACGAGAAAGCGCTATATTTATAGTGCTTTCCTTGTCCCTCAATAACTTATTGCAGGACAAGTTTATCGTGTGTACATAGCCTCAGTCATAGGTTGGTGGCCTATTGCTGGAGAGGTCTTGAGGCCGGCATTTTACAGGAGGTCAGACTAGACGATCGTACTGGTCCCTTCTGACCTTAAAGTCTATGAGTCTATGACTCCGACACTGGGATGTTCTGTGGAAGGCTTGGAGCTCCCTGGCGCCAATGTAGCCAGAGCAAAGGGTGATGAATTCCCCCAAAAGAGCCTAAAGCTTGTCTGTCCCAGCCTGCCAGCTCAGTGTTCAGATCACCCGTAAGCCAAGGCTATGTATGTGTCAAGTCCCAGGAGGTCTCCCCAAAGACCCAGTGGTGGGTGGGGTGAAGGCTTGCGGGGGCTCTAAGGTGCATTCCTCCTGCCCAGCCATACCTACCTAGAGCAGAGCAGTTTGAATTCGTGGAGCTGTTAATGTTTGTTTTATTTTCCAGGCTTCATTTGGAAAGCAGAGACTCCGCCTCAACAGTCAGTTTCCAGGCTCCAAGCGGCTCTGCAACACTTGTAATTTCTCTGTCTGTGGGCTCCAGCTGAAAGGTATATCCTTTTCCCTAGCCACTGTCCTCCTTTACATCTCTGGCTCTGACTCCCTTCACTAGCCCATTGCTTCTCCTCTGCTAGTCTCAGGCTCTGCAGGAGACATTGTCCATGGCCAGCACAGCCATGGAGCTGAGTGCCTGATAGGGCCGGGGCCGGGCCTGATCCTGAGGGCGGCTGCTGTTGACCTGGAACGCAGGGCTGGCTTACCAGAGCCCCCTCGTCTCTGGGGAAGTGTGTCAGGCCCCTGTGCTAGGGTGAACCCCTTATCCTGAGAGCAGAGAGAAGAAGAACTCTGACAGTCTTTGCTCAGAGGCTGTTGAAAGGATTGTTGGAAGGGGAGGCTGGTTGTTTGCCTGTGAGTGTTTAAAGAAGGGTCCCTGTACTGTTGCTCAGCTTGGTAAGTACTCTGTACTGAGCGAGGCCTGCACTCTGTCTCTTCTGCAGGCTGGCTGGTGCTGTCCCACTGCAAGACTCTACTCGCCAGCGTAGGCGCTGCATGCCATTCGGAGAAGGGGGACCGGTAAGCAATCCATATTTTGCGCCATGTGCGTTCTCCTGGGAGGAGAGGGGTTAGGTCGGAGGGGTTTGAGTTGGGGCCTTTCTGAAAATGTTTCTCAGAGACAGTTGCTCCTTCATACTGCTCATTTGGGATCACACTAGAAGAGACGGTGCTTTCTGCCTGGTCTCGAGGAGTTGAGGATGTATGGTAAACATGATGGAGTCCCTCAGTGGCATTGGAAAGTTTCTCACTGAATAGAGAGGGCAGTGTGATGGACCAGGTGGTGCCTTGCTCGCCTGCTGTTGTGTGCCGTGTCGCAGGTGGTGTGCAGAGAGCACATGGAAGCAGGGAGGCTGGCCCGGAGCTCAGCATTAGAGTTTATCATGTCATAACTCAGCAATTGCAGAGCCGCTGGCCATTATCTTTGAGAAATCGTGGCGAACGGGGGAGGTCCCGGAGGACTGGAAAAAGGCAAATATAGTACCTATCTTTAAGAAAGGGAATAAGGAGGATCGGGGGAACTACAGACCAGTCAGCCTCACCTCAATCCCTGGGAAAATCATGGAGCAGGTCCTCAAAGAATCCATCCTGAAACATTTGGAGGAAAATAGTGATCAGGAACAGTCAACATGGATTCACCAAGGGCAAATCATGCCTGACCAACCTGATTTCCTTCTATGATGAGATGACTGGATTTGTGGATGCGGGAAGAGCCATTGACGAGGTATACCTTGACTTTAGCAAGGCTTTTGATACGGTTTCCCACAGCATTCTTGTCGGCAAGTTAAGGAAGTATGGGTTGGGCGAGCGGACTGTAAGGTGGATAGAAAACTGGCTAGATCAACGGGCTCAGCAGGTAGGAATCAATGGCTCGATGTCTGGTTGGCAACCGGTAACGAGTGGCGTGCCCCAGGGGTCGGTCCTGGGACCGGTTCTATTCAACATCTTCATTAATGATCTTGATGATGGAATAGACTGCGTGCTTAGTAAGTTTGTGGATGACACCAAGTTGGGGGGAATGGTAGATACTCTGGAGGGCAGGGACAGGATCCGGGGAGACTTGGACAAATTGGAACACTGGGCTGAAAGAAACCTCATGAGGTTCAACAAAGACAAGTGCAGGTCCTGCACTTAGGACGGAAAAATCCCATGCACTGCTACTGGCTGGGGGCCGATCGGCTAAGTAGCAGTGCTGTAGAAAAGGACCTGGGCGTTATGGTGGACGGGAAGATGAATATGAGCCAACACTGTGCCCTTGTTGCCAAAAAGGCCAATGGCATATTAGACTGCATCAGTAGAAGTATTGCCAGCAGAGCGAGGGATGTGATAATTCCCCTCTATTCGACACTGGTCAGGCCGCATCTGGAATACTGTGAATGCTACAGAAAGGATGTGGACAAATTAGAAAGAGTCCAGCGGAGGGCAACAAAAATGATTAGGGGGCTGGGGCACATGACTTATGAGGAGAGACTGAAGAAACTAGGCTTATTTAGTCTACAGAAGAGAAGACTGAGGGGAGATTTGATAGCAACCTTCAACTACTTGAAGGGTTGCTCCAAAGAGGAGGGAGCTAGGCTGTTCTCGATGGTAACAGAGGACTGAACAGGGAGTAATGGTTTCAAATTACAGCTGGGGAGGTCAAAGTTGGATATTAGGAAAAACTTTCTCACTAGGAGGGTGATGAAGCACTGGAATGGATTACCTAGGGAGGTGGTAGAATCTCCATCTTTGGAGATTTTTAAGGCCCGGTTAGACAAAACCCTGGCTGGGGTGATTTAGTGGGAGTGGTCCTGCTTTTTAGCAGGGGGTTGGACTAGATGACCTCATGAGGTCCCTTCCAACCCTATTATTCTATGATTCTATGATAATTCGATTGGGGGTATAGGGCACCTCATGACCAGCTGAGCTAAGAGGACAAAAGCGTGCAGCTTGTTTGGATCCCAAAGTTTGAGTAAGAAACCTTGGTGTTCTTGCAGAGATCCACTGTCGTTCTTTGTAGTGCTATGTGCCGCCATGCGGAAGATGGGTGTGATTTCAGTTTGCAGCACTGGTTACTCCTGGCTGGCTGAAATGCTGCAGGGTGGAAGTAGCGGGGAATCAGCATGGTTAGCCGAGTAGGCAGAGGCAAGGGCAGGTATTTCATGTTGCTGTTTTGACACTGCCAGCTGATTAGACTGAAAGGCACTGACCAACTCTGGGACGGATGGGGGGTGGGGACTACTACTGCCCAGACAGCTGGATTTGTTTTCACTATCTTAGCCAATGAGGCAAGGGAGGAACGTCTTTCCTCAATGTTAAACCCTACTTTTTGTCTTGTTTCCAGGCCCTCCTCTATCCTACTCAGCTGTGGGATTCCCTATGAAGTGGCTCAGAATGCCCTGCGGCTCAGCATGGGGCGGGACACCACCAAGGAGGATGTGGACATGGTAGTGGAAGACCTGAAGCAGGCTGTGGCTCAGCTGGAACAGAACAGTCACTAGAGACCAGGGATCAGGAGAGGAACTGAGGGGAGATCTCTTTGAAAGAAACTGATTCCTTCCCTGCCCTGGACCCAGGGCTGTCCCTAGGGGGGAGCGGGGCCCAGGGCCAATTGGCCTAGGCGGGGCCACCGCCCCCCATGCTGGTGGGCAGTGTGAGGGGCCAGCCTGCTCTGCCCCCCAGGGACCCTGGTTGACCCCCAGAGAGCCAGTCTCGGAAGCTGCAGTTGCCCACCAGGCAGTGGGGAACTGCGGCCACAGGCTGGGAAGCTGAGGCCACCCGCCGGGCAGCAGGGAGCCGAGGCTGTGACCCCGGCCCCGAGCAGCTGAGGCCCCGGCCCCAGGCAGCGGGGAGCCAACCCCATCCGAGGTTGCTGCCACCGCAGCCAGGATCCCAGGCTGCTTCGGCCGGCGCCCCAGCCAGGGAACCGAGGCTGCTGCCGGGGCTGGAGCCAGCCCTGGCCACGGCCAGGGACCCTGCCCGGCCGCATGAGGCCGTGGCGAGGGGTATAGGGCAGGCTGCAGCAGGCCAGCCCAAAGGCCAGGACCCGCGCACCTGCCCCGCCCCTGGGCCTGCCTGCTCCACCCTGGGTGTGGGGAGCAGGGCCGGCTCAGGTGCTAGGGGAAGTGCTCCTGGCCCTCCCTGCTGCTTTCAGGTTGCTGCTGAAGGCAGTGGGGAGCAGGGGGAAGCGTGGCTATGGGGAGTCTGCAGTGCGGGCCCCACACTGCACTGCTGGGAATGGGACAGTGCGGGGCCCACGTTACTGCGGGGCCTGGGGCAATTGCCCCATTCGCCCCCCCAACGGATGGCCCTGCCTGGACCATGGTGTCATTTGCTGGGTGTCCAGTCAGAGCAGCAGTGGTTGACACCTGCGTTGCCCTGGAGTAAATGACTGCAGAAGGTGCAGAACAACGGAGAGACTCCTTCCATTCCTGAGGAACAGGCTGCTCTGCGCTGGGAGACCTGCAGCTTTTATTACATGATCATTCCTTTAGGACAATGGTTTTCAACCGCTGTGTCATGACACAAAACTGTGTCACAAAGAGCCGGGAGGTGTGTTGCCAAAAATTGGCAGCTGTACTGCTCCCAGCCCTAGTGCCGCTGGCTCCCCTTGCCCTGCTTCTGGACTGAGCAGCGGGAGGGGAGCCAGCAGTGGCAGTGCTAGGGCTGGGAGTGCTCCTGAGAGTGCAGAGGGTGTCTGGATCAAGGGAACTAGGAGACGGGGTCTGGGGAAGCAGGAGTGAGCTGTGGTGGGGGTTGGAGGAGGTGGCAGGAGTTGAGGGTCAGGGGATGTGGCCAGGGGTTGGGGGAAGCAGCAGAGGGCTGTGGTGGGTTCAGGGGAACCAGTGGGATGCATCTAGCAGCTTCCACAGCAATCCTCTGCCGCAGCGAGAGGTGGTGGAGGACCAGGGTCAGCAACGGAGTAAGGAGTTTCAGGGGCGGCTTTTTTTTTCTTCCTGTTTTTTGTGCTGTCTCCAAAAGAACCAATAGGGGCAGGGTTTTTTCAGCAGCTATGGAAGGAGGTGCTATTGTGTCACATGGTTGGCCTCCGTTGCCAACCATGTCGCGAAAGAAAAAGTTGAGAACCCCTGCTTTAGAACATCAGAGTGTGGCAAGTAATGTCGCTGCTGACGTTTGGGAAACTTTCCAACAATCACTTGTTTTACTGAAAAGTTAAAACCTCTGGGTTTAGGTGTCCGGGCGTTTGAATAGGGGGTGTAGGTGTATTCCAGTGTGCTTGTGCCCCGGGGAGTGGCTGTGATTGTGCACAGCTGTGTATTCAGGCAGGTGCCTGGACTAGTACAGAGGAATGAGAGAAGGTATGTGCATTCAGGAACGCTCTCTATATAGGATTAGGAAATCTGTATGTGTTTGTTTGCACATAAAATCTGTGTTAGAAAGCTGGCATTTATGCATGGGGTGCTGAACATGGGTACCCATCTTAAAGTGTGAGTGTGCAGCTGGGCTAGTGTTCAGGATGTGTGTGCATTCAGAGGACGAGGAGTGAGTGTGCAGGCATCATTTGGTCACTTCTAGCCATTCCCATCTTTCTGAGCATCAGAATGATCATACAGAGTGTTTCCCAACCAGTGTGCCATGGCACACAGGTGTGCTGTCAGACCTGATCAGGTGTGCCATGGAATTTTTTGAAAAACTGCTCAGAGTTCTGGATTGGCTCATGAATATTCATGAGTTCATTTGGAACCTGTATGGTGGCATGCCTCAAAATTATCAAAGGTATCAAGGTGTGCCACAGCAGAGAAAAGGTTGGGAACCACGCGATAGTCTGCACTGCGCACATACTTGCTCTACTTGTCCACGAAGAAATAGGCTTTCTGGTACTAATAGAAACTGAGAGAACTTCCATTTCAAATCAGCGTCTTTCCAGGAAAGGAGGTTGCCAAACAAAGCTGTTATTATGGCCCACAGGAAGTTTGGGGCATTTCTCAAAAATAGGAAAATAGCATTTACTGTGCCATTTCATATACTTGGTATCTTGCCTCCAAGTGGCCAGTAACTCGTGGTTCAGAGGATCTGCTGGTTCTGAAGGAACTAGAACACTACTTTGAAATGTTCCTCAAACTCTTTGCACTGGTTTGTCCTGTTTGTGTCAACTGCACATTTTTATTGCATCTGCTGGGAAGCAGGTCTTGTGTTCAGCTTTGAATTACATTGGAGAAAGTGGGTTGTAATCAAAGAAAGCTCATGCTTTAATAAATTTGTTAGTCTTGATATGTGCCACAGGAATCCTTATTTGTTCTAAAGGGGTGGCTGTGTTAGCCTATTGCAGAAAAACAACAGAGTCCTGTGGCACTTTTAAAGACTAACATTTATTTATCGCATGAGCTTTTGTGGGAGAAAATCCCACTTGTTCAAAGCATCTGACGAAGTGGGATTTTCTCCCACAAAAGCTTGTGATACATAAACCTGTTAGTCTTTAAAAGTGCCACAGGACTCTGTTGTTTTTGTTCTAGTGTATATAGCTGTTAAAGTAGTTCTTAGAGGTTACTTTGTTAGCTATGACATTCTCCCAGGGTCGGGGCATGCCCTGGTACCCCAGGGTTTAAACCCTATGCTTCCTGCAAGAAAACCCTGCTGCTGAGAGACCCTCATCAGAGCTATTTAAAGTGCTTGGGGGAAGCTTGCTTCTCTAAGAAGTGTAAAATCTGAAAGATGTTTTAAAAGCGATGGGGAAGAGTGAGAGCCGAACACACTATCTTAAGGGTTTTTAGAGGCAAGGGAGAGGAAGGATGAGTAGCTCAGGGCACTTGCACTTTGTTCAGTGAGGCGTTCCGAAGACACCACTGAATTATGAGATTGGCTGCAATTTGGGAGTCTGTTTGTGTTTTCAGATTGTCCTGTCCAAGGGGCTCCACTCAGCACAATCTGAGAGCCTGCATCATAAGGCAAAGAAAACCAATAGAACTAAAAGACATAAATGTACAGATAGGTTGGGATACACACAAGTGAAAGCAGAGACCAGTAGCTAAGGTAAGATTTTGGTCACGGTTATTTTTAGCAGCAGTCAGTGACAAGTCCAGGGCAATACACAAAAATTCATGGAAGCCCTGGGCCTGTCCCTGACTGTTACTAAAACTAATCCTGGCAAAATGAGGCGGGGGGGGGGGAGGGAGCCTGAGCCCCTCCTCCCTCCCCCCCTTGGAGGTGAAGGGTCCAGCAATTTCTGCTGCTGTGACCAACAGCTCCAGGGTCCCCTCATTACTGGCAGTGGCTCAGAACTGCGGGGCTGTGGCTTGGCACTCCAGGTGTCTGGGGCCCCCTGCCGTGGCTGGGACTTCCAGGGCTCCTCATAGTTCACAGTGGCAGGG
Source organism: Pelusios castaneus (assembly GCA_007922175.1). Classification (NCBI taxonomy): domain Eukaryota; kingdom Metazoa; phylum Chordata; order Testudines; family Pelomedusidae; genus Pelusios; species Pelusios castaneus. Next base: position 2,430,531 of record ML685925.1, read on the forward strand.
AGCTGTGGGTTCCTCAGTTGCCCACATCAGTTTGGAGCTGCAGAGTCTTCCTGCCACCTGCAGTGGCTTGGAGATGTGCAAACTTTCTGTGGCAGCTGGGAGCTCTGGGTCTGCAAGGGGCCTCTGTGGCCCATGGCAGCTGGAAGCTCTGGAGGTCTCACATGGCAGCTCCAAGTCCCCCTCCTACCTATTGTGGCTGGGAATTCTGTCCCCGCCGCCCCAAGGCTGAAGTAGAAAATGTCATGGAGCCTCATGTCCCCCCGGGTATGTCTCCACTGCAGTAAAACCCCAGATTGGGCTGTCCCAGCAGAAGGGCTGTGAGGCTCAAGCCACAGGGCTCCAGGAAGGTTCCAGAGCTTGAATGTCTACACCACAGTTTTACAGCCCAAGCCCTGTGAGTGCCATGGGTCAGCCATGGGTTCTAATGCAGTGTAGACAAACCTTTGGTCATTGCGTCAGGTCTCCTCCCCAGCCAGTTCTTTGGTAAATCCGACCGACAGGATACATACCCTGCGTACCAATTGCAGAACAGAAGAGGTGGACAGAATTAGTGAATCCCTTTGGGTCTGACTAGAAATTAGTGTCCACTAATCCTTCCTTCACCTACCTGTGAAGTCCACCTGCTGGGGCAATTGTGGTGCAACCCTAGAGGACAAAGCAGGATGGTTCAGGATCACTGTTTTGCGGCCAGTGTTTCTCTTGGTTCATATGGGACTGAGGTTGGAGGGGGAGAAGGAAAGCCTCCTGGGTGGATTCTACCATAAAGCTCTCATCCCTGAGTGAATGAACAACATTCTCCTGAGAGACAGCCACATCCAAGACAGAGATGGGCCCAAGCTATGAGGACAATCTAGGCAAAAAAAAAATTGGGCCTGTTGTGTCTCTAGGTCACAGCCTGTAGTAAAAGACCGAGAACAGCTGCCCAATCCCAGGAGCGTCCCTGGGAAGGGATTGTGATTCAGGAAGTCACAGCATCCCACGGTGGTCTCACTTTGCTCTAGGGGGATGGTTGTTTGTTCTTGGGCTGTGCTGCACCAACAGCAAATTACTGACTCAGCATAGCTGGCTGGTGAGTCAGGGACAAATAGCCAAGGTTCTCCCCGTTCCCACCAGCCTGGCCTGGGGGAGGTAGGTGGGTGTGCAGTTCATTTAATCCTGGGGATCCTGGAGGACCTGAAGTAGGCCATGACAGATGACTTGGGGATGTCTCCATTGCACTTGGTGACTGTTTCGGACATGCAGAGGCTACTCCAGCCTTGGAGACTCCTGAAGCAGCAGTGCCAGCAGCACTATGAAATGGCGAGAGGTGCTGCAGAACTAAGGAGAGGAGAAACCCAGCTTACGATACGACACAAACTTCTCTGCACCCACCGTTCTGAGGTCACAGAGAGCCATTCCTGCTCTCCCACACCACACACACAAACAGGGGCAGCTGGTGACTCTCTGGTCATCTGGGGTCTTCCAGAGAGTGTCCAAGGCATGGCTAAGTGAGGAGAGAGTGTGGCTGAAACATGCTGTGTTCTGGCAATCCTCAGTGGGCAGAAGGGTTTAGTCCACTGTTCCAGCCAGTGTTAGTTGGAACAGCTGAGCGTCTTCCCTTCCCCACCCTTCCCTCACCAGCACATCTCCCTGCCAGGACGCCAGAACATTTCCCTGTCCTTAATTTCTTCTCATCATGCCTGTTTCTAACCTAGAGTTCCCAGGGGTTATCTAGCCCTTAGGAAGTGTGGGAACGGCTTTGGGTCAAATCAATAGCAATGCCAAAAGGGAAGGAGGTGTTCCAGCCAGCAAGGGGAGAGAGACAGGCCACGGGGGAGCCTCCATGAGAAGGTGGAGCTTGTGTTGAGTTCCACACCTTCCTTTGCCCCCCATGCTGTGGTCCCTTCGTGAGGGCTGGCAGCAGGCAAGTAACAGCTTATGTTGGTCTCCTGCAAGGTGTCCAGGTGAGACAGCAGCAGCATGCCCAGCCCATCTCCAGTTAGCCAAGGGAAGGGAGCCCAGATGGCCCAGGCTCCAGCTGGTTCTGATTCTGTCAGGAGAGGCATAGATGGGCCCAAGCTATGAGGAGAATCCAGGCAAAAAAAAGCTGGGCCTGTTGTGTCTCTAGGTCACAGCCTGTAGTAAAGGGCTGAGAACAGCTGCCCCATCCCAGGAGCGTCCCTGGGAAGGGATTGTGATTCAGGAAGTCACAGCCTGCCACGGTGGTCTCACTTTGCTCCAGGGGGATGGTTGTTTGTTCTCGGGATGTGCTGCACCAACAGCAAATTACTACCCCACCCTGTTAGGTATCGTGAGGTCTCCAGAGTCTTTGTGAGGTAGGGCAGAAGATGCTCATGTGTGTCAGTGGTGTGGGGTTACCTCGGTGTCTTGTTACCACACAGACACGTGGTGCAGAGAGCACATGTTTGTGTTGTCTGTGAATAGCAATTGTGTTACCACGAACCCCCTCCTCATGCCCTGGCACAAGCACAGGGGCACCCAGATTTCTCTGCCTGTGCCAAGCGTACCAAGAGGTTGGCATTCACCTGGGACCTGGTCTGGTAGTTTGCAGTTGAGGAAAGGGTGCGTTATTGAAATCCAAAATCATGATTTAAAGACTTTATGGTACAGAGAATCCACCAGCAACTGGAGTCATGCACTATGCTACAGAAGAAGGCAAAAACCAAACAAACGCCAGAATCTTTGCCACTCTGCCCTGGGGGGAAATTCCTTCCCAACCCCAATATGACGATCAGTTAAACCCCGAGAATGTGAGCAAGACTCATCAGTCAGACACACAAGAAAGGATTCTCTGTAATAACTCAGAACTCATCCCATCTAATGTCCCATTGGCATGTCTACCACCAGAAGCCAAAGATCACTCAATTGTCAAACTAAGCCATCCCATCATATCATCCCCTCCATGAATTTATCAAGCTCAGTTTTGAAACCAGCTAGGGTTTTTGCCCCCACTGTTCCCTTTGGAAGGCCATTCCAGAACTTCACTCCTCTGATGGACAGAAACCTGCATCTAATTTCAAGTCTAAACTTCCTGATGGCTAGTTCATATCTGTTAGTTCTTGTGTCCACACGGGCTGAGCTTAAATAACTCCTCTCCCTCCTTAGTATTTAGCCCTCTGACATTATACAGACCAATCATATCTCCCCTCAACGTTCTCTTGGTTAGGCCAAACAAGCCAAGCTCTTTGGCTACATCTACAATGGCAATTTAAGTCGACTTAAGGAGGCTTGAGTCAACTTAAATTAAGCCACGTCTACAGTAGGCTTTCATTAAGTCGACTTAAGAAATTCCTTAAGTCGACTTAATGAAAAAAGCTTAAGTCAACTTAGTTACTACCACTCTAAGTCGACTTAAGGAGTCAACTTAGGGACAGTGTGGATGTGGAGTAACCCCGAAGTAGACTTTAAGTCGACTTAATGAAAAAAGCTTAAGTCAACTTAGTAAAGTGGACTAAGTCGACTTAAAGTCAACTTAAAGCTAAGTCAACTTAGTCCACTTCATTAAGTCGCCTTTAATAAGGTTGACTCTAAGTCGACTTAAAGTCGACCTTATTAAAGGCGACTTAACAAAGTTGACAACTTTTCTAGTGTAGACATAGCCTTTGAGTCTCCTCTCATAAGGCAGGCTTTCAATTACTTGGATCATCCTTTCTGCACCTGTTACAGTTTGAATTCATCTTTCTTAAACACGGTGGACCAGAATTGCACACGGTATTCCAGATACGGTCTCACCAGTGCCTAGTATAATGGTATAATACCTCCCTATCTTGCCTGATGCATCCAAGGACCACATTAGCTTTTTTCACAGGTATGGTGCGTAACCAGTTGCATTGTATCTAGTGCAGTTATAGGCATGTACCAGGTGCTCCACATGCTGGCTCCAGGGTTTTTTTGCTCAGGCTCTAGTGTTTCCAGCATGTTGAGTAGCATGCAGTAGAATCATTCTGGCAGTGAATCCCCTTTGTGGATGATAAGAGGTGGTATGTGATTTTTTGTTCCCCATAATCTTGAAAAGTTCTTTTATTAAATGAATCTCAAAATCCCTTCCCTGCTCTGAGTGTAGTCTCACAGGCAACCCGTAGTGAATGCAGAACTTTTTCCACAGGATCTTGGCAACCGTGGAAGCTTTCTGATTTTTTGTGGTGTGACAAAGTGCCTCCTCTACATTGGTGAGGTCCATGAGTGCATGCACAATATGGAAAAAAATTCTTTACGACCTTGCAGTAATAGTCATAGTGTCCCAGAAACTATTGTAATTCCTTGAGAATCGTGGGCCTTGGCCAGGGGGTTACTGCCTTTACCTTCTGTTACTGGGCCTCCTGGGGTAACCACCTGAATATGCAAAAATCAGGGCAAGCTGCAAAACTGAGAGCCAAACTCTCCAGACACTGATGGGTGGTACTTAAACCAGACTCCCAATCAACACCACACCATGCTTCTGATTCCCCACACCAGTTATCACAAAGCATAACAAAACATACACAGTAGGGTTACCGTATTTGAACTTTCCAAAAAGAGGACACTCTGGAGAGGGGGATGCCAGGCTGGTCCTGCACTGGGGCCACCAGGCCAGCTCCATGCCGGGGCTGGATTAGAGGGGCTCCAACCCCAGCTGCCCAGTTTCTGGGGGCCACCCAGCACCCCCACCCTACACACACACGCGGCAGGGGTGTTGCTAGCTACAAAAAACACTCAGGGCATGGCCCCAAGATCAATTCCTCCCACCCTCACCATGCTTGCTCCCCTGCCCATGCTCCCCCAACCCCCAAATTCTCTACCAATTAGGCTGACTTAAGAGCACTCCCATCCACAGGGGTGGTGTTATTAAGTCAATTTAAGGAAGCGCTTAAGTCGACTTAATAAAAGCCCAATGTGGACTCAGCAGTCTGTAGGTTGACTTAACCTTCCTTAAGTTGACCTAAGGCGCCAGTGTAGATGTACCCAAGGTGTCTCACATATTGTACAGATACCTGGCAGAAGATGCATTTGTCTAAGGATAACCTGAGGGCAGCCTCTTCCAAACGATCCTGGAATTTGCACAGCTGAGTCTCAAAATCAGAGGAGGGGTTTACGTTCATTAGGAACTGGGGAAACTTTTGGGATGGGGGGAGCCTATACAGGAGGGATGGGCTCCACCTAAACCAAAAGGGAACCAGACTGCTGGCGCTAAACATTAAAAAGGTTGTAGAGCAGTTTTTAAACTAGAGGATGGGGGAAAGCCGACTGCTGCAGAGGAGCAGGTGGATCGGACACAGACTTCTCTTAAGGGAGAGTCTGATGAGAGGGAATCTCCAGGTTATAGTTATAGTTATAGTCAGGAACAGAGGACAGAAAAGGATGGTGAGGGGGCCGGATCCGATGATAAACAGCCACATGACAAAGAATCTGGCACATTAAAAAAGGGCAGACAAATAAACAGGGACAAGTTTTTAAAGTGCTTATACACAAATGCTAGAAGTCTACATAATAAAATGGGTGAACTAGAGTGCCTAGTGGTAAAGGAGAATATTGATATAATAGGCATCACAGAAACCTGGTGGACAGAGAGCAATCAGTGGGACACAATCATTCCGGGGTACAAAATATATCGGAAGGACAGAACAGGTCGTACGGGAGGAGGAGTGGCACTATACGTGAAAGAAAATGTAGATTCAAATGAAGTAAAAATCATAAGCGAATCCACTTGTTCCATAGAATCGCTATGGATAGAAATCTCATGCTTCCATGACAATATAACATTAGGGATCTACTATCGGCCACCTGACCAGGATAGTAAGAGCGATGATGAAATGCTAAGGGAAATTAGGGAGGTTATCAAATTTAAAAAACCCAATAATAGTGGGGGATTTCAACTATCCCCATATTGACTGGGAACATTTCACTTCAGGACATATTGCAGAGATAAAATTTCTCGATACTTTGAATGACTGCTTCATGGAGCAGCTGGTATGGGAACCCACAAGGGGAGAGGCAACTCTAGATTTAATCCTGAGTGGAGCACAGGAGCTGGTCCGAGAGGTAACTGTAGCAGGACCGCTTGGAACTAGTGACCATAATACAATAGCATTCACCATCCCTGTGGGGGGAAGAACACCTCAACAGCCCAACACTGTGGCATTTAATTTCAAAAGGGGGAACTATACAAAAATGAGGGGGATAGTTAAACAAAAGCTAAAAGGTAGAGTGACTAAAGTGAAATCTCTGAAAACTGCATGGGCGCTTTTTAAAGACACCATAATAGAGGCCCAACTTCACTGTATACCCCAAATTAAGAAACACTGTAAAAAAACCAAAAAAGAGCCACCATGGCTCACCAACCATGTAAAAGAAGCACTGAGAGGTAAAAAGACTTCCTTTAAAAAGTGGAAGTCAAATCCTAGTGAGGCAAACAGAAAGGTGCACAAACAGTGCCAGCTTAAGTGCAAGAGTGTAATAAGAAGAGCCAAAGAGGAGTTTGAAGAACAGCTAGCCAAAAACTCCAAAGGTAATAACAAATTGTTTTTTAAGTATATCAGAAGCAGGAAGCCTGCCAAACAACCAGTCGGGCCCCTTGATGATGATAATACAAAAGGAGCGCTTAAAGATGATAGAGTCATTGCAGAGAAACTAAATGGATTCTTTGCTTCGGTTTTTACGGCTGAAGATGTTAGTGAGATTCCCAAACCTGAGCCGGCTTTTGTAGGTAACAGATCTGAGGAACTGTCACAGATTGAAGTGTCACTAGAGGAAGTTTTGGAATTAATTGATAAACTCAACATTAACAAGTCACCGGGACCAGATGGCATTCACCCAAGAGTTCTGAAAGAACTCAAATGTGAAGTCGCGGAACTGTTAACTAAGATTTGTAACCTGTCCCTTAAAATGGCTTCGGTACCCAAAGACTGGAAGTTGGCTAATGTAACGCCAATATTTAAAAAGGGCCCTAGAGGGGATCCCAGCAATTACAGACCGGTAAGTCTAATGTCGGTACCGGGCAAATTAGTTGAAACAATAGTTAAGAATAAAATTGTCAGTCACATAGAAAAACATAAACTGTTGAGCAATACCAACATGGTTTCTGTAAGGGGAAATCGTGTCTTACTAATCTATTAGAGTTCTTTGAAGGGGTTAACAAACATGTGGACAGGGGGGATCCAGTGGACATAGTGTACTTAGATTTCCAGAAAGCATTTGACAAGGTCCCTCACCAAAGGCTGTTACGTA
>ML685926.1:3165-14290 GCA_007922175.1 Pelusios castaneus
TAGACATAGCCTGTGAAACTATTCACAGTGCACAAAATTAGGCTTATATATAGGTCTTTGCAGGATCTGAGCATATCTTTCAATTGAAGGGCTATTTTATGTGCTAAATTTAATGTCATATAATCACAGAAGCTGTAGGACTAGAAGAGCCCTCTAGAGATCACCTCGTCCAGTCCCCTGCACTCAAGGCAGGACTAAGGCCTGGTCTATACTGTGGGGCTAAATCAACAGAAAATACACAATCTGCATGTCACAGACCGCGCATCTCCCATCGACTTAGTTATGCTCACTTACCTCCGGGTCGTCACTGGGCTGTGTCAACCGGCAATGTTCTCCTGTCGATGCAGCCTTACTCCACTTGGAGGAGTGGAGTTATTGCGTCAACACAAAAGCACTTTGGGGATTGATTGAGCACGTCTATACTGCAGCATTTTGAATGTAGATATGGCCTAAGTAATGACTGGACCATTCCTGACAGGTATTTGTTTAACCTCTTCTTAAAAACCTCCAGTGGCGGAGATTCTGAAGACAACTTCCGTAGGCAATCTATTCTAGTGCTTAACTAACCTGACAATTAGGAATTTTTTCCTAATGTCCAACTTAAAACTCCTTTGCTGCAATTTCAGTCCATTGTTTCTTGTCTTAACCTTAAAGATTAACAAGAACAATTTTTCATCCTTCTCCTTGCAACAACATTTTATATACTTAAAAACATATGTCCTCCTTCGGTCATCTCTTCTCCAGATTAAACAAATAATACTTTTGATCATTCCTCAGAGGTTATGTTTCTTAGGCCTTTAATCATTTTTGTTGCTCTCCTCCAGATGTTGTGCAATCCTGTTGCTGTTAGTGGATTTGCACAGATGTAAACTGATAGGAACTTAGTAAACAACTCTGATGTTGCATAATAAGAAACAGAATCCAACTCTCTCTCTCTCTCTCTCTCTTTCTCTCTCACGGCTAGGCTGGCTCCAACAGACTAATGTCAAAAATAAGTTTTCACTCCTGTCAGAGTCAATAGATAAGATTAGGAATACACACTGGTGGCCGACTGCATAAAAATCTGTGATTCATCAATTGGTCAAACAGTAGGCAAAATTTGGCTTACAGAATCTTCATGCCGGTGGTGAAGCATGTATCAGAAAGAACTCAAGCTTTTCCACTGATGCCAAGCTTACAGACTCCACATGGTGTATCTCAGTGACACACAATAAATTAAACTGCATAACGCCATGAAAAACAGTTGGCTGAAACTGAAGCCAAGGAAAAGTTGACCTTGATGGGCAGTGTAGTCAATCTCCTTGGTTGAAGGTAAGCATGTACAATTAGTCAATGAACATGAGGAGGACTCCTGGATTCCTTGATGACACTAAGCTCTCACAGAGCAGCATCTACAAGTATCACATTCTATCATCTCCAGTTGGTTAAGAGACTCCATCCCATCCTGGTGGACAATAACCTGGCCTCAGTTATTCACACATTTGTCACTTCTCGGTTGGACTGCAGCTATGTGATGGAAATACCGGGGCTTGACACTTTTAGTGCTTAGGAAATTCCAACTAGCCAGAATACTGCAGCACATCTCTGCACATTAAACTCATCCTCTGCTCTCTCAACTGCCTTCCCATAGAATTTTGAATCAAGGTCAAGATCTTGGCCTGTGTGTGTGTGCGCGCGCGCGTGCGTGCACGCACACATGCGTTAATTCTATGGCCTAGGTCCAAGATAGCTGAAAGATCACCTAAAACTATGGATTGAAGACTGATCAACAACCACCCTCCTCCAGCAAAATGAAACTTTCTACAAAAAAGGTGAAGCTCCTACGACACAGAATAGAGTTTTCTTGGGGCCTCATCCAAGGCTGTGGAATGAATTCTGCTAGGAACTAATGACAATCACAAACTCACCATCATCTGCTCCATAAACAATGTGCATTTCTTTGAGCTTGTCATTGCTAACATAAATACACAGAAACATGTCTATTTAAAAAAAAAAAAAAAAAAACCTGCCAAACTAGGCACTTCAAGTCACATGCTTCTATTCCTGGGGAGTGAATGAGAGAATAAATACCACATAACAGATGTTAGTCACATTGCTTAATTCATTGTTGGAAGGCACTGTGATAACATGGTGTTTTTGGTGATATAAGAACATATATAGAGTAGAATTTTTGCAGTCTGCCAAGAAATCAGGTCAATACTCCAATGCATATCTCTGCTGACCTACACAACACTAAAGAGATTTACACTGTTCAACATATGTAGAGAGCCTTGTCCACAGAAAGGGGAGATAAACTAAAAAACACAGAGCAAAGTTAGGTTTATTTTATAAATTAGCACTAAAACCAGATACTAGTATAAGAATAAATAAGTATTAACTTTAATATGAATAGCTGTTTGCAGTGTTATAGCTACATTGAATCTAAGATATGAGACACAAAGTGGGTGATGTACTGTATTTTATTGAACCAACTTCTGTTGGTGGATGACACAGCTTTCAAACTTCACAGTGCTCTTCTTCAGTTCTGAAAAAGATAAGCAGGTAGACTCTGTTCATGCAGGTCTGTGAAGATCGAAAGCTTGTCTTTTCCACCAACAAAAGTTGATCCAATAAAAGATAGTATCTCACCCAACTTGGTTCTCTTAAATTAAACCTATTTGAACATTTTTACTATACACTTTATGGATTATTAATGCATTGTGAGTTATTAGTTGAAAATATTAACAAGACATTCCTGAGTAAACCATTATTGACATTATTATTAGTCAAGGTTAAGATTTTGTCACAAAATCAATGGACAGGTCATGGACAATAAACAAAAATTTACTTAAGCTCACAACCTGTCCCTGACTTTTACTAAAAATACCCTGGAGTGCACTGAGGGACAAACAGTAGGAGCCCCTCATTCCCTGGAGGCTCAGCACCAGCCACTGCTTCTGACCCAAGGGTTGCTCCAGCCCTAGGGGCTGACCGCTGGCCACTGCTCCAGTCCTGCCACTGTGCCCCTTGGTGGGGACACACAACTGTTCCAGTCCACCTGCTACAGCAGGAGCTGAAGCTGAAGATGACAGAGGTCCATTAAAGTCACAGAATCCGTGACCTCCATGACCTCTGTGACAGAATCATATTCTTAATTATTCTAAATATTTCACTGTAAATATATTTGATATGTTGCTGTATAGCACTTGCTTATTTACTGAGTTCTCAGTAAACTAACTTTCGAGACTAAGTCATAATCTAGTTAGATTTTTAAGCTCCTGGACAGATACTGTGGCCTTTCTTGTTTACCAAGTTCATCACTGACACAAATAATAATGATTAATTGAGCTTCATGCAGATGCTTGTTCTAGCTATGTAAATACCACATAATAATAAACAGAACCACATCTACAATAGCAACCAAGTCCTCTTCCTTCTCCCCAAGATCCTACCCTAAATAGAACTTCCTAACACCAGACAGAGAATAAGAGCCAAAGATTCTATGAACTCTGCTAGCAATTTTGCTATGCTAAGAGGTGCTCTGGTACTACTGAAATGGGTGCCAGTGCACAATAACTCCTAAACAGAGAGTAGGTTTGCCACTATTTATCTCAATTATCTTTCCCACAAAAGGAAAGTTTTTCAACTTGGTGAATTAACTGCTGGGATATATTTTTATGATCATCCTCATAAACTGGATTCTGTGATTCAGGATCTCTAGCAGATTGCTTTCCATCACGTATGTGTTGACAATACTGGTGAAAAACAAACATTGCTACAAAACCTCACACACAGGACAGTGCAAAGTCACAATTCAGTTCTTAATGCTTTCACAACTTTCAGCATGATTTATCACAGCTTCTGTTTTTCCTGATCTGGCAATTCTGCTACAGATTTTGGTGATAGTTTTCAGTGAAGCAGGGATAACTGCAACTTGCAAGAGGTGCACCTCAGGTCAGAAGCTGGATGCGATTGAGCTTGTCCTCTTTTAGTACCTAGAATACTTAATTCAGTCAGTCAAGACTCGGTCATTAGAGAAGGAGTAGTGTTTTCCTACTTTCCTTAATGTTACTGATATAATTTTTATCAACTCCATGTGCCATAGGAAATCTATGCAATTTACAGCATCACCTCCAGCATTCTCTCTTGACTTTATATGTATGTTCATATGTTAATATTCTATATTTACTAAATAATAATTGGTATTTCTAGAAAGATTTAATATTCGCAAGGGTCCTTTAAGCATTAAGTTGAGATATCATCTTTTCCCATTCTTAAAAATAAATACATTCCATAACTAAACAGTATATGCAACATTGCTGTCACAGGTGGTAAAGCATGCTTGCTTACAACACACAGGCCGTCAATGAAGGAACAACCCCAATTATTTGCTTCAGTCACGAGTAGGAAGATAACTACTTAGCAGACTACAATGTCATTTTGATGAATGTTAGTTCCATAGATCAAAGGAAGTCATTTTTATCGTACCCATACACATGCACTGCAGACTCTTTATATTGCTCCACAATACTTTAAAAAAAATGAAGACAGGCAGGCAAGTGCCACTATTTCCAAGTAGTATAACTTGATTCAGAAGCATTTGCAGAACTCCAGTTCACAAAGCAGAAAAAGGTACCCAATGCACTATGGTGAAAACACTCTCTTAATTCTTTAGGTAGATCACAGAAGTGGTTCAGAGTCTCAGTACACAGTAAACGCCGTAGTGATCATGGAAAAACATTTAAAAGGTTTAAAAAATATTTACTTGTGAAGTTCTCACACAAATGTCAGAAACTCAGCTTTTCATTTTAAAAATATACATTTTCTAGGCCTTATGTTTGAAGAATATCTTACAAGTGTGAATCAAGCATAGACGCTTCTTCCTAGGTCTGTACACAGCTCCAATGCCACAGTTGCTTCTGAGTCCTATCAATTTTCACAGCAAATATGCAAAATACTGTGGGGAGTCATAACAGTAACAAGAATCAGGTCTGTTTTACTCTGCTGCAGCATAGGAAAGCAACAAGCAGCAGAAGCAGGCAATAAGCTATTCACTGGAGAGGTGGATCCAAGAATAAAACCTGGAGGAATTGATTAATAGAAACACACTATCGCCTTTGCTTCAGCTAGAATGCTGAGATGTGAACAGTGCAAGGGGGCAGGAAGAATGTTTCTTCTCCCTTCCAGAAAGGAGTGAGTGCCTTAGAAAAAAATTCAGATTTTGAAGACCTATTAGCTAGAAGCTAAAAAAAAAATGGAGCCTCCTCAAGCAATCATTTCTCCTGAACTTTGTCTTATTTTAGTGTCCATATATATATATATATATCAAAAGGTGCCCATTTGCACATAAAAACCCCAATTTACCACCAAAATCAATTAACAAAAAGATTGTGCAATGAACATATTGCTATAAGGGCTGCACCCAGCTGAAAATGCCACTGTTTTCTCCTGTGCAAAATACCCTGATAATACTCAACCATGCGGAATCTGAAGGTAAAGATACATTTGATGATAACAGCTAAAGTCCCAGAGTTTTTCTCTGGATTGTGTTATCACGACTGCGTCTCCTGATTTAAACTTGGGCAAATTTTAGGCCGCACTCAGTCAGTTAAAAATGAAAGCCTGAAGCGTCTTAGGTTGGGTGTGTCTTAGCCTCATATCTTGTATCAAGGACACTTAGGATAAAAATATAACGCTAACACCAGCTGGGATGATCTCTGCAATTAAACATAAGCAGATATTTTATGCCCTTCACTGAAGAATGGTATTGTTTTGGGAAGGTCATCCTCCTCATCTGGGAGCACAGCTTTGGGAATGACACACATGAAATGGTGAGGGACAAAGGGAATGCCTACCAAGCCAGCTAGATCATTTTAGCACCTCTTTGGATTGTCTTTCTGGCCACAGTCACATGATTCTATTTTGTTTTAAGACCTGTCCTATTCTGGGACACCACAGCCTGATGATATTCTAGCTTGTTCCTGTCATTTTGAGAGACTCCGATGACTCTCATGTATTTTTCCCAATGAATTATCTTCCAAGGAATAACACAATTGCCATATACTATCAGCTTTGGAAAGCTCTTCTATCAATGCACAGCAGTCACAGCCTAGATGGAGGACCTCGATAAAAAACTGTGCAAGTTTTGTCTTACAATCCTGTATACAGTAAAAGGTGGTGAATCAGCATTAGTATCTCTTTTAGTCAGTTCTAATATTATTTGAGAGGCTATGAGGCCACTCAGGATGGTACCTACACACGATTCTAGATAACCGAAAGCTTCTGCAGAATCTTGGTAATCAACAGGACTTCTTGATAAGGCTCAGCCACCACTATAAACTTCACTTGAGCATATTTTACAATAAGTGTAAATCTCACCAATGGACTAGCAATCTCTAGCATGTATCTGGGTCTTCACTGTTTTTTAATGGTGACTGTGGATTGTGATCTGTCTGAAACTTGAAAATACCAAGACCCTGCAAATATCATGTGAACCTATGGTCAAACGTTCTCTATTTTTATATATTTGTTTGAGAATCTAAAAGCCACCTGGAACAATATGCTACATGTTTCTAATTATATCCACATAAGTGAACTGTCATTACCCCCCAAACTATAGCTGCCAGCATTTGCCACAATAGCTGTAGATTGAAAAACAACTTAAAATGCATATGAATGTGGTCAATATATTATTTAGATCCTTAAAAGCATGTTCATGTGCTGTAGCCTAGATTCACAGTCTGTTGTAAGAAGTTCATAATAAAGGTTGGCCTTTTGAAGATAAATTAGATATGAATTTGCTCTGTAGCTGTATTAACAGCTACACAGGTTCTGAATTTAATTTTATTTTTTTAGGAGGTAGCATTTCAACTATACTTTGACTTTGTCTGGATCTGCTCTCCCATCCTCCTTTATTAATCATCAAGAACTGTAGCTCAATTTTTCTGTTTAGTACATTTCTCTCTATTTTATTTTAACTCAGTAGCCTCAGAACATAGTAGCCTCAGAACATATTCTATCTAACCTTAAACTGTGTTTTTTCTCTAATTTAGAATAAACTAAAATGTCATCCACAGACACTTCCACTTCCTTCAGGCCTTGCAAAATTTCTCTCATTTTCTTTTGAAAGATTTCTTGTGCACTTGTGACCGCAAACAGAAACAACAAAAGCATTATTTTCTGAATGGCATCATCATAGTTGCAAGCACTTTCATCATAAAGCAGAACTTGCCAGAATTCACTAGCTGCACCTAGATCCCAATTCAGCAGTTTAGTTACACACAGGGCTGTCCCTGGGGGGGCTGAACAGGGCGATCACCCCGGGCCCCACGGTTATGCGGGTCCCGCGGCCCCCCCCCACAGCCACACCCTTCCCTGTTCCGCGGGCCGGGAGCACTAAGCCCAGCCTCTGGGCTAGCCCTCCCCGCTCCCAAGGCAGAGCAGGTGGCCGGGGCCCGCCTCTGGGCCGGCCTGCTGAGACCTGCCCCATGCAGCCAGGGCCAGACCTCGGCGGCAGCCTTAGGGGTCCCCGGCTGGGGCACCGGCTGCAGCCCACTCCCTCCACCGGCGGCCCCCACTTCCGGGGCCGGGCCCAGAGCTGGCTCCCCGCCGGCAGCCTCAGCCTCCCCGCCCGAGCTGGTTCCCTGGGGGGGGAAGGGGGGAGCGGTCTGCCTGCCCTCCAGCACGGTGGGGCGGGGCCCCACCTAAGCCAGTTGGCCCTGGGCCCCGCTCCCCCCACGGGACAGCGCTGGTTACATGCTTGCTTAATTTTAAACAGGTGCTTAAGTCCCACCGAATTCAACACACACACAAAATAATTTTACAATTTGTATAATTTGATAATCATATCTAAGGAGATCATCAAGGTTCTAATCATACAAGGTGCTGAGAGTGCTCAGTACGTTGTAGGTGGTTCTCACTACTTCGCATAATCTGGCCCTAGAATTCCACGTGCCAGCCAATTCTCCAAGGGCTCATCTACAGTTATAGTGTGGCAATGGTGCAGCTGCACCAGTAACGCTTAATGAAGGTGCTACTTAAACTGAAAAGAGAGCTCCTCCTATCATCGGAAGTACTACACCTCCTCAAGAGGTGGTAGCTATGTGGACAGAAAACAACCTCCCGTCAGTATAGCACTGTCTACACCAGGAGTTTGGTTCCTATAACTGCGCCGCTCAGGAATGTGGATTTTCCAGAATCCTGAGCAAGGTACTTATACCAACATTAGTTTGTAGTGCTGACCAAGGCCAAGTACCATACATGTAAAGCTTAGAAAATGACATATATACAAACAAACTTTATATGACAGATCATGAAATTAATTAGAACACTTACATTAAAAAAAAAAATCAAAGCTCCTTCATTAGTGCAGTAACACATGTATGAAACAAATTACAAACTTCTGTTTTAAAAAACTCAGGATGGCTGCCTTGTTTGAGAAGACAACCTTAGCCCTTCACTTCCTAGAAATACAATATCTGACTATTTTGATTGTTTAGGATTTGTTTTTTAACACATTCCTCATGTTCTTGAAAGATACTGTTGTGCACTGAATTTCTTATTTCATTTATTTTGCTTGTAATAGTGTTAAGAATGGATTAAATAATTTTCAATCCAATAGCAGGGAAACTACAGAAAATTTTAACCTACATATCAGGAGTGAAGAGAACCAGGTCTGACTGCTTATGTGGAAAACAGAGAGATGCTACACAGTCTCTTCTCAGGAGCACAGGCCTCCAAAGGCTTTCTGAGGAGTTATTTCAACTGGAACTCATTTTATTTCCACGAAGACTTGCTTCTTTATCATTTCATCAGCTCCTGCTTACTTTTCACATAAAAATGTATCTTCTGTACTCAGCATCTTCTTAATAATTGTAATGTTTTAAATAATGGTGCATGAGAAATTACTGTTTATCTGTACTGCAGAGGTGCCCAAAGACCCAATTAGAGTCAGGGCCCCAGGGTGCCAGGTGCTAAACAAACAATCCCTGCCCAACGATTTATAAATTTAAGAGCCAGATGGCAAACCTCTGCTTACACAGGAGTAGTCCTACTGACTTCAATTGAACTATTCATGTGAGTAATTTCTCACTATTATGAGTGAAGGTTTCTCTATGTGGCCCTAAGTTAAAATGATGCAACAAATAAATATTTAATAAATAATATTGGGGGGAGGAGGAGGATAAGGACAACAGTAAAAAGAACTTACCTACTGCCTTTCATGGTCTGATCTCAAAGCACTCCACATCATTAAATTTCATACCCCTCTCCTCCCCCCCGCCCCCCCATAAGAAAGGAATTGTACTTATTTATAGAGGAAGAAATTCTGGTATGCATGTTTGAGTGTCCCAAAGTCAGTCAATCAAAGGCATAGTGGTGTACAGAAGCCAAAGTATTGAATCTGAACCACCTAATCTAAATAGTTCCTCCCCATGAAAATTGATGTTTAAACATAAAATAGGAATATTTTAATATCTATAAAACACTATACTTGAATTCAGCTTGCTTGGATAATACCAAAAGGTGAAGGGGAATCTAAATACCTTAAAGTGTCATATAGATGTGCTATTATCCCAACCAAGAATATCTTCTATTATATATTTGGTGATTTTTCAGAAATAAAATTGGTTGCTAGACTGGTGAGCTCCTCAGCCATGGAGCAAAAGAAGCATTCAGGTAATACAATGTTTTAAAATATTCTACTTGCTGCTTAAGGAGAAACATCTAGCTATTCAGCACTGCACTATCTACACCTTTAGAAATTCAAAGATTTCATTTAGCCAATAAGATAGTGAGGGTGGATTTCTCTCTAGGATCCAAGAAAAATGTGGACGATCAGAAGAAAAAGAATGATTGGGAGGCCTTACTGATAACTGAACTATATAGAATTAATTATGGTGGCCTTTTGATGAACAGAAAGGTCAAGAGGGGATACAAAGCCTATGTGGTATAAGATACTTGTGCATACATATATAGTAGATAGTAAATAGATTTTATAAGATACACAAATATTGTTCATCTAAGAAAACAATCAGATCTGCTAAAGGCTAGTCATAAAAATAGTGTGGTATGTTTTCAATTTTTTAAAATATTTCTAAATGACTGTGGTGCTCATGTGCACTACCAATCTGACAGTGGTGGAGACTAAAATCCAGTAGTCACAGAACATATACACAGAAGCAGTGCAAGATTCCCCACATTACCCTGTGGCTGTGCTTCACCCATGACTTGAAGTATCAAGTTGTTTCTTTTGTTCATCTGTTTAATTACTTGTTATTATAGTAGCAAGTAAAAGCCCCAGGCAGGATCAGGTCATGACTGTGTGATTTACTGTAAAATTTCTTATTTAAAAAATGACCCAAAGCATTTACTCTCTAGGTTACAATGATTACAGTGGATATGATACGATACGAGTGGTCATGCACCCACCACACAAAAATACAGGAACTGAAAGAAACCACCAGCTCATTTCAACTGCACACGTGTCAGAAGGTAATGACAGCCAGTGATATTCTGGGCCTTATTTGTACCGATGACCAAGATGAAAAGCTCTGTACTATATCCCATTACTAATCTTCCACTCAGTCTCTCAATATGTTTTATATAATCATCCATTCATAAATATTTAATATAATGTAGTACATTTTGTAGTTCATATAAAACATTTGTATTTATAAAACACAGTTTTTCATAAAAATGAATGTTGACAAATGATTTAGACCCCATATGTAATTTAAGTCTCCTCAACAATGTTTATAGGAAATGTTTTAATGAAATCCTTTGAATTTCACTTAAACAACTATCTTTTTAGTTAGACATTCCTTCACAGCATTCACAATCCAAGCATTACAGAATAGAAGAACCAGAAAAAGAAAACTGACTAGACAAAAGAATCAAAGCAAAATAAGATGTTTTTAAATAATCATACTGTCACAAGGGTTATCAGTAAGGACTTTAAAAATACACTGGACCAAATTCTCCTTTCAGTTATACCTACGTGATCCCAACTATTTCAACTGAGTTACACCAGTATAACTGGGAGGAGATTATGATCCATTGTTTTTTTATCTTTAGCCCTTTATTTCATATACATCTTCCAAAATTTTAAAGAAAACAAATGCTATTTTAAAACTCTTTCTGCATTGTT
>ML685927.1:0-37258 GCA_007922175.1 Pelusios castaneus
TTTGCACTGGGGTCGCTTAATTTACAGGTTGGGGTGCTTGAAGAGGGACCAGGGAAGCTGCAGCCTGCCACAGGTGCGTGGGGTCTAGGGAGCCAGTTAAGAGGTTCATTGTTAAAGAGGGTGGGTTCCTGTGCTTCAGAGCGGACGAGCAGACATCCGGGGGGGCGAATGGGGATCTCTAGGCTTAAAAGGGTGTCAGTTACTACCTCGAAGGGCCTTATTTGCCCCCCAGAAACCCCCGAGGGTGGAAAACGCCTCCCAGGCTTAATGCCTGCCGGGACCCGCCTTGGAAGGGTTTGAAAAGTTCGGAGGTGTCCTGCAATCGGTTTGAGGGGACTAGAGGCTCCAGCGAGTCTTCTGTCTGTCCGGCAGGACCAACCAGGGACTCCAGATATAGCAGACAGCTGCTGTTTGCACTGGGGTCGCTTAATTTACAGGTTGGGGTGCTTGAAGAGGGACCAGGGAAGCTGCAGCCTGCCACAGGTGCGTGGGGTCTTCGGGAGCCAGTAAAGAGGTTCATTGTTAAAGAGGGTGGGTTCCTGGGCTTCAGAGCGGGCGGGTAGACATCCGGGTGGGCGAATGGGGATCTCTAGGCTTAAAAGTGTGTCAGTTACTGCCTCGAAGGGCCTTATTTGCCCCCCAGAAACCCCCGAGGGTGGAAAAAGCCTCCCAGGCTTAATGGCCGCCGGGACCCGCCTTGGAAGGGTTTGAAAAGTTCGGGGGTCTCCTGCAAGCGGTTTGACGGGATTAGAGACTCCAGTGAGGCTTCTGCCTGTCCGGCAAACCTATCTTTTTAACTTTTTCTTTTCCCCAACAGATGGGGCTGGAACAGAGGACCCTCACTAGGAGGACAGCCAAATCAAGGGATGATCAGAAATGATCTGTGTCTGCAAGCAGCCTGGACATTGGAAAGCACATTGCCCCAACAGACCTTTAGTCCTCTGGGCCCAGACCAGCAGTTGGCACAGCCCTCTCCACCAGCAGCCACTATCACCACAACCAATCAACCAGCACCACAGCCTGCAGCTGCTCAAGTATTCTACAATGACACTTACTGACAAAGCCTGAAGGAAATTTAGGTTTAATCAATTTCATTGCAAATCCACTACTAGTGTCCCTCTCCTTATTGACACCAGGGCTACTTGATCTACTTTCAGGGTACAGGACTTTCTATCACTACAACCTGCTGCAGCCACTGTAAGAGCTGTAGGGATAAGCAATCACGAGGAGCAATACCCTGCTAACGTCCAGATTGGTCCCCTGGAAGAACAGCATGCCTTCCCACTTAGCACCAGCAGTCCAGTGAATTTATTGGGAGGTGACCTATTCTGCAAGCTTGGTTGCATCATCTATTGCACCCCAACTGGTATCCACCTGGAGGTTCCCACACCCAAGGAGCCTGAAGTTTGGCAATTCTTCATGAGATGGACCTTGAAACAAATCACCTGGAAGTTGCAAAGATAAGGCAAACCGAACTCCTGAAAGCAGTTCCACCCCAGCTATAGGCGCAACATGAGAATGAAGTGGGAAGAATCCCGAGTGCTACCATCATCCAGATTCAAGTGGACCAGACTAAGCAATTACCCAGGAAGCAGCAATATCCATTAAATCCAGAGGCAAAGGAAGAAATTGCACCCGTGATGGAGGCTCTCCTACAGCAGGGATTGACAGTCCCAACAAAGAGCCCATGCAACACACCCATCCTACTGGTTCATCCAAGACCTGAGAGCTGAGAATGCCATTGTACTGCCTTGTTGGTGAAACAATCTTCCTCTACAGTTTAGGAAACCTCCTAACTGTCAGGGTTCCTCATGCTGTGGCTATTTTACTGCTCAAGAACAGAACTCAGCACCTGTCAGCCTCTCGAATGATCAGGTATGAAGCTGTGTTACTTTCCTCACCACATATAAGAATAAAGAAGGAAAACATCCTTAACCCGGCTACCCTAATGCCTATGATTAAAGACAATGAAGATCACTCTTGCAAAGAAGTCAACAGTTTAAAAGGCCTAAGTTAATCTGCAGGACGTGCCCCTGGCCAACCTAGACGCAGAGCACTATACCGATGGCACCTGTCAACAAGATGAAAGAAGAAAATTGGTTGCAGGCTATGCTGTTTGCACCCTATACGAGGTCGTGGAAAGTGATTTAATAGACGATGAGAAATCCGCTTAAATCACTGAACTCATTGCTTTAGAAAGAACCGAACCAGCAGGCAGTCCAATGCCCTAGTGAGATAGCTGTTATGCATTGTACTGCTCACACCAATGGAAATGATGAAACAAGTAAAGGCCAGGCTGTTTTCTATAATGCCAAGGTCTTTTTCAGAGATCTCAGTGGGAGGAGGCACTTCTAGTTGCATTAATTCAGCCCTTAGCTAAAGCATTACCTTTACTGTCTCACTAGGGAGTTGGACTGCCTGCTGGTTCGGTTCTTTCTAAAGCAATGAGTTCAGTGATTTAAGCGGATTTCTCATTGGCATTCTATGAAACGGCCTGGCCTGGTGGAGTTTGCTTGCCCAGGTGCCTCTGCCGGGAGTGCGGCAAAATATGTTAGCTACCAATAGCCGTACCTGTTATCCCAGCCCGCAGGACACGGGCCAGCTTTTAGTGTTGCCTACTATTGCTTTGCTGAGTAGTTTCCTATCTTGACAACAACACGGCCACCTTGAATAAAGCGAGAGAAACATGCCTCTCTCCCTGCCCCAGGGTCCGGTAACCAATGCAACCCCTGCAGTGGCCGCACACAAACCCCTCTCCCCTGCCCTCCCCAGGGCTGCTCATTCCCCCTGCTTTGGCGGCTGCTATGGAGGATCCTGCGCCCCTAGCAGGGAGCTGGAGCTGGGAGATGCGCTGGTCCGTGATCAATATCCTAGTCCTCATGTGGCCCTCGTGGTGATTTGAGTTTGAGACCCCTGCCTTAGAGTAATGGCCAGAAACATACACAGCTCTGCCACTGACCAGCTGTTAAGGGGACTGAAACAAAGTCTGTTATTTGAAATTGTTCTTTTCTTCCACTCTTGTGAAATGCTATTGTTTATTTCCTAATTCATTCTGTGACGTTGCTAGTCCTTGTTGCACAATATTTGTGATATTGAGGAAAATTGCATTTTGGGATGCTTTCTGGTAACTTGGAAGGATTCTTTTTACTTAAATGGGTTGACATTTTTTGAAATTTGATTTTTGTTGTTGTTGTTCCATGAAATTTTATACGCTGGAATGGGAAATGCGGTTGTTCTGATGTTGTGGCTTTGTGATCTGCTGTGTGACACTTTTTATTTCATTCGCAGGATTGTATCGTGAGGTTTGAAAGGAAAGGGATTATGAATACTAAAGAATAAGGACAACTGGATGGTAGCTTCAACGAATGATGAGTTGGGTATATGTGTTCTGGAAATGTGCCAAAGACAGGTGCCAAAAACTGTGAGGTGCAGATGACAGTAGAGGCTAGATAGGTAGCAAGTGTCATCGCCTCCCATTTGTTTAGTAAATTAATAAAACAACAGTATTTCAGTTTAACATTTTTATTAAAGTTTGAATGAAAAAACAACTGTGACCGGGGCCTCCTGGGATACCCTCCTGGACGTGCAAAAATCAGGGCAAGCTGCAAAACAGGGAGCCAAACTCCCCACACACTGATTGGTGGTACTTAAACCAGTCTCCCTATCAGTCACAACCAGGCTTCTGGTTCCCCACACTGGGTACCAAGAAATCTGCCCAAAATAGAAACAGCTCCCTTTATTGTACTCCAGCTCCTCCAGCTCCCACCTAGCCGCACGGTCCCTTAAAGACATAGGTTCTCCTGACCCCAAAGGGCCAGCCACAGCACACAGAACAATATAGGTTTGGCTCTTACCCAAAATACCACACTGGTAGCCAATCCTTTAGTAACTACAACTAAAGGTTTAATATAAGAAGAAAAGAAGCAAAATATGAGAGATGTTAAAGGGTCAAAGCGAATCACATACATACAAATAATTTAAAGTTCATGAAAAGCAGTTTGCAGGCTTGTTCCTCTGGAGTTTGCAGGCTTGCTCCTCTCGTAAACACCCAGCACCAGGGTGGGCCTCAATCCTTTGTTCAGTCTCAGGCTATGTACACACGATCAGATTAAAGCGCAACATGGCAATCACGCTATAAAAAACACGTGACCTTTATTGCGGGAGAGCGCGTACACACATTGCTCCCTGCAACACAACAGAATTCTTTGCAATATCGCGGTGTAGCGCAATGAATTCTGGGAACCTATCCCATAGTTCAATTTTCCTTGAATCGGCGCTTGGAATTCTGGGATGAAGGAAAGGAACACAAAGCGCCATGGATGAACTCTCAGTTTCCCGTGGTGCACTGTGTTCCCCTTGCGTCTTCCTTGTTGCCAATAGCAACTCGTGCCTATTTTCAACAGTGCAGTGACGCACTACTTGCGAGCAATCACAACTGCGATAGCATGGATCCTGCTCTAATCTCCACTGTCGCCTTCAGCATTCTAAATACATCTCGGCTGGTTGCTCAGTATGCAATGAGCTCCGAATCAGACGAGGACGCTGAGGAGCAGGGGCTGATCGATGCCCTGCAGAGCAACAGCACTGCATTGCTCAGCTCCTTCACCGATCATCTGCACACGGTGCAACGATGTATCTGGTCGCGAGAGACGAGCACCAAGTGGTGGGATCGCATTGTTATGCAGCTGTGGGATGACGAGCAGTGGGTACAGAACTTTCGAATGCGGAAAGCAACCTTTTTGGAACTGTGTTCAGAGTTGGCCCCTGCCCTGCGACGTAAAGACACCAACATGAGGTCCGCCCTAACCGTGGAGAAGCGTGTTGCGATAGCTGTCTGGAAGATGGCGACTCCTGACTGCTACCGGTTGCAAACCAGTTTGGAGTCGGGAGGTCCACCGTCGGATTAGCCCTCTCACAAGTGTGCCGAGCCATCAATCGCGTTCTGCTATGGAGGATGGTGACATTGGGCAATGTTCATGAGATTGTGGACGGCTTTGCTGCCATGGGATTCCCTAACTGTGGGGGAGCCATAGACGGCACACATATCCCTATTTTGGCTCCAGACCATCTCGCAACCGAGTACATCAACAAGAAGGGCTACTTCTCCATGGTGCTGCAAGCACTCGTGGATCAGAAGGGGCGTTTTACGGACATCAATGCTGGGTGGTTGGGAAAGGTGCATGATGCCCGCATTTTAAGGAACACTGGTCTGTACCGGAAGCTGCAAGGAGGTACCTTCTTCCCAGATCAAAAAATTACTGTGGGGGATGTGGAGAAGCCCATAGTCATCCTCAGAGACCCAGCATACCCACTGATGCCATGGCTCGTTAAGCCGTACACCGGGAACCTAGATTGCAGCAAGGAGCAGTTCAATTACAGATTGAGCTGCTGCAGAATGACTGTGGAGTGTGCCTTCGGCCGTTTAAAAGGGCGCTGGCGCTGTTTGTATGGGAGGCTGGACTTGGCCGAGGACAACATCCCTTCTGTAATTGTGGCGTGCTGTGTCCTTCATAACATTTGTGGAAGTAGGGGAGAAAAGTTTTCCCTGGGTGGGCTATGGAGGCACAGTGCCTAGAGGAAGCATACGAACAGCCAGCCACTAGGCGTATTGGGGGGCCCAACGAGGAGCTGCTCGCATAAGGGAGGCACTCAGGGACCATTTCAGTGATGCCTTCCCATAGTTCACTTCAAGGACGCATCAAGTGCACCTTATGACATTTTCACTGTGTACAAATAAAGCCACTCTTCAAATTTTTTGTTACTGTTTTTATTAAAAGATAAAAGGGGGGGTGCGGGGAGGTGTTACAGGTGGGTGTAGCTGAGGGTCTCTAAAAAGTAGCTCTGTGAGGAACTGGATGTTGCAGCATACCAGGGGGACGGGTGGCCTTCAAAGAAATGCTTTGAAGGACTACGGGGTGTGGGAGGCAGACACGGCTGAACTGTATGGAGTGGAGCCCGTACATTAATCGCCTGGGTCTGCAAAGCAATCATGCTCTTGAGCAGTTCTGTTTGCTCCTTCATGATGCTTATCAGTTCGTCCCTGTGTTTCTGCCTCCTCTGTTGGGATTCCTCTCTCCAGGCTCGATTCTCCCTCACGGATGCCTCTGCTGTTTTCATCAGCTCCTGAAACATATCCTCCCTGTTTCTTCGAGCACACCGCTGAATGTTTCTCATGCGGTCAGCTGGGATAGACACTGGCCTCGTGAAGGTCGAATCTATTAAAATAAATAACAATAAAGCTATTGTTAACACATAGCATAGATAACCAATGTAACCTTCCAGTAGCACATTCCACTGGAAGATACAGGGCAGTCAACATCCTATGCTTCACTGAAGCGGACAAGGTATGTCCTAATAGAAAGCTTACTGGGGGCTAACATTCTGCACAGGGCACACAGATGGAACCCAATATCTCTCTCCTCAGAGTGCCCCTGCCAGCTAGAATACATATCTTATATGCCACCGGATGCAAGCCGTGACCGTATGCTGCTGCACTGTGTGCTGCCATGGTTCCCAGTGCTGTGCTTTGCAGCTGGCAAGGCCGAATATCCTGATACGGGAGCGTAGACACATATGCTCTCCCATCTAACCTGAGTAACTTGAGGCTCTGGAGATACATCGAGGAAACCTTTGCTGACCTAAATACAGATGATTTTTTGACAATCACTGCTTATGTTGATGCACTTCTAATGAATGCAGAGTAAAGAGCGTGCACAGCGGGGACCGAGACAGCAAGCACCCTCGCCCTGGACAATGATATTTTAGCAGGAGCCATAGCTGAACGAAAGAGAAACTTACCGGAACCCCCCCTCTGCCGCCTCAGAGGACACGCTGCAATTCATGTCTTGGGTGGACGTCTCAGCAGGGGTGCAGAAGAGCTCCTGGCTACATGCTGTTGCGCTCTCCTCCAGGTCATCCTCCATCTCCTCCTCCTCATCGATCATGTCCTCATACTGCTCGGGTCTGGCATTCAGTGGATGAGGGGGGGCCAATGTGTCCACAGGACTCTTTGCAGTGGTTGTGTGGTCCCCACTGAGGATGGCTTCGATCTCCTTGTATTACCTACATGTAGCAGGCACTGATCCCGAACGGCAGTTTGCCTCCTTCGCTCGGTGACAGGTTATTCTTAGCTCATTCACCTTGGATCTGCCCTGCACAGTGTCTCTATCATAACATCTCTCTGACATGGCCCGAGAAATTATGCCAAATGTATCATAATTTCACCTGCTGCTGCGTAGCTGCGCCTGCACAGCAGACTCTCCCCAGATGCTGATCAGGTCCAGCACCTCTGCCATGCCCCAAATGGGTGCGTGTCTTCCACGTTGTGCCGCCATTGCTAGCGAAGATCGGAGCTGCACTCCACGAGGAAGAGAACAGGAAGTGAAACAGAGGAGAAATTCGAAAATCCTGGGAATCAGAAGAGGACTGTTTTGTCACGGCCACAGAGCAGGTGGTGGGAAGACCAGAGAGGACGATTTCGGAATGCTGGGACACTTCCAGAGGCCAATCATAGAATAATAGGGTTGGAAGGGACCTCACGAGGTCATCTAGTCCAACCCCCTGCTAAAAAGCAGGACCACTCCCACTAAATCACCCCAGCCAGGGTTTTGCCTAACTGAGCCTTAAAAATCTCCAAAAATGGAGATTCTACCACCTCCCTAGATAGCCCATTCCAATGCTTCACCACCCTCCCAGTGAGAAAGTTTTTCCTAATATCCAACCTTGACCTCCCCAGCTGTAATTTGAAACCATTGCTCCTTGTTCTGTCCTCTGCTAGCATCGAGAAAAGCCTAGCTCCCTCCTCTTTGGAGCACCCCTTCAAGTAGTTGAAGGTTGCTATCAAATCTCCCCTCAGTCTTCTCTTCTGTAGACTAAATAAGCCTAGTTCCTTCAGTCTCTCCTCATAAATCATGTGCCCCAGCCCCCTAATCATTTTTGTTGCCCTCCGCTGGACTCCTTCTAATTTGTCCACATCCTTTCTGTAGTGGGGAGCCCAAAACTGGACACAATATTCCAGATGTGGCCTGACCAGTGTCGAATAGAGGGGAATTATCACATCCCTCGATCTGCTGGCAATACTCCTACTGATGCAGCCTAATATGCCATTGGCCTTTTTCACAACAAGGACACACTGTTGGCTCATATTCATCTTCCCGTCCACCATAACCCCCAGGTCCTTTTCTACAGCGCTGCTACTTAGCCAATAGGTCCCCAACTTGTAGTAGTGCATGGGATTTTTCCATCCTAAGTGCAGGACTTTGCACTTGTCTTTGTTGAACCTCATGAGGTTTCTTTCGGCCCAGTGTTCCAATTTGTCCAAATCTCCCTGGATCCTGTCCCTGCCCTCCAAAGTATCTACCATTCCCCCCAACTTGGTGTCATCTGCAAACTTACTAAGCACGCAGTCTATTCCATCATCAAGATCATTAATGAAGATGTTGAATAGAACCGGCCCCAGGACCGACTCCTGGGGTACTCCACTCGTTACCGGTTGCCAACCAGACATTGAGCCATTTGATTCCTACTCGCTGAGCCCACTGATCTAACCAGTTTTCGATCCACCTTACAGTCCACTTGTCCAACCCATACTTCCTTAGCTTGCCGACGAGAATGCTGTGGGAAACCGTATCAAAAGCCTTGCTAAAGTCAAGGTATACCACGTCAACGGCTCTTCCCTCATCCACAAATCCAGTCATCTCATCATAGAAGGAAATCAGGTTGGTCAGGCACGATTTGCCCTTGGTGAATCCATGTTGACTGTTCCTGATCATTCTATTTTCCTCCAAGTATTTCAGGATGGATTCCTTGAGGACCTGCTCCATGATTTTCCCAGGGATTGAGGTGAGGCTGACCGGTCTGTAGTTCCCCGGATCCTCCTTTTTCCCTTTCTTAAAGATGGGTAATATATTTGCCTTTTTCCAATCCTCCGGGACCACCCCCGTTTGCCATGAGTTCTCAAAGATAATGGCCAGCGTCTCTGCAATCACTTCCCCCAACTCCCTCAGCGCCCTTGGATGCAGTTCATCTGGCCACATGGACTTGTGCACATCCAATTTCATTAAGTGTTCCCTAATCTGACTTTCCATCACCGAGGACCGCTCTTTTCTCCATTCCGCATTACCCCATGTAGTAGCCTGGAAGCTGGCCCTCCCTGTGAAGACTGAAGTAAAAAAAGCATTGAGTACTTCAGCCTTTTCCGCATCATCCTCCACGAAGATGCCTGCCCCATTCAGTAAGGGACCTACACCACCCCTGATCCTTTTTTTGTTTCTGATATACTTATAGAACCCCTTTCTGTTATCCTTCATATCTCTTGCTAGCTGCAACCCCAATTGTCCTTTGGCCTTTCTGATTTTATCCCTGCAGTCCCGAGCAATATCTTTATATGCCTCCCTTGTCATCTGTCCAAGCTTCCACTTCTTGTAAGCTTCTCTTTTATGTTTCAGCTCCCCGCAGAGTTCCCTGCTAAGCCACGCTGGTCGCTGTCCACATTTGCTGTTCTTTCTGCACATCGGAATGTTATCTTCCTGTGCCTTTTACAGGGTTTCTTTAAAATACAGCCAGCTATCTTGGACACTTTTCCCCTTCAGATCAGCCTCCCATGGGACCCTGCCCATCAGCTCCCTAAAGCAGCCAAAATCTGCTTTTCTGAAGTCCAGGGTGTGTGTTCTGCTTCTTTCCTTCCTTCCATTGATCAGGATCCTGAACTCTACCATCTCATGGTCGCTGCTGCTGCCCAGGTTGCCATTTACTTCTACTTCCCCGATCAATTTTTCTCTGGTTGTGAGCAATAGGTCTAGAGGTGCAAGGCCCCTAGCTGGTTCCTCCAGCATTTGTACTACGAAGTTGTCCTCAATATTCTCCAAAAACTTCCTGGATTGCCTGTGCACTGCTGTATTATCTTCCCAGCAGACGTCAGGATAATTGAAGTCCCCAATAAGAACCAGGGCCTGCGACGATCTGGAAACTTCTGTTAGTTGTCCATAGAACGCCTCATCCACCTCCTCTTTCTAGTCTGACGGTCTGTAGCAGACAACCACCACAACATCCCCCTTGTTGCATTCTCCCCTAAACTTAACCCACAAACTTTCAACCATCTTGTTTCCACTTTCATAGTGGAGCTCCAAGCAGTCATACAGCTCTTTTACATATAGCGCTACTCTTCCCCTACTTCTTCCCTGCCTGTCCTTCCTGAACAATTTATATCCATCCATGGCAGTGCTCCAGTCATGCAAGTTATCCCACCACGTTTCATTGCGCGGTAAGTGTACACACAAGTGGAAAGTGCAACAGCTGTTCCACATTAACTGCTACCTCCCTCATCGAGGTGGTTTTTCTATTGTGCTACAATAGGGCTGTTGACGCGCAACAGCCCTATTGCACGTGTGTACGCTGTTGTTGTTATCATGCGGTAAGGACTGTTAATGCGCGATAAAGTGATCGTGTGTACATGGCCTCAGAGGAATAGTTCCAGAGATGGGTGTTGGCTGTAGACTGGGGACTTGAGAGCAAGATGGAGTCGGGGCTGCTGTCTTTTATCACCTCTGGCCTTCTCCATGCAGTGTGCAATTCTTTCCAATCAAAATGGAGTTGAGTCACATGTTCGAATCCTAGTGGCTCAACAGGCTTCTCCTTCGGCCCATTGTACTGGGGAGCTTCCTTAATGGGCAATTAAGGGGACAATGGCTGGGTAGACATTCAGTCTGAGGAGTTTCCCCAGACTCACACAAGTTAAAATATAAATATAACAATCATATTTCTAACTTCTAATACCAATACAATTCCTGCACATAAGCTATATAATCATTCCCAACAAATTATTATCTTTCTATTGACACCAAACATGGCATAGTTCCTATGAATTATAACAATTATAAAATATTAATACAAAATAATATCATAAATGGTAACCTAAATCCAGATAGCGTCACAACACCATCTATGCATTTCTTTTGAATTAAGGTACTTAGGCTTGCTGTTGCCTATGCGGTGCCATGCCTCACAAATTGCCGCTCAGCAAGTAGCATAACTTGCTCAGTTTAGAGGGAACACTGGATGTAGCCCATAGGTTCTTTCACTGGATTCATTGTACATTTGAATTCCCTTGATAGGCTATTAGTCAGGCTTAATGCTGCTGCCATCCTGTCTGGGGGTGCACCCAGAAACACAGCACAAATTTTAAATACAAGTATACTGTGCATATTTAAAACTCATATATAAAACTGATACATATTCATAAACATATTAATCTTAAGTATATCTTGACTCTTCCAATAATACCTTGCAGGGCATATCCTATACAGTATGACTTGCAATTCTGTAATATTGGTATCAATAATATTATAAATGGCCATCCCTAATCCAAACAGTGTCACAGAGGGTTTTATGGTGCCTTGTAGGGGACACTGAGAGCTGCTATAGTTTTATAGCTTACCATTATCTTCTTCTTTCTTAGCTCTCCAGAAATTCTGTAAGCTACCACCTGTATCTATGTGGACAAGATTGGGCCATGCAGTTAAACTTTTTTTTAAAAGCTTCCATCATCATTTCAAGTAACATTTCTTTTCCTGCAGGATTCTGTAAGATCACAAACATGTATACAACTATCAAGATTACCAATGTTTCCACTGGAATTATTATCTACATAATTATATATCTCTTCAGCCATAACAGATATGTCTGTTACTGTTCTCTAGAGGATGAAATATGAGATGTTCTCATCATAATCAAACACACATGCTCTACTGAGGACAGTTGCACCAACAGAATTCCTCTGGCATTCCTCTGGGAATGGAGCCAGCTCCGGCTTCCCCTCCCCCCCCCGCAGGCAGTCCCGGGGCTAGAGCTGGAGCAGGCTCCCCGTGTCCCCGACCCCTAAGGGCAGCCGTGACTCGGCCAACAGGGTCGGGACCGGACAAGTCTGCCCCCCCCCTGCAGGCGGTCTCTGGGAGCGGAACCGGCACTGGAGTTGGAGACGGTTCCCCCTGCCCCCACCACCTAACATGGCTATTATTCATAGGATTTTCCAGTTGCTGTTTCTCCATGGTACAAGCCTGTCATGGTTTTTCCTACCACAGCCGCACATTCAAATTGGGGCAGGCAGAGGGAGTTTGCTGGGAGACGCGCTGGCCCGGGATCCCGAGCTCTACCCTCAGAGCCCGGCATGGCCCAGATGGGAGCAAAGGGCCTGGGGAGGGGGTAGCTCTAGCTACTGCCCTGAGGAGGATTCACGCCCGCCTCAGTACCTGTTTCTGGACGTTGGCATCGCTGATCGCTATTGCTATGGCGGCTGCTGCGGTGGCGGGCACGAGGAGGGGGGCACTCCGGGATCTGTCTTTAGGCATTGACAGAACCGAACCCGAGTCGCGGGCGGCACAGAATGACGGGGGAGGGGCACGTCACCCCAGCTCCGCCCACTGCTATAGCCCTGTGCCAATGAGAGCCGGTGAGCTGATGACGTCATGGGCCGGAAGCGCACATGCCCTCCAGCAGAGACACGAGTGTGACGTAACCAGGGAGGAAGGTTCTGGGTTGGGGGGGCTTTTACCCTGCCCCAGCTGCCAGAGTTGATCCCGGTCCCAGTCTGAACAACCACGAGAGGAACAAACCTGTATCTGTGCAATTCTGTATTACTGGTATCAATAATATTATAATGGCCATCCCTAATCCAAACAGTGTCACAGAGGGTTTTATGATGCCTTGTAGGGGGCACTGAGAGCTGCTGTACTTTTATAGCTTACCATTATCTTCTTCTTTCTTAGCTCTCCAGAAATTCTGTAAGCTACCACCTGTATCTATGTGGACAAGATTGCACCATGCAGTTAAACTTTTTTTTAAAGCTTCCATCATCATTTCTTTTCCTGCAGGATTTTGTAAGAGCACAAACATGTATACAACCAGGGGCATTGCTGGAAGCAAAAAGATCCAAGTCTCTGCAATGATTACATATCTTGGTCCCATCACCAATACGCATGAGTAATGCATGTGGGGAAACTGAGGCACAAACTTAGCACTTGGAGAAAATCCCCAAAGTATCCCCACTTCGTCACAGCATCTCCTGAGCATCCAACCCAGCCCACCCTGACTTCCTGTGCAAGCTGTGCTGAGCTGGGCACAGATACCCACCCGGTGCTGAATACAGCCAAATGCAAGTTCACATCTCACAACAAGGGATGGCCGCCAGACCTGCAGTGGGAGCCACGTGGGGAGCAGACACCACCTCATCAGCCAGACCTGCAGCCCGGGGCCATGGAAACAGGGACACGAGAAGGGATTTAGGAGCCCAAGGGAACAAACAAGTAGACCTGAGCTCCCAGAGTGACACTGGGGCAACAGGGCTGATGTGCTCCTGAGCTGTCTAACAAGGGAAGCAGACAGTAGGAGGAGAGAGAAAATGTTCCCCCTGTGTACACTCT
This sequence comes from Pelusios castaneus, assembly GCA_007922175.1. Taxonomy (NCBI): domain Eukaryota; kingdom Metazoa; phylum Chordata; order Testudines; family Pelomedusidae; genus Pelusios; species Pelusios castaneus. The sequence continues at coordinate 13,416 of ML685927.1, forward strand.
TGGTGAGGCTGACAGCAGTTCCTGTATCCAGTTCTGGGGGCCTCAGTTTAAAGGATGTTGGGACAGTGCAGAGGGTGCAGAGCAGAGCCAGAAAAACACTTTGAGGGCTCAAGAAGATGCCTCACAGGTGACGGCGAGAGGCCGGAAAAGTTCCAGGTACGTAGCTGGTCACGGTGCCTAAGCACCTTCCTGGGCAGAAAAAGCCAGGCACTGAGGGATCTTCAGTGCAGCAGGGACAAGGCAGAACCAGATACAAAGTCTGGACACCGAATCTGGGCGAATTGCAGCAAGAAAGCAGGCAGTAATTTTCACCATGTGGGGATCAACCACCATCCCTCGGCAATGTAACTCGCCTCCCACTGGGATTCCCTCAGCTGTGGCAGCTTGCCTCCTGGCCTTTAGAAGCAGGTTTTGCTAGCAGCCCAGCAGGAATCCTCAGTGCTGTGCTGTGAGATCCACTTTGATCATACAATAGCAGTTTGTTCTAAGGCAAACTGAAGTGCTAGATAAATAGGAAACCCCCTCAGTTCAGCTCAGGAGAGGGCGAGGAACCTGAGTGATGCTCACCAGCTACTCCCACCGTCCTCCCCAATCTAGCTCCTGCTCCTTTAGGAGTATTTAAAACTCCTCAGAACAGATGATCTCAGACTTAGGGCTAAACTACACTAGAGAGTTTTGTCCACAAAAATCAGCTTTTGTTGACAAAACAGTGCTGGTGTTACACGCACACACCCTCTTTTTTCAGCAAAATAAAACCGCCTCATTGAGAGATGTAGGGCTTTTGTTAGAGCACTGCACCCCCTTATATCTGTACTAAGGCTGTTATTCTTGTCAATTTCAAGGAGCCATTAAATTGACAAGAAGACCTAGCTGGGGTAGCTGGCCCCCACCCCTCAGGGATGAGAAGCTCTGGGTTGCTTCCCTTGGGAATGAGTAGGGGGGAAGCCCCTGGCAGCTTCCCTCAGCTCTTGATGGGGATGGGGGAAGCCCAGAGCAGGCTCCTGGCAGGGAACGGGAAGGAGTGCCCAGCCTGCTGGGAGTCAGCTTATAGGGATCCTGGCAGGGAGGCGAGAGTCCAGTCTCTCAGCTCCCCCTCTTAGATCTGCAGCAGTGCTCCTGGTGAGGACGCATTCCACTGACCCAATGAGGGCAGCGTGGACATCAGCCCACACAGTTATGGTAATGGCTGTAAGTTGACGTACATTATGTTGACTCATTTTTTGAGTGTAGACAAGGCCCTAAAATCAATGAATCCTCCCCTCTGACCCAGAGCTATGGCCTAGGGTTCCAGCACAGGCCTTGGACCAGCCCTCTGCTGTTGTCATGGTCCTAGGGCAGGGGTGGACAAAATAGGGCTCTCTCTGGCCCACCGCTCCTGCTCTGCTCTCCCCTGCCCCCTTTTGCTCCCTCCCGGCTGCTGCTGGGCCGCCCACACCTCATCGTTCTGGGGCCAGGGCCAGGGCTGTGCTGCTCCAGGGGTGGGGCTGGCGCTGTACTGCCCCTTCCACTCCCCCAGTTGGCGCTGTCCCCTTCTACCCCCCAGCCAGTGCTGTGCTATCCCCTTGGCCCCTCCTCCCCCCAGCTGGCACTGGGCTGGGGATGGTGCTGTGCTGCTCCCAGCTCCCTCTGGCTGGCGCTGCACCAAGGTCAGCACTGTGCTGCCCCGTTCTGCCCTCCACCCCAGCCAGCTGTCCCTCGCCACCAGCCCTCCCCTGCCAGCTCCCCCCCGGCTCCCTTCCCTTGAGCTTGTCCCCCCGCCCCGTTCCCTCCCGCCCCAGGCCGGCTCTCCGCCACCACCACTGGCCCCCCACCAAATATTATTGCCCGCCCCGGCCTAGGGCTTTGCTCCATGGAGGTGTTTGAGTGGGGATGTCATTTCCACACTGGAGGGCCCTCAGCTCTAAACTATCCTGCCCCACCTGTTTCTCACTCCACACTCTCCTTTGATCCACAGAGCTCAGGTTTCCTGACCATGAGGGCATAAGCAAAGACAAAGGTTCTTGTTGGTGGGGGAAGGGTGTCTGGTTTTACAGGGTGGGGTGGAATTGTGTAAAATACAGAATTGTTCATGTGTCCGGAATCTAAAGTGGGATCCCCACTTTTGGCTCGCTGCAGGAGGGAAAGGCCCTCACAGACTCATCACGCCTGGTCCATTCCTACAACCCTTATCCGTGGGCTGTAGAATAAGACGTGCTCTTGGGAAGACGGTGGATGTGAAGGGACAGCTGCAGGCACTAAGGCCCAGATTTGTAAAGATCCGTGAGACGTAAAGATCCTTTGGAAGTTTGGCCCTTCAGCACTCGACTGTCAGATCTCTAGCGAGATGATCTTGCCTGCTCTGGCATTCCACTCAGATGTCTCCTCTGACCAGCACAGCTGTATCCCTTCCCTCTGCCTGGTCTGATAGGTAGCGGGGTGTGTGATGGAGTCTAGGGCAAGATACCTACCATCCTTGCCTTGCAGCCCTACACCACCTAGGGCGGTGTCCAGCCACAGAAAAGCCTCCCTGTATCGTGTCACTTGTGGCTGCCCACAAGGCTGGGGTTCCCCCTGGCTTGCAATGAGTGTGTGCATCCCCTCACCCCCTGGGAATGGGAGCTGGGATTGGGCCTCTCTGCCAGCCCTCCTGCTCATTACTGGAGGTGAAAATAGCCCAGCAACCCCACACCCCTTCAGATTGTTGCTAGAAATAAATCTGTTTATGAGAGAGGGATGTAAAACCACGGCGCCGCAGCCTTTCATGAGAATGCCTGTGGCTGGGTGGGGAACACCAGGGCCCCAGCATCAGGGCTGCCCTGCTGCTGCGACTCAGGCGGCTCTATTTGAGGGCAGGCTATTTGTAATGTCGTGGGAGAAAAGGCGACCCTTGTAATTAGCAGAGCATAGTCTGGGCTGTCATTTACAAATGCCCACTACATAACACCAGGGAAATACAGCTTTCTGCCTCACAAGTGCTTGTATCCAGCTAGTTGCTGCTGGGCCAGGATCAATCGGTAAACAATCTCAGCAGCTGCCTTGTTGCTGCGCCTGGCATCATGTCTATCGCACACACGGCCGCCGAGTACATGCTCTCTGATGCTCTGCTCCCAGATCCTAACGGCTCCCAAACCAAAGGCCTTCGCCTGGAATTACCAAGTGACCGCATTGTGAAGTTCATTACCGTGGGACTGCCCCTTTTCCTGGTGTCCCTAGCGTTTGCACGGGAGTTTTCCACAGGTAAGTTGCAGGGGGGCGGGTTATTGGGGCTAGTTGTAGGTCAGTGTTAAGGAGAAAAGAAGATACTGGGTAGGAGCAGGGTGTGTGGCATGGACACTGTTGGCTTTTGCTGCCTCTCGTTCTATTTAGAGACCTTCCAGTGCATTGCAGCAATGGGGAAGGTTCAAAGAGCGAGGGGATGTTTATGAGTAAGAAGCCAGAGTTCTGGGCATGGCGAAGAGTTCCAGAAGGAAGATAAAAGCTTGTGTTACTTCAGCACTTTACCCAGCCGCTAACTAGTGGGTGGTTACTGCCACACATCAGCCACCACACAGTTCTTTCATCTTCCTCTGAAGTTTCCGGTTCCAGTCACTGTGAGAGCCAGGACACGTGTAGATAGAGCTTGGGTCTGATCCAAGTTGGCAGTTCCCACGGGCCTTTGAATGATCTGTGTCCCCTTGGAGAATTTGTGGTGTTTATTATCTGTGTTGCAGTAGTACATTGGAGCCCCAGCATGGCCCATAGTCCCATGGTGCAAGGTGCTGTACAAAGAGAACAGAAAGGCAGCTCCTGCCCCAAAGAACTTCCGATCTAAGTAGAGTTCTGCTGCTGCTGGTGGTGGGACCATTGCTTATAGCCAGCATCTAACTGCTGAATGCAACTTGTACAATATGACAACCAAAGGCTGCTGACCTCTCCTTGGGGTTCCCAGTTCTTGTGCTGATGTGGTTGGCATCACATCTCGCTGGCTGGCCACTTGGGTGGTCTTGCTCACTTTCCTGTCCCGGGCTGTTCTCTGAGGCTATGATTTTCTCTGTCCCTGCAGCCCCTAGGGATGCTGACAGTGCTCAAATTGACTCTTCTTTCCCCAGTTTATAGGACTTGGCCTGTGACCCTATTACACAAAGTTTCATTTATAACGCAGTTGGATGCATTTTAACCTCAAGCTAAACATGGACTTGGATGGTGATCTGCTTCTGCAGCCAGAGACTTTGGTCTGGCTTCCTTGCTTTCTGCCTCTTTCTATTCCATGCTTCATGCCCTATGTACTTGCTGAGAGAGGTAGGTGGGTGGGTAGGTTGAAGAGGGTGTTATGCCATCATTTTTCTTAAGTCCTCTTTATTGGTTGAGTTGCAAAACTGATGATAAAAGGAAATGTCTATTTACCCAATGTCTATTTAGCCTGTGGAATTGCTTAGTGGGTTTCAAAACAGGGTTAGGCATTTCCTTGAAGAGTAAAAATATCTGCAATTAGACATGATGGGAGAGACGTTTCTGTCCTTTATCATGACAGAAGCTGACTGTTACAGAGCCTGGATGATGAAGAAATATTCCTTACCTGCCTATTACTGTGTAACTAACCATCATGGTGATTTAAACATTGATTTGTACAAGTCAGAGATGGAATACAAAGCTGGCTCAACTAGGGGAGTGAATTCTGGATCAGGCTGACTAATGTGTGGACAGAAAAGTTGTGGGGAACCAGTTTGGGACATGTGCGCTGGGAGTATCATGCAGTTAGTGGTAAAACATCATTCACTTCTAATAATTATAATTGATGATCTTCTAACACAAAAAGTGTTGTACCTAACACAAGGTAACTGTATTTTGGACTTATCATAATGACTAAAGTGAATTACACTGTACCTGAAGTTGGTTGTCTAGAGGGATAGTGAACAGGAGCCGATTATATTTAATGTGTGCAAATAAAGGACGGTCCCAACCAGCAATAGAAACACTTGGTGTTTCCAAGGAGCTCATTTCCTAAATCTCAGGAAAATTAAGTGAAATTGGAAAGAAAAACTGAGAGTGAAAACTGGGAATCATTTAAGAAGATTTTATTAGCTGACCAAAATGCCATGATTCCACAATTGAGAAAGAGAGCAACTTTGGCTACCAACCATACTGGTTCAATAACAAAAACAAATGTGGCAATAACAAAGAAATATAGAACAAATCGGAAAAAGAGCAAATATATAACAATGGATATCATTTAGAAGTTATGAAGTATGGAGAATCTAGGGTTACACATTTTAAAATCAGCAGGCCTGGCTAACTTGCAGCCAAGAGTCCTAAAAGAGCTGGCTAAGGAGCTCTCTGGCCTACTGATATTAATTTTTTTTATAAATCTCAGAATCTTGAGGGAATTCAAGAAGACTGGGAGAGTCTGGGAGCTGTGATAATATTTTTTTAAAAGGGCAAGCAGGATGAACCAGCTAAGTATGTAAGTTGTAATAGACTTCTGAAAAGTGTTTGTCTTAGCACCACACAGCATTCTAATATTTTAAAAAATAGCACTCCAGAATATCAATAGATTACACATTATCTGGATTAGAAATGAACTGACATCTCATTGCCATTGGTGAATCATTGTTGAAGGGGAGTGATTCACTGGAACTCTATAGGGATCAGAACTAGGCCTGATGCTATTCAGCCACTGGAACTAAGGAAAGTGGACAATCTGCCAGTCTTCACATCAAGACTGGATACTTTCTGGAAGACATAAGTCATCAGGCACAAGAGAGGGGTAACGGGCCTATGTTATACAGGGAGTCAGACTATATGAGCTAATGATCCCTTCTGGCCTTAAACTCTGTGAATCTACCTGTGTTACCAATGATTGGTCTCTGCTAACAAGAGCAGAGGGCACTTGTTCTTGTGAGGCTCTTTGTCTATGTCTGACCAGAGAATTTGAAGTTTGCAGCTGTAATTTCCATCCTGCCTCAGAAATTTGTTCTTGGTCAATGTTAACATTCAAAGTGAATAAAATAGATGTGTTCTCACTGGCTTGTTTGTTGATTTTAACACAGTTTGAGATTCCACAGGGTGGCTAACTCCAGCATGGACACTGAAATAGTCTGATTGATAGGCCTCCTACCTTTCCATAGGCTATTTAGGGTTACAGCTGTGAGTAACTCTTTGTGTGTATGCAAAGCCCGGGACATGGTGTTACAGGAATGAATTCATCTCTAGGAACAGGATCCTTTCCAATGCCTTCATTAGCCACGCTGATTACATGATAGCCCCATCCAAATCTAACTCATGGTCTGAGGGATGAGGGTAGCTAAATGCATCCTAGCTGGCACATCCTGAGCCAACAACTGCCCTTGCATTTATCAGCAGCAAAGTTCAGCCTGGTGAGCCAGTGAGAGTTTGTCAGAGGCTAGCAGGCCTCTGTGGCCCATTGACCAGGCTGCTGCAATGGAAGCATGGCAGGGAGTTCCACTGCTCCATGCCCCTCAGCCACCAATTCTTCCAGCTCCCACCACCAAAGCTAACAGGCCTGGGGTGGGGATGGGGAGCTGCAGGGCTGTCAGGGTACGAACGCCAATCATAGCATGACAGCTGGAGTCAGAAGACATGGGTGGAGTCCCTGGGGGCCTGGTCAGGAGGATGGAGGCATTGGAGGGGCGGGGGGCAGAGAAGGACTTCTCAGCCAGTCATCTAGCGGAGCCTGTTGGCTAACTAGACCATCCCTGCAATGGCCAGTGGTTTGTGGGTAAGTGCCCAGAGTGCCTTGCCACTGGACTAATGCAGCTGCAGGCAGGAGGCAGAGCATGAGTGTAGCGCCATTCAGCTCGTGCCACTCCAGTCTCAGTGCTGGCCAGGCCCAGGAGCGAGACTTTGCGCCATGTGCCTGGGCCACAGGGATTCTCTCACTGTCTCGGGCCTGGGCAATATGAGTTCTATCCAGCCCAGTGTGTATCTAGGGGCTGTCTGTGAGACAGGGAAAGAGAGGGAACCCCAGGAGCTACCGTGCCAAGGCAGCTGGGAGAGTTATGGCCAACAGCCTTTGTCCAAAATGCTGTGTAGACCTGCTCTGAACCCTGCCTCAGCTCCAGCCTGTAGAGAATAAGACCGGCCTGGCAGCAGCCAGCAGAGACATTGCTGCATTGTCAGCTAGTTTAAAACTGGGACCTGTGCAATCCCCGGTGGGCATTGACACTGTGGTATTGCTGGCTGCCCCCGTGCCTCAAAGGGGTGCTATCCACACTGCACAGAGGAAGGGGCAGTGCAGTTGCGTGGATGGGCTGGGACAGGAGCAGCTGAAGACATCTTCACCATGGAGATTCCAGAGCAGCAGGGTTCCATATTAGTGGGGAGCAGAGGGTGGGTGGGTCCTGTGTCTCCTCCTCACTATAATCTCTCATACTCTGTTCCAGGGACCCAGATCAGCTGTTTCTCTCCCGTCAACTTCACTGCGAAGCAGGCTGCATATGTTGATGCATCTTGTTGGGATTCCTTGATCCACTATGAGTTTGATGCTGCTGGAAACTCTACAGCCAAATCCCTCTGGACTCTCAAGGTAGTCTGGCTGATGGGTCAGAGGAGCTGTGCATTTTCCCAAGCCAGCCCCAGTGCAGCATCTCCAGCGCCAGGTGTGGCATTCAGCTGGGTGTGCGATCAAAGTGAGGAGCTCTACGCGGGCAAGGATAAAGTGTTCCCTGCCTCCCTTTCAGCCAAAGGCAAGAGGGACAGGTTGACCCTTGCCTTGCACCCTAAGGGCCTCTTCAGGACCAATTTGCCCCGAAGCAGGAACCCCTGTCCGTAGCCCTTGCTGGTGAGATCCCAGCTGATATCCATCGTGGCCATGGCATGCAGCAAGGAGACCTGTAACTGAGCGGCAGGCTCCAGCCATATGGGATCAAAAGCCTTAAATGGCCCAGAAGCAGCCAGGGAGCCAATGCAGTTATGGTTTTGCTGTAGCATGCTCCCTGTAGCTAGCTCTGCCCCAGCTGGGCAGCTCCATTCTGACCCAATGGAAATGATTGTGCGGTCTCCATGGGAAGTCCTGTGCATAACCCCTGGCAGGGACTTGGCCTGGGTGTCACAAGCTAGCAACTTTTGGAGCAAGGTCTAAAATTGACAGAAATGGTCCTGGTCACCTCAGCAGGCAGAGACTGAGGGAGATGTTAGGCCCCAGTGCCATTTCTATGGGTTCAAGAGCTGCCCCTGCAGAGGTCCTGAACAAACAGCCCCAATGTAGACACAAGAAGCATTTCTGACATCTCCCAGAATCCCCCACCCACTGTCACTTGGATTTACCATGGATTTAGCATTGCCCAGGGTCCAAGTGGAGAGCCCTGATCTGCGAGGCTCCCATAGTGCATGGACTCTGAAGAGCTCTCTTGTTTGGCGTTTGAGTTCCCCTGATCTGTCCAGCTCCTCTCAAGGAGGCCTCACAAATGGGGCACTGGGCCGGGACTCAGGAGAACTGGATTCAATCCCCGGCTCCGCCACTGCTTCCCTGTGGGGCTTTGACCAAGTTCTGCTGCACTCTGTGCCTCAGTTTCCCCATTTGTAAAAAGGGAAGAATGGGCCTTTGTAAAGTGATTGGCGATGCTCAGGTGGGAATGGCTAGGTACCATTCTATCTGGTGTTAGATCAGAGAGTGCAACTCCTAATGCTTAGCCTGGCCATGGTCTGCCTCCCGAAGGTGCCTGGCACTCACCTTATTCTCAGTTATAATCTGTTCTAAATGCTGCATCACTGGTCATTATGCTCCAGCTCATGCTAGTCGAGTTGACCTCAGCCGTTGTGTTGTCCTTTGCCCAGGTCTTCCCCTACTCTCTGCTGCTCATTGCAGTGGCCATGTACCTTCCCTCGCTGCTGTGGAGATACACGACTGCGCCCGCGCTGAACTCTGACCTGCTCTTCATCATCGATGAGCTGGACAAGTCCTACAACCGCTCCATCCGCCTGGTGCAGCACATGGTGAAGGTCCGCCAGGCCAGCATGGATGCCCGGCTCTTCTGGGAGGAGTTGGAGAAGTGAGTCTGTGGCACAAGGATTGACCCTTCTGATGGCTCCTCATTCCCTGCTCTCCCTTGCCCAGCACACACCATCCCACCGCTCCATCATGCCAAGTGCCTCTTGCTGCATAGCGAATGTTAGGGCAGAAACAAAGCCAGCCTTTTCTCCCACCCCTGCTGGCATGCACAGGCCCTCTAACTCGCTGAGTTGGGGGGGCAGGAACATCCCACACTCCAGTCCATCCAAAGTGACATTCCTGGTCTCTGGTGATATCTCATTTCACCAGATGGGATCCAGGGATCTGACTGAGCCCTTTGTCTTGGAGATCTGTGCAAGCTGGGGACACCCTGCCCCTGTGGCGAGGGAGTGTGGAGGAATCTCCATGCAAATCTCCTGGTAGCCTGGCCTTAGGATTGGTCCAGACAGGAAGAGCCCGATCCTATCGGCACTGGGGTTCTTGCTCACCCTCAGCTCCAACTTGGCCATGCTACCAGGAGCTTCTCACATCGTGACTGTCCTCAGGCCCACCCTGTTCCAGGGAGGGACTTCCTCAGCACACAGAGGAGGTGGCTGGTTTAAATTCCGAAGGAAATCAGCAGGCAGGAAACCTTGATTTAAATAGTTAATTTTAATCATATTTTGCATTTGCGCTTTTTAGTTATTTTCCTAAAGGAAGGTTGATTCTCACTGGCTGGTTGCCATTCCAACATGAGAATTTCAATAACAGCCTTTACCCGAAAGCTGTGATTTCTTGTTGCTAACCAGGCGGCTGCGCATTATCCATGCACGTTTTTTTCTGCTGCTCCCTTTCGACATTTTCATTAGGCTAGAAAATGAAGAATGCTGCATATTTTAGTTGGAGGTGGGTTAAATTTTTTCCTTTTGACTTGCGTCATGTTCCATCTGGGTGGGAAATTAAAATTCTGGTACATGCACAAACCCAGCATTTTTCAACTGGCCTTTTTATAAAATAAAATTACTTAAAATGGGTTGGATATGGATGAGGAAAAAGTTCACCAAAATGTGTTCTGAGCATTGACAAACTGACTGACTAACCCTCAGGGCCCTCACCACTGCTTTGTGCTCAGTATCAGGTCACAGAAGAATTGGGGGTCATATTGGGGGTTAGACGGGATGACCTTTGCGATCCCTCCTCATTCTAACCCTATAGTTCTATGACTGGTAAATGCACGAGGCAGTCTTCTGATCTAACCAGCGCTATGTTCCTTGGCATCAGGTGGATGGGGATTTAACCTAGATGAGAACCAGATCCTCTGCTGATGTAAACTGCCTTCAATTAAGTGATTTACCCCTCCGCTAACTATCCCTCTGTCTCTCCCCCAGGGCTCGCAGGGAGCGGTACTTTGAGTTCCCGCTGCTGGAGCGGTACCTGGCCTGCAAGCAGCACTCCCATTCACTGGTGGGCGCCTACCTGCTGCGCAACCTTTTCCTGCTGCTCCTCCTTGCTGCCACCTGTCTCTACTTGGGGTTTCTCCACCTCTATGTCTTTTTCCAAGATGAATTCAGCTGCTCCATCAAGACAGGGCTCCTGCGGGAAGAGCACCATGTTCCTGACATGATCCCCTGCAAGCTGGTCTTTTTCTCCATCTTCCAGATCATCACCCTCGCCAACGGGGGAGTCTATATCCTCCTGGCACCTGTGGTCATCTACAACATGCTACAGCTGTTCCAGTGGGACAAGCGCCTTCTGTCCATCTACGAGTTGCTGCCCGCCTTCGACCTCCTTAGCCGGAAGATGCTGACCTGTCCTCTGAATGACCTGAACATCATCCTCCTCTTCCTACGGGCCAATATCTCAGAACTCAAATCCTTCAGCAGGCTGAATGCAGTGTGTGCACTGAGGGACATCACCGCTGGCACGCAGCACGTTGACACCGTGGTGGATTTCATGACCCTCCTCGCCGGCCTGGAGACATCAAAACCGAAACCTTCGACCTGCGTCATAGGAGCTGATGGAGACGCTCCTCCTTCAGGCAGTGAGTTGCTGGGTAAGACATGAATGGAAGCGCTTCTCTGTCCCTCTGAGTTGCTGTGAATAGGGGTGTGAAGTTCCCACGTTACGGGCTGGCGTGAAGGGCGCCCCCTGCAGGTGCCTCAGGGGAATTAGCAGTTGTGGGGGTGCCCTTTTTCCGTACAGAGTCAGTGGCTCCCGACCCCTCAGGCGGGCAGAGCAGGTACAGTACAAGGTCACTTGCCCCTGGCCCTCAGGCAGGGCAGGGCAAACACAGTATAAGTCAGCCGCCCTAGGCCCTCAGGCAGGGCAGGGCAAACAGAGTACAAGTCAGCCGCCCCAGGCCCTCAGGCAGGGCAGGGCAAACACAGTACAAAGTCAGTTGCCCCAGGCCCTCAGGCAGGGCGAGGCACAACACACAAACCTCTATATGGGGTTGCTGAGGTTTGATTGTTACGGGTGGCTAGGGAAAAGGGGTGAGGGAGGGGGACGCAGGCCCACCCACTCCACTGCGTCCCAGCCCAGGGCCCTATGCAGTGGCAGAGGCGTCTGCCACTGTGGTCAGTGGGGCTCCTGCTGAAAGGCGCTGACCCGTGGCGGCTCCGCCACTCACTAGGCGGTAGCTAACCGCCCCTGGGCTTCTTCCTCCCACCCTGGGGTTTGGGGTACCTGGATCCCCCGAGTCTCCCTCTGGGTCCACAGGGTAGGTTGCTCTGGGGATCCCCAATCAGCCCCTTGGTGTCCATTGGCGGGAGGTCCGGGAACTCCTGTGACTCCTCAGCAGAGGGTAGTTCCTCCAGGTCGTAGGGCCCAACAGCGGGGGTCGGTTCCTTGGGGTCTTCAGCCAAGGGGAGTTCCTCCAGGTCACAGGGGGTCAGCAGCTGGTCAGGTTCCTCCAGGGGGAGGGGCTCCACCCTTGGTTCCCGGGGAAGCCAGGCAGGCTTTCTCCGGACTCTGGGTTCTAGGCTCCGGGATCCCCTCCCAGTCGCGGGGGCCCGGCAGGCTGGGTGGGCCATATTGCCCCTCAGCCTGGGGCCTCTGCAGCTGTCCTTCCAACAGGGCCTGACCTGGCCTAGGCCGGGGCCTCTCAGGCAGCACGTCTTGCCTCCTCGGCTGCCTCTCCCTCACTGAGCTGCCCGGCTTGGTTTTTATACCACCCCTTCCTGCCTGAGCCCCGCCCTTCCACTTCCGGGGCTGCTGGTCTGTAGTACACCTCTCTGGCCAGAGGGGGTGTTCAGGCCTCTCCTCTGGCTCCGGCCCCGAGGAAGGCCAGTGCCCTTTTCTACAAGGGGAAGCATGGAAATGTCAGTGGGAAGTCAATGAAAAAGCAACATCTAAATGCTGAAAAAGTGCCTCCATTCCCCGTGCTAGAAGTTAGAGATGGTCAAATCTTACCTCATCACCTAGCCAGTAGCCAGCCTGCCAAGGCAGGAGAGCTTCTAACTGAGTAATCCTCCATGTCCTATGCAGCCTGTGACCGGGGCCTCCTGGGATACCCTCCTGAACGTGCAAAAATCAGGGCAAGCTGCAAAGTCGGGAGCCAAACTCCCCAAACACTGATGGGTGGTACTTAAACCAGTCTCCCTATCAGTCACAACCAGGCTTCTGGTTCCCCACACTGGGTACCAGAAATCTGCCCAAAATAGAAACAGCTCCCTTTATTGTACTCCAGCTCCTCTGGCTCCCACCTAGCCACACAGTCCCTTAAAGATATAGGTTCTCCTGACCCCAAAGGGCCAGCCACAGCACACAGAACAATATAGGTTTGGACCTTACCCAAAATACCACACTAGTAGCCAATCCTTTAGTAACTACAACTAAAGGTTTAATATAAGAAGAAAAGAAGCAAAATATGAGAGATGTTAAAGGGTCAAAGTGAATCACATACATACAAATGATTTAAAGTTCATGTAAAGCAGTTTGCAGGCTTGTTCCTCTGGTAAACACCCAGCACCCAGGTGGGCCTCAATCCTTTGTCCAGTCTCAGAGGAATAGTTCCAGAGGTGGGTGTTGGCTGTAGACTGGGGACTTGAGAACAAGATGGAGTCAGGGCTGCTGCCTTTTATCACCTCTGGCCTTCTCCATACTGTGTGCAGTTCTTTCCAATCAAAATGGAGTTGAGTCACATGTTCAAGTCCTGGTGGCTCAACAGGTCTCTCCCTCCGCCCATTGTACTGGGGAGCTTCCTTAATGGGCCATTAAGGGGACAATGGCTGGGTAGACATTCAGTCTGGGGAATTTCCCCAAACTCACACAAGTTAAAATATAAATATAACAATCATATTCCTCACTTCTAATACCACTACAATTCTTGCACATAAACTATATAATCATTCCCAACAAATTATTACCTTTCTATTGACACCAAACATGGCATAGTTCCTATGCATTATAACAATTATACAATATTAATACAAAATAATATCATAAATGGTTCCCTAAACCCAGACAGCGTCACACAGCCTAGCTCTAAACATCTCGGGCAATGGGGCTCCCATTGCTTCCTTTGGGAGAATATTCCAGCATCTACAGGCACTGATCTTTCCTTGATTGTCATCCTCAATTCTTGCTTTCCTCTCACTACTTCTACTTCTCTCCCCCTGCACCATCCCCACTTATGTGTCTGGTGTGTCTAGCCACCAGCTGATTGCTGGCGGAGCCGGGGTGGGGGTGGGGGGTTAACGCTAATAGTGGGTGTGGTGGAAGCACTCCTCATTTGGTACCGTAAAAGGTCTGCCAGAAACTGTGCTGTTCTCAAGGGCTATGTCTACACTCATCAAAGTTAATTTGAATTAGTTAATTCGAACTAACTAATTCAAACTAATTTTAGTTAGTTCGAATTAACTTAATTCAAACTAGCATGGCCCCACTAGAATGCTAGTTTGAACTAGCCATGGCCATGCATGGCACTTGCTTAGTTCCAACTAATCAGTTGCATTAAGATCAATGTGCCAGTTAGTTGGAACTAATATGGCCACATTGACTTAATTCAAACTAACTAATTCAAATTAAGGGTTAGTTCGAAAGGTATAATCAAATTTATTAGTTCGAATTAAGGAAGCCCTTAATTCAAACTAATGAAAGCCTAGTGTGGCCAAGGCTTAAGTTAGTTCGAATTAAGCTTCCTTAATTCAAACTAACTTGCAAGTGTAGACATAGCCAAGGGTCCTTGGTGAAATCCCTGTTTGATTTATTTGGTTACTCGTTCTTAGGTTGGAAGTGCTGGGGAGGCAGGGCATTGTGTCGGGTGCACATTCCCCTTGGTACCCCAGGCCCTGCTGCAGTGACATTTATTACTTGACTGCAGGTCATTCCTGCACAGTTCATTATGAACCCCAAATTCCAATTGCATGGTGGTTGCCTAAGTCCCAGGGGTCTGTTCCCTGGTTGGATGAGTCCTGTCACTAGCCAGGGTGGCATGTGAGCTTCTTGACCAGTTGTGTCATTTGTTCTTTGAGGGTGGGAGTGGCTCAGGATCTTGGCAGAACACAAAGGGGGAAGGGGCACGAGTGTAGGTGAAACAAAGTCCATATGAATATTGCCACAATCTGCCCAGATCCATGCAGGGAGGGAAATGGTCTTCCCCCTGCCCCCCCTCCACAGCCTTTTTTGTGTCCCCCCAAGTTCTCTTTAGCAATAGTAATGAGCCTAGAAGATCCCTGTGTGCCAGAGACCAGCACGAGGCCATTAGGAAAGGGAGCATGGAAGGTATAGTGGAGTCCCATCTTGGGCTGGTGCAGAAGGTTGCGGATGCTGTGTGGTAGCTGGGATTTTGCGGCTCTCTGGATTTCACACGTGAGTGAGTGGCTGTCATAGCAACCATTAGGCCGCTTAAGAGCTGGCAGCTTGGAAGCCAGGATGCCTGCGGGGTTCAGGGGGAGCCGGAGTGCCACACATCGGGGCTGTTGCTGGGGGACAGCTGCTTGGATCCCTATAACCCTACTTCTCCTTGGTCACTGAAGGGTCTCAAGCGGTCTAGGCCTGGGGGGAAGGTATGTGGCTGTGAACTCAGGGTTCTTGCTGGGCTCCCTGGGGCCTGTCTCCTACTCCCACGACACAGCTGCCCTGAGCGGATGTTATCGAGGAGGGACAGTGAAAGCAAAGGTACCACACGGGGATCTGGAAATGGGGCATTAACTTCCTCTGGCCTGGCTGGGAGCCCCAGGCAGGTACAGTGCAAGCAGCTGGTCCTGCTGCCCTGCTAGAAGGTCCACCCCCCTCACTCTGGCAGTGCCATCCTGTGGTTAGAATATGGCCCTGCGGTCAGCACTCCTGGGTTCTCTTCCTTGTTCTGCCATTATGGGCTGTGGGACCTTGAGCCTCAGTGCCTCAGTCTCCTCTTTTGAAAATGGGGAGCATGACCCTTATCCCTGTTTGGGTGGTGCCCGGAGATCTCTGGCTGAACAGCACCAGGGCCATGCTGGGTATCATGGACACAGCAATACCTGCTTCAGCTCGTGGATGGCCATCAAGCAGTGACTGCGCACTGCCTCTGCTCCGTTCACGAGGGGTCTGCAGTAGAGTGAGCCTGGGAGCTAACGGGAGCCGCCTGGCTGGGCATAGAATGGCTGCAGCCATCAGCCATACACAGGGCTAGAAATCTTCGACGGGCAGCTCAACACATACCAGCGGCCATGTCTCTCTTATAAATGTTAGCCCAACAGTTCGGGGATCCCCCAGTGTAACAGAGACCCAGGTTCAAATCTCCCCCTTGCCCGATGCCTTATACTTGCTCTTTCCTTGGCTTAGTGACTAGCCACTGGCAGCAGGAATGACTCCGAGTTGCTGCAAAAGGAACTTCCCTGTGTCCTTACACTAGTGCCATAGTATAGACCGACCCCTGGAGGCCACAGACCAGCCATGAACTGGCACTCTTCAAACTTTGCCCAAGGGGCTGGGGATCCCATCAGCGGAGGGAGAGCCAGGCTCAAGAGAAAGGAGTTTGAACTGAGTGCGAGGGAACAGGCGCACCAACAACCTAGGGCAGCTTTGGTAGAAAGAGACAAGATCTTCGGGTATCTCTCTGTGCGAAATAAAGAAGGGGGAGGGCAGAGCAAGTGCCCCCATTTCCCCATCCCAGCGTCCTGTAAGGGAACAAAGGGCACACAATGGTGAAAAGCAAGAAATGTCAAACATAAAAGGAAACCGGGGACAATGTACAGTTAAACTATGGAACTCACTACTTGCTGGATATGACAGAAATGCTGCATCGCCTTGACACTAGTTAAAAGCACATGACAAGAGCTAGCCAGCTTTGTGCTTTAGGATAGGTGCTCATTAATACCAGCTGGAGCTGGGAAAAAATTCCCTCCCTTATTACATAAAAGTGAATGAATGGGGGAGGGGAAACGAGGGAAGCAGGAATTAAGCCTCTTCCTAGCACTTCTGAAAGTGGCTGCTCACGGACAAAGGGTACACACCTAGCTGGACCCTCTATTACAGCAATCCCTACAGTGAAGAGTGGAACTGAAATGTCTGAGACAAGCTGAGGAACAGGGCAATGGGAGGGCTTGGCTGGTGGCACAGCTTCGGCTGACAGGG
The DNA here is from genome assembly GCA_007922175.1 of Pelusios castaneus. Taxonomy (NCBI): domain Eukaryota; kingdom Metazoa; phylum Chordata; order Testudines; family Pelomedusidae; genus Pelusios; species Pelusios castaneus. The sequence continues at coordinate 29,878 of ML685927.1, forward strand.
AAAAGCAGATCCAATATCACCCTGATAGCTGGTGATTCTCTCTTCTCTGCCCCGTCTAGAACTGGATCCCACAACAGAAGCCAAAAGGAATGCCGGTCAAAAGCCCTGCTCTGCCTGAGTGATGGAGCCAGATGGATTGCTGAGCAAGGAGAGGAAGATCCCAGCTCTCCAGCCAAATGATGTTCTAGGACTAAGAATTATAACAACTAATAAAATCACATGGGTGTATGTGGGCCACTGGCCTATACCCCTGCTACAGACGGAGGCTCAACTCTGCTCTCCTCCCACCAATGTAATCATGTCTGAAGCATTCATTGCCCTCATTATTTGTCAAAGCCATTGATTAGTTCCTTGCAACTTGCTTTTGTATGGACCAGTTTAATGCTCACCCTACCCTGCTCTTGGTGCCAGATGTGCCAAAGTCCAATTTTGTAGCAGTTACACCCCCACATAGTTATGAACTCTGGAGCTCTAGTATACCTCATTTCAGCGGAGTTACTTCCAACTTGTACCGCAGTAAGCGAGGGTAGCATTGGGCCCAGAGGGCTGAGGAAGGTGTATTAAAAATTAAGTAGAAGAAAGAAAAAAAAAAGGTTAATAAAGTATATTGGGTACTGCTCTTGCTTTAATGTGGTCTGGATGCTGCTGAAGGACAGTGCCTTGCTAGTATAGCCTGAGGGTCCTAACCTGAGGCCTACCTACAGCTGCCCAGGCCCCTGGTCCTGGCTCTCACTCTTGCCAGCCGTGGCTGTAGGTATCCAGGCTTTAAAAGCAGGAATTGGCACAGCTGCTTCCATGAAAAGCTGTTGCTACATTGGGGAAGGTGGAGAGGAAACAGCACCTGCTCTAAGGGACCTGCCTCTCCAGCAGGCCTGGTTCTGACTCTGGAAAGATGGTCCTCCTGGGTAATCTTAGCTAGTTAATTACTAGTTGGGGAGCCAGGGCTGGGGTGAATGTTCCCCATGTAACAAGGCGCCTACAGAACAAGGAGATGCAGCTAAGAGCAGGACACTCGGCACATTAAAGAGGGAGTTCACCCTTCCCCTCCTTCCCCCACCACTGGGCTAGGCTTTTCGGGGGCAGGGGCCAGAGGGGGTTCACTGCCCGGGGATGGGGTTGTAGTGGGGCAGTTGGTTTGCTTCTCTCTCTTTGCTCTTAGAAATCCTTCAAATCAAGAACCTTCATTTGCTAACCCAGAGAATAAAGTAGAATCACTGGCTGGCTGCTTGGCAGGGAAGAGACCCAGAAACAAAGAGGGACACATTGTTACTCGTGTCTAGCCTGGTGGATGCTGTTCTTCAAGCCATAGGATACAGGAGGTGGAAGGGCTGGTGGGTAAGGGGCTAGACTGGGATGTAGGAGATCTAGATCCTAGGCCTTGCACAGACTGAGGCCAGATTTTAAGAGGTGCTCAGCTCTCGTTTATACACCCCAGACACTAGAAATGCTGTCCCGAAAAGACCTGAGGCTACAAGCTTCGAATGCAACCAAATCAAATGAGCCAGCATAAAAAGGAATCTTCCATAAGGAAATAAATGAGATCAGCTGTTACAAAAACACAATCAAATCCAAACCCTTTATTGTTTATCGTTTCAATAATTTACAGGATGAGAAACCTGATAGGAGACAGGGGTTCAGAATTTAAGCATAAGAGAATTAACTTTAATTTTTACATAGGATGACTGCTTTCCAGGGACAGGTAATTCCGTACATAGGCACCAGAGGGTGCTCTGTCTTCATCTCAGGTGGCAGCTGTCATCAGCAAGGACAGAGGGCTGAATTGACCCAGGTCTGCTAGTCTAGGACAGCCTGGGTAAAACAATAAAGGTGCCAGCGACACTAACCAAACCCATGGTAATATGGGATAAAGAAGAAGCTCTTTCTGAGTCAGTGTGATTTCCAAAGCTCTCAGGGGATTTGGATACCCAATTCCCATTTGTTTTAATGGGTATCCAAAACCCTCAGGTAGCTTTGGGACACTCAGCTTAAAATGATGGGTGAAATACTCATCAGCTATGAGTCTGCATCCTCTGTGCTTCACCCCAGCCACGCAGCACTTGGCCCAGCCCGTTCCTAACGCAGAGTGTCCATAACAAATGGTGGTGCTGGCAGCAGGTGCCTGTTGTAAAGGGGACACCTTCTGTACTCACATGGCCACTCTGCCCATGCGTAGCGTAGGCGGGTGACAGTGTCCCTGCAGCCAGGGCTGGACAGCGTCACTGTGTGAGAAGATGCAGACACCATGGGTGCCGGAACCCACTGGCATGGCTCCTGTGGGGAGAGCTGAGGAGAGCAGCACACCTGCAGGAGAATCATAGACCAGTCACAACCCGTGGCTTTGCCTCCCAGGGCTATAGCTCTGCTATGTTCCAGCTGGGATGGCTGTGCTCTTGGGTGGAGGTGCCCTGCAACCCAACAATTACTTAGGACACCACACACCTCCCAGCTCGGCCTTGTCTCCCCCTTGGACAGCAGAGGAATGCAGCGGGACATCAGGGCTCTCTGCTGCCTCAGCAGGAGAGGCAACATTTGCTGGATCTTCCCTATAGACCTGGGCTCCAGCAGGTCTGGGATTTGTCCAGCGCAAGCTTTGATTTAAAGAACTAGCCAGTGTGCAGCAGGAGCTGCCTGCCCAGCTGAATCTGGCCTGTGCTGGAGGGGCGGTGTCCCAAACAGAGAGCACCCAGGCAAGCCCAGTACCAGACAAGCCGTCTTGCCTTGAGACATACCCCTTTATACCACTCCTCACCTCAAAGATGTGGTCGTGCATTAGCAGGAGCAGGATTTCCTGTTCGTACATGACATTAATGAGGCCCCTGGCTTCATCCACCACAACTTTTACAGGGTAGGGACCTTGGAAAACCAGGCCTTTCTCTCCATACGCCACCGCTCGGGCTCCCAGGTGCAGGCGATACACCACATTCTGTTTATCCCTGGGGTGAATGCTGCAAAAGGGAAGGGGGTTGCTTTCAGGCAATGGCTCCTGATCCTCCACCTCTGCCATCACAGGGCATCCTCACCCCACCCCAGCAGGGAGCTGGCATGAAGCAGAGAGCAATAGGGCTGCCCAGAGAGTGGCAGCTGGCTGCACAGGACAGGTGGGGAGGGAGCAGCTGCCGAAGGAAGGAGGTCTGGGACTGGGCTGCTCTGGGGAGCAAGGGGCTTTAGTGAAAGATGAGGCCATGATGATCTCCTGCGAGGCTGCACTTAGGCAGATGTCAGTCATTCTGCCCAGGATGCAGCGTACACAGGGACTGCACACACCAGAGCACAACGGGTGTGTGCCAAATACTCCTGTACTGACCTCTCCTGCAAACCCTCTGCCTGCCAGTGTTGCTGATTGCTGGCTCAGAGTGCATGCCACCTGTGTTCTTCCACCTGTGTTCTTCCCTGGCTAGCACCACAGTCACCCAAGCGGCTGGGCCTCCCGGTATTTTACACAGCTAGCAACCCGGGCATCCCTGAGTCTAACAGAGAGAGAGACATGCAGAGAGGGAAGTGCTGAATGGGATTCAGCTAGGGACACCGCAGCTAAACAATCTAGGAGGCCAGCAACAGAGAGGGGAGTGTCACTGGCTGGGGAGCTGTGCATTAGGGGATCTCTCCTCCTCCCCTTTCCGAAGGAATGAACTCAGTACTCCCTCCCGCCCCAACCCCACAGCATTCCGCCCTCATCCTGTGCACTACAGTGTGGCCTGAGGGATGTGTGCCTCAGTCCGGCCCCAGTAGGGGAAGATCCTGCCAAGATGCTCTCGCAAGTCCCATTTTGGGCAGCTGTGCAAGGCGTGGGCCATCACCTGCCGTAGGGTGAGTGCTCATCGCAGAGATCCACCGCCACGGCCATGAAGGTGTTGGGCAGCCTCTTATTGGGGGCGTAGCCAAAGTCAGCCGTCTGGTGCCACCGAATGCGGGCGAAACTATCGTCCTGGTGCTGCCGGCGGAACGTGGATAACTGCAAAGGCAGGGAGAGCTGGGACACACCTGACCCCACTGGGGACAGAGCCCCCCCACGCCAGGCCCCTGCTTTCCAGCGTCCCACATGTCCAGGCTGCCCAGGCAGAAAATGGGGGCCCTCAGACCCCTTCTGGAGAGCTGAGCTTCTGCTACACCCCAGCCCATGAGACAGTCGGGACCAAGGGGTGCCCCACCCAGGCACAGCGGGGTTGCCATGGCCACAGAGGGGTGCTGCTGCGATTAAACAATAGGGAGGGGGGCAGAGAAAGCGAGGTAAGGCCCATTGGTGGTGCTGCAGGCAGGGTGCTAGCCCTCAGGTCAGCTGGACTCTCTCACCTCATCCCCCCCTGCTCCTTTCCTCCACATCCCTGTTGTGCTCAGTCACTCTGTCACCTTCTCCATCCCATCTCCATGTTCCTCCATCCCAGCACTCTCCCTCCTCCTGCCCTGCCCCAGCGGTCCTCAATCTACCCATGATTCTACTTTCCTCCACCTGGGATGTCAGAAGAGCTGGGGCAAGGAGCCAGATTAGGGGACAGAGTCAGGGCAGCTTCTCTTTCCCTCTTATGCCCCCGTCTGCCAGGAGGAGAAGGGACAAGGTCTGAGATGGGGCAGCCCTGTGTTCCTCCCTCCCTTTTCTGCTGGGAGATAGAGACAGGAGCAGAGAGCCAGAATGAAAAGGGGACAGGCAGCCCGCCAGGGATGAGGGGGTATATCATCTCTCCAGCAAGTGTTAGCATCAAGGAATCAGAAGGAAACTGATCACACGGACTCAGCCCGGCCCTCCCCCCTGGCCCAGCACAGCACTGCAGCGAAGTGAAAGGAACTAGCCGCAAGCAGGGGCTGGCTCTGCGCAATGATTACTGTCTCCATGGTGCAGTCCACTCCCTGTCTACCAGTCACACCTGGACAAACCCAAAGGCGAAGAGCGGCTGTGTTTGGCCTTCAGAGCCAGAGTGGAAGGCCCTGCGCCAGTCCGCGATGAGAGCTGGGAACGTGCAGTTGTACAGGTCCGTGTTCAGGAAGGCGTTGTTTTCCCCTGAAATGAGCAGGTGAGACAAGTGAGGGCCGAGACTGCTCAAAGTGGCCTGGCCCGCGCCGCGATACACTGCCAGGCTTACCCTGGTACCAGATCACGCCCATGAGGGACATGTTGAGGAGAGGGTGGATCATCGCATTCCAGAGCACAGACGGCGTCTCAGGGCCAGAAACCAGCTTGGGACGAAGAAACCTACAACCCAAGACAAAGGCCATGGGGTGAGGGGCAGCAGCTCACACCACACAAGGTGACTAGATGACACCTGGTGGTATTGGTGCCCTATGGTGGGCTATGATGGAGCTGCTGGTGACAGGATACAGGGGACCAAAAGAGGGGAACCATATAGGGTGAGAAGGAAATCCAAAATGGAGTCTGTCTTGTTCTGACCCTGTTTTTGCCTGTAAATTGATTCTCCTCTGCTTGTTGGGGATGCTAGACTTACTGTCTCCTTTCAGTCATTAAGCATAGTTAAGAAACTAGAATGAATCCTTTTCTGTATGGCTCCCTCCCCATCAGCACGGTAAAAGTTTGTCAAGGCTACTGAGTACCGTAAATTGTAATAACATTAGAGAGTGTTTAGAACAAGTTGTGAGGATAACCGGTGAACAAGTGTTATCCTTTAGTAAAAACATCTTGCATATATCCGTCATCTATTGACATGTATATGTCTCATGGTTGTAGAACAAAGAGTTTTGTTTCTTCTCTCATCTGTCAATATTAGCAAATGTAACCCAAAAATGTATAAAAGTGTAAGCCAGCCTTTGTTTGGGGCTCTCTACCTTGGAGTTTTACTCTGAGTGTCAGACTGCCATTCAGCTGAATAAAGCCTGATCACACGCCCTCGGTCTCTGTCTATTTGGTCTCAGCTGGAGAACGAGCCTCAGGGTGGGGGGTGCCTATCAAGGTCCTCTTGACCTAAGAGGGCCCCTCCTAAAATTCCCCAACAAGGGTCAGACTCACAGGGCTATAGATGCTGGGAAAAGAACACAGCCCAAGGGGGATGGAAAAACGGCCTCTTAGGACAGGGTTATATGGTCACTAAGAAGATGCACAGTCCCTCTCCACATCTGGGGTATTCCAGCAAATGCCTCTCCGCCCTGCCTGTCTCATTGCACTAGTCGCATCACGCTAAACTTCTCAGAGCAGACAGCTGCCAAGCTCTAGATCAGGGGTTCTCAACCCCAGGCCCTCAGGCCAAAAGTGGCCCGTGCTCCCGTGAGGTTGTCAGGTAGCTCCCCTCTGCCAGGTACCCGAACACAGCCAGCAGCCAGGCTGTGCGGCTGCAAGCTGGGAGCCGGGTCCTACAGACAGAGGCAGCCTGGAGCAGCCACTTACTTCCTGGGGGGCAGGGAGGGCAGTGGTGAACGGCCGCAGCCCGACTCCAGGCTGCGGCTGCAAGCTGGGAGCTGTTTACTGCCTCACATGTAGCCCGGAGCTGCAGTGATCGCTTACTACCTGGTGTGGGAGGGGGGGAGAAGGATAGCAGGGGAAGTGAAGCAGGCGAGTGCACCGCTTACTGCCTGGTCCTGGGAGCAGGAGAATCTGGGGCTGTGGCTGCGAGCTGGTCCTGTCCCAGCTCTCTCAGCAACTCTTTACAGGGAAGGAACAGGGACTCTGTAAATTAGAGCCTTTGGTAGATTTAAGGGCCTGCACCTGTGAGCAATTTCCAGAGGTTTTTTTTTTTAAAAACTACATTTAGCACTTGCACTCACCTTGACTGAGCTCTGGGACTCTGTGCTGTTAGATATAGTTTTTGTATAAAGGTTTATGGTTTTTAGATATAGGTTTTAGATTTGGTATTTAGATAGTGAGAAGGAAATCCAAGATGGAGTCTGTCTTGTTCTGACTGAGAAGGAAATCCAAGATGGAGTCTGTCTTGTTTTGTCCCTGTCTTGACCTGTAAATTGATGCTACTCTGCTTGTTGTTAGAATGTTGGGGATGCTAGACTTACTGTCTCCTTTCAGTCATTAAGCATAGTTAAGAAACTAGAATGAATCCTTTTCTGTATGACTCCCTCACCATCAGCACGGTAAAAGTTTCTCAAGACCACTGAGTACCGTAAATTGTAATAACATTGGAGGGTACTTAGAACAAGTTGTGAGGATGACCGGTTTAGTAAAAACATCTTGCATATAACCATCATCTATTAACATGTATATGTCTCATAGTTATAGAACAAAGAGCTTAGTTCTGTCTTCTCTTTTATCAATCTTAGTAAATGTAACCCAAAAATGTATAAAAGTGTAAGCCAGCCTTTGTTTGGGGCTCTCTACCTTGGAGTTTTACTCTGAGTGTCAGACTGCCATTCAGCTGAATAAAGCCTGATCACACGCCCTCGGTCTCTGTCTATTTGGTCTCAGCTGGAGAACGAGCCTCAGGGTGGGGGG
>ML685927.1:37268-57743 GCA_007922175.1 Pelusios castaneus
GGAGAACGAGCCTCAGGGTGGGGGGTGCCTATCAAGGTCCTCTTGACATAAGAGGGCCCCCCCTAAAATTCCCCAACAATAGAAATCAGTCTATGTAAAAATGAGTGTAGCAGCTCAAAAGAATCAAAGAAAAGGAAGCTGGAGGACAGTGGAGCTGCAAAAAAACATGTGGGCTTCTGGTCGTCAGCCCCAGAAATCACATTAGACTAGAGTTGCGTGAAATGTACTATTTTAAAGAGTTTGATCTTTTTTAAATTGTAAAATTTTTCATTTAAAGCTGTTTTTGGTTTTAAATTTTCTTTCCACTAAATAAATGTTTTTAAATTTTAAATAAATGTTTTAAATTAGCAATCAAAATTAAATTTAATTAAAGTATTTTAAATTAGTTACTTGATCTTAATTGCAATTAAACAGAAATTTAATTGATTCAATTTTAAATTTAATTTTGAGTAAATAGACTGATGGCCCTTCAGGGCTCTAAAAATTATATTTGTGGCCCTCGAGGCAAAAAGGTTGGGAACTACTGCTCTAGGTCAACTCTCTAGGGAGCCTTTTCACAGAGTGGAAAGCCAAGGCATGAATTAGTCCAGCACGCAGGGAAATTGGATTTGAGGCTGACCCAGCCAGGGCTGGACGCAGCAGCCAGCGAGGCTTCAGGGGAGGTGGCAGCTGTGAGTGCAGTGGGGTGGGGAGGAAGAGGAAATGGAGGCCAGTGGAGCGGAGAGGAGCTGGAAGCCATGTGCACATAGGGCAGGAGGTGGAGGCTCTGAAAAGGGGCATGGCAGGGGGAATTCACACAGGTGGAATGGGTACAGAGTGGGTACTCAGTGGGCATGGCTTATACTGCTTTCAAAGGCCTCACCGTCTGACATCTCGTGGAAGCCCACACTCCTGCAGCACCCTTCCTGAGGACCAGGCCTCAATGGGGGTGCCTCCCCAGGCAGACTCCACTAATCCAATGGGATACTGGAGCGTCTCGTACAAGGAACGACCAAACAGCCAACACACAGCTGAGAAATAGCTGAAGTTCCCGTGGCCCAAGTTTTCTGTTTGGGAGAAAGAGAACCGAGAGGCAAACACTCAAAAACTGCAGGTGATGCAAACATCAGGGGGAGCTGCACCCACCCACCAGGGAAATCCACTCTATGTGAGGGGCAGTGCAAGAACACAGATTGTACCTGCCCATTATCCTGTCTGGGCGAGGGGTACAATTCCAAGGTGAGGGAATTCTGAAGATGAAGAACAGGAAAGCCTTCTGAGCCTGGGAATTACCTCCCAAGGAAGGGAGAAATCCCTAGTAGAACTGGACTGAAACACTTTGAAACATGCTGGAGGGAACAGCTTTGCATTGATTCCCAGGGCTGATTGGACAGGATATTTCTGCTATCTATGCTGGCTTAATTTCAAGTCAACTTCAAGGTGCTCAGTGGTCTGGTCCCTGGGTTTCTAAAAGGGTCTGAAAGTCCAGAATAAAGATCATGGTTGATAACGCTGTTCCTCACGTACAATGGAACTTTCTAACAGCAGACGATGGCTTTTCTGTGCAGGAGCCAGATCTGTCTTAGGGGCTGGTCCCGGACTGGTCTAAACTTCCTCAGAACCTCCATCCAAACCTCCCCACCTGCTGCACCAAGGGCCCGATACCATATTCAACCTGCCACCAAGCAGCATGGAGATACAAAAACATAAAAACAACTAAACCACTGCCAAGACATACCACTCCATTGCACACCATCCTCCCCCGGAGAGAGGATGAGAGAAAGAACAAACCACTCATGACAGATGCTCAGCTAGTCCCATTGCTAAATGCATAATGGGAAGACACTCCGATATTTGTGAGGCTGAGTGTGGGAGAGGAACCTATACGGAGTAGAATAAGTAACCTAGAAATCAGAGCTAACAGAGAACCTATAGGATTTTTAATTTATAAACAGGGGTTGTTCTCCTTTGCTTCTTTATGATGGATGAAGAAGGCCTGAAAGGTTTTTTGCTTGTTTTTTTACCTTTGCTAAATGTGGAAGGTTGTATCTGGTCTCCCCTGGTTAAACAATGGGGTTCCTGAAAGTCTCAGAGGATGTGTTTTGACATTCCCATCCCTAAGTGTCTATTAGGCTTTGGAGTTAAACAGGCCCTCTTTTAAGGGGATTTTGTACTTACCAGCTGTTGGTATAGACCATTGCAAGTCAATCTTAGCAAGGTCTTGCAGTTCCACTTTAGACTGAATAAGGGATGCTGTGAACAGACGGACATATGGATAGAGAGGCGCCTCTGATAGCTCCTTACTGGCATTGATTATCTAGGAAACAGGCAGGGTTGTGAATCATGGTGGCTTTTCCCAGAGTGGTCATGACTGCTAATTTTGTGGTTAAGATACTCTGCAATGCTGAACACCCAGTGAAAAAGTGCAGGGCAGTTCCCAGTGAAAAAAAACTCCTGAAAGTGAGGTCACTTACGGTATGTAAGAGCCTGGGAGATTGTGGAAGACCAGCTAGCAGTAGAGAGATTTAAAACTAGACTGGACAAAACACTAGAAAATTGACCTGGATTGTCTGATTGGTTCATTCTAATTTCTATGGTTCCTTGTAGCTTGCTTAGCAAGCACCGTGTCTCACGTGGACAGATGTAAACAGAACAATTTTCTTTTCCTTTCGAGATAGTTACCAGGCCTGTCCCAAGCCATTCAAAAGCTGATGCTTCGATGCATACTGGACAACTGTAGATTACCTGGGAAACTGTCATCACCATGTTACTTTGCCCACTGCAAAGCCAGACATCTCCAAAGTAGATATTCTGCAGCGTCAGATTCTTTGGCTCTCCTTTGGAGTGCTGCTCTGCTTTCATGCTGTAAGGGCCACCATGGTTCATAGGATCCAGTACAACTTTCCAGGCCTCAGAGTGCTCTGAAATATGAAGCAAAGGACCCTAGCTTGATAGCAGCAAGCACAGATGATTACTGGCATCAGTCCAGCGATAAACGGAGGTGTTTGTTAAATGAAAAGGGACATTTCATATTATGGTGCTTCAATAGGATCAATTTTATAAAGCTGAAAACAATTATGAGCCAAAGCAGCTAGGAGGGAGAATTGACTTGGGAAAATGTGCGTGATTATTAGGAATAATGTACGAACATCTTACTAGATGCCCCCAAAAGCCACTATCCTGCAAATGAAGAAGGCTGTGTGGGTTAAAAAACTGACCCGGTTTAGAGGGGAAGTGAAGGCAACTCTAAAAACTAAACTAAAATAATAATAAATAATATATAACAAATGAAAGAAAGGGGAAGTTGATAATAATAAAACAGAAGTTAGTAATTTTGACAGATAAAAGGTAAGATGAATCTCCTTTTTTATCTCCATTCTTACAACTAAGAACCTACACTCATGCACCTACTTAAAATATCAATTGGACAGCAGCTCAGAGAATATAGAGATTCAATTGTTTGAGAACCCAAGTGTACTAGAGTTGGTGTCAAGACACTGTAAACAAGTGTGAGACGGGGGCAGATTAAATACGAGAAATTCCTCCACTCCAAGCAAAGATCAGGGCAGGACCTAGCCAAAGTAAGTTAGATTCCCAATGCAGCAACACCTAACTCAGTGTATACACAGGCAAATCAGAGAAGCACAGATTGAGTTTGCCAGCGTGATTCCAAAAACCTCACTTGTGCAGGCTGGGTAAAGGGGGCACTTTTTGCCTGTATGGTGGGAATCTAGATAATGCCAATTTGGGGGAAACAATTTGATTGTAAATGTAAGTGCAAAATGTGGGCCCTATGCTGCGGCCTGGATAGAAGCCAAAAAGAGGATACACCAGGCTTAGGGAGGTGGGCCACAAATCAGTGTGCTCCAGCCAATTGTCAATTATTATAGAAAACAAACAAGGAGTCCTGTGGCACTTTTAAAGACTAACACATTTATAAAATGTATTAAATTTGTTGGTCTTTAAAAGTGCCACAGAACTCCTTGTTTGTTTTGCTGAACTAAACTAACATGGCTATCCCTTTGGCGCTTATAGAAAACAAAGAGATACTGGGGATATTGGGACTAGAACAAATCCTTCAATTCCAAAACCAGAAGCTCTGACCATGTGAGCAACAGGATAAGCCCTCTAATTAGCATTGCTGCCTATCATCTCTCCTCCGTAGGACAGTCGCTTGGTTGCAGAAGTGGATAGGTGGTGCTGTTTGTAGAATGTTTTGTACCCCTCCCCAGCCCTGCACACCAGCCCCCACCAGAGGCAGGGAATGGGAGAAGAGAGGCCCGGGAAGCTGTGTGGTCATGGGGAAATGCAAAATATTAGGAACCTGAGATTTATTTTATTACCTTCAACTTGAGCCATTTTCTTCATGATTACTTTGCAGTCTCTGGAAAGAGACACCGTAACATTAGCACCAGCTTCCCCGTAGCCCCATACCACTGCACCAGCTGGTTTCTTCTGTAGTACCATGTGATCAGCATAATAGGATGCAAAACGGAATGTCGCACCTAGGAGCCGTAAAAATGTCACTACAATCCTGTCGATACTTTACGCTTCATAGAAATACCAAAAATCACCATCCTCTAGGGGTTATGCACTGGGAGGCAGGTAACTGATAGAAATATCTGTCTATAGCTGCCATTTTGTGAGACAGAGTTAATGAAGCATATTATAGAGGAAAGAAACACATGGTGGTTTCCCATGACAACTTCACTTTTGTTCTCTCTTAGTTTGTTGTTTCCCTTAATCTAAAGTAAATCCTTGAGTTGGCAAACATCATCCACCAGCACAAAACAGCTACTGATTTGTTGTGGCATCCGCAGTATAGATGTTGATATAATACAGAATGTTTGAGTCAAAATTTTACCAATAGGGCAAACAAAGCAACAAAAGTTTGATCATTTTATGACAATATAAACTGCTAATAAATACATATTATTATATACCATCTTGCAAGAGGCTCAAATATCAGCTGGATACAAATAAGACAGATACAGATGACCAGGAAAAACAGTTTTGTACAATAAGCTATTCTGTGAAAAAGCCACATGACTGTTGTAAAAATTGCTTCTGGCATGTTACAGTTAAATGACCAAGACTTTTTGGAGGACAAATAGGTCCATGAATTGAGAACTGAAGAACTTTATTTGCTGGAATCATCAAAAGTTAATTTCCCAGAACTGGGAAAACAATCAAACAACTCATTTTCCACAAGCATCTGATCCAATATTCAAATAAATCCCAATACTGAACCAATGCTGTAAACATGACTATGCAAAAAGATTCAAATTGCAGGTGGGAATCTAAACAATAGAGTTTTGGTGTGCATTACCAGGATCCTGTTTATTCTGCTCCCATTGAATTCACCATAGAATCCCCCCTTCACCCATCTGCTACAGAATCTACCACTTCTAGAATCTGACCTTTCATATAGAAATAATAATTGTCTCCATCTCTCCTGAACAATTGTGAAGTTAACGTTGAAAACATGAACTGAGTGTAACCAATGTGATGCTGTCTTCCAATATCTGCAACAGGATGTCTAAAAAGTGCAACCTGCCCTGTGTGTTTTGATGGAATATTACCTCTAGAATCCTGAAGATGACAGGCTAAAAGTTAAATATCTACGCATGATGCCAATCTACCTCCCTTACCATCCCTGCTGCCCAATGCCCAAACATCCAAATGCCACCCCTGGGTGCCTAATTTGTGCTGCTAGGCTTGCCGCATCAGTTATGAAAGTAAAAATATTGCCTGAGTCCTGGCATCTCTTTCATTACTAATTAATCATTGCCACCCTCTTACTTCCATGATGTGGCTATAGGACAACACAAGAATCACTGCACAGTGCCAACGGAAAATGCAGAAACAGCATAAAACAAATGGAATTTATAACACATGGGAGGCTGCTTTGATGGGATTAGTCACTTTCATACTTAATTCAGTAACAACCTTGGAACAACAGGAACATTCAAGATTCAGGAAGAACAACCAATTGTTCTTTTAAATGAAGCTACCATAGAACTTCCAATTCACCAACCCAGAGCCCTGCAAAATTCAGTGACAGAAGTCAACAAACTCTTAAAAAGGACACATTGCTAAAAAATGAGTGTGAGGGGAAAAAAGTTACTGAAGGAGAACACATGAGGGTATAGCAGGATGTATGGGAGAACAAAAAAGAAGAGGGAAATCCACAACAACAGATAGTGGCTTTTATAGAAATTTTGCCTCACAAAATTTTGTGCCTCATATAATGACAGAAGCAAAACGAAACAGAGCCAAAGCAAGAGGGTCCCCTATCCGGCTTCTCAGGGGCCTTCTACATCCCAGCTTGTTTTCTTTTTAGACTGAGAGGTGAATCCGCACCTGCAAGGCTTCCAAAGGAGCAGAATGGCTCAGCAAACTTTACTGCAACCACACAAGACAGTGACTTAACCAACTGCCAGGCCTCTTTGTTTGACAAGGCAGCAAGGTCAGTTTTGCTTCCACTGCTCTCTCATTTTTCAAGCAACACTTTTCAGGCACATGTCTCCCTTCCAAGCTGTGACCAGTGGAAAGCCCTCCCCCCCCCATTCACCTCTCACCTGCAGTAGAAGCCAGCAGAAGCAGCAGGCAAGCAGCCATCTCCTCTCTGAGATAACAGGAGACAGCGACCAGGAAGTAAAATCACATGGTCCAGCTGCTGAATTTTTTATAATGAATTTTAAAGGGATGAGCTTCTTCCTGTCATGTAGTGAAGGCCTGGAGGGGAAAGTTAGAAGGATTAAAAAACAATGAGGTCAGGGCTCCCCTTAACACTGCCACCAATGCACATGAGCTGGTGGCAGCATCAGGGGGAAATCTGGGGAGAAGTGTGTAGCACAGACGTAGCTCTTTCTTACCAATCTAGCCAGCTCTCCTCCCCATTCCCCCCGCCCCCGTGAGCAGGATCAAGTCCCACCACCTTCAGAAACAAAGCAAATGAGTTTGGGCAAAGGGTGCACAAGGGAGTTTAGGATAAAAATCTCCCATGCCTCAAACCCAGGGCTTGGCATTGGCAGCTGTGGACAGAGCCTCTTTCCAGTCACAGCACCCTGGGTTTGGAGCTTTCCCACACCCCAGAATATCCAGCAAGCCCTCAGCCCTATTGCTACACCAGACTCAGCCTGTCACCAGCCACACAGGCAACTACCCCTCCAAGAAGCTGGGCTGGCCATTCCTTAGTTCTAATGCCTGTGTAGGGCTGACAGCACTGGGCAAAGCCATAGGCAGTCTGTGCGGTTCTCAGCTGGATGGGCATCAAACACATGACAGTCAGATTCCTGTGTAGGTGGGCCAGATCCATGGGAGGGAGCTGAGCCTGCAGCATAGGCACAATACCCCAGGCAGGTCTCTCCTGTGAAGGGGCTGGCAACCAAACCCGCTCGCCTGCCATGAGGCCAGCCTAGTGAGTGCTGCACAGCCAAAGCAACTCTGGGCTTTCCAGTGCCAACGGCCTGAGCAGGGGCAAATGGGAACCAGCTGGAGCTGCGGAGCGGAGCCTGCAGGGAGACGGATGTGGAGGGGGGAGTCGCAGCCTGCCGGAGAATGGGTGGGGCCAGAGCAGGGGGCGGGGCCTGCGGGGAGACAGGTGGAGCCATGGTAGGCGACGAGACCAGCGGGGAGATGGGCGGGGCTATGGTAGGGGTGGGGCTTGCAGGGAGATGGGCGGTGCCAAGTAGGGCGGAGCCTGCAGGGGGAGGGGTGGAGCCACGGTAGTGGACAGACCTGCAGGAGATGGGCGGGCCAGGGTACTGCTTGGCATTTGTCCCTTCCAGGGAGCCGGCCCAAGCCGCTGGGAAGGGGCGGGGTTTTGTTGCCCGGCAACATAGGCGTTCCGGAAGCGGGTGGCGGCGGAGTGAGTGCAGCCCCAGGGAGACTCTTAGCGACCCCTCCTCTCCCCCACACCGCGGGCCGGCGCTGTTCCATGGCCCCTCGGAGCCGCCTGCACCTGCTCCCTGCGCTGCCCGGCCCATGTCGGGGGCTCAGGCCTGGACCTGCGGGGCTGGGGGCAATGGGGCCGCAAGTGGCGAGTCTGAGCGCTGGCTGGGGCGGGATTCGCTGGGCAGGCACGAGCCGCACAACGTGCACATGCAGCTACAGACCTCGCCCAGCCAGTGCCTGGCCGGCTAATGGAGGGGGAAGATCCGCTGCCCCTGCCAGTGCAGCCCGGGCTGGGTGGGGGGGAGCGAGAGCGTGCATGCTTTCCTTCCTTGACTAGTCTGGTGCTGGAAGTCATGCGCACAAGATTGGGCTGACATTTGTGGGGTTAAATTTGTAGGATGAAAAATAAACTGCCTGCGTTTATAATGTGACAAAACAGAAATAATGTAGGTAGCATTGATAGTCACACGTTATTCAGGGGCAGGGGGAAGTGTGAATTCCATAACCTTAACTAGACCATTTGCTAGATCTCTGAACACTACCTCTGTATTTGAGTGAATAGCAATGAAATACAAAAGCTGGATCCTAGTGAGAAGTAACCAGCCCACACTCTGTACACGGAACTGCAGGTGCCATAGAAGGCCTAGTTGGTCACCACCATGTCCATACCATTCTCCAACACCCATCACCGCATTCCCCTGGGATTTGCAAATCTGCTGGAAGGACTGGCCAGAGAAGTTTTGAGGGAGCAACCTGAAGATATCCCAGCCTTTGCAGCCAAATATTTTGAAGAGCTGCTGGATAAAAGAGAAGGTGAGTGGAAAGGAAATGAGGAATTCTGCTTATAAAAAAAGGGTAAAGCACAAGGCTCAGTGAAGAGAACTGAATTATGTTCTCACTGTGTAACTTGGGCTCCTTTAGTTCCACATTTCTGTTTTTCCAATTCCTAAAATAGAGATTTAAAAATTCCTTCCTAATGGGTGTTATGGTGCTAAAATTACAAGGTTCTCTGAGCTGGCGCTGCCAATGAATGGCTGTATTTGTATCTCCTTTGCTGTGTGTTTGCCTTGCTCTTAAGTGGATGGAATGTCAGATCAGCCAGTGGGTGACACGTCTCTCTTTAGGGGCTGTTACAGATCTTATTATTAATTACTACATAAACAAGAATGACTGACTGTTTCATGGGTTTTGTTATTCTCTATGCATCATAGATCTCGGTGCCTTTATTACATCTTCCTGTTTAAAGCTTGTTGTATTTCTTGCCCTCCATTATAATTCCTTTCTCCTGGCTGCTATTTTGCCTTTCTAAACTCATTTGCTTATAACTGATGTTCTCTGTAACCTTTTAGAAAATGACAGGCTTGAGACAGCAATCTAATTTTCTGAATATGTTTGCTTATGGGATGATGAACAGGAAGGCTCAAAACTACTCAGTCTCACTGTGGTTTCTACTTAATATATTTTAATGTAAAATAAATTACACAACACAGTAAGTAGCTTTTGTGTATTGCCCACCACACGCTTATCTGTGGGGAATGTCCAGGGAGCAAGAATGTGCATCCTTCAGTGTAGGGTAATCAACTTCCTCCTCCCATTTGGGAGATCAGAGCCACACCTCTGGACTGTAAGGAGAACCCCCTTAACTTGGGGTGAAGGTCCTTCACTGGCCCTGTTAGCAGACCATGTGATTAACTGGCTTGCTGCTGCAGGCATAGATGTTTCTGGACATATTGGATGTATAGTGGTGCCATTTTCTTGGATCACCTCTCATTTCTTAATGGAAGGGAGCGTGGCTATGGCAGGCACTGGTGAATTGTATAAGCTGGTGCAGGGTGTGCACAGGCCTCTCTGAGCACAGTCTTGTCAGCCTCTTGAGGCTCCTGTGTGGCTTTCATTGTGGCTCGGTCCCTAGGTATTAGATGCTCCAGTGGCTTTTTGCTCCCCTTTTGTCATGGGACAGTTCCTAGAACCAGGGCTGCGTGAGTCTCCCTACACAGCATGGCCTTTACTCTTGCCTGGGGCAGCGGAGAAACTAGCATTTCTTTTTCTCACACCCATAGCTGCCTTTTTTCTAAATCTTTCATTTTCATTTCCCTGTCATCGTGCTGAGTGACTGTTGTCTGACTGGGGAACTTCCTGTCTTAATTACGAGCCTGATGTTTATGTGATAAAACAAGAATACTGATATTTCTTTTCAGAAACCAGGTTTGACCCAGCAGAATGGGGGGCTAAACTAGAGGACAGATTCTACAACAACCGAGCTTTCGAGGTAGGCTGGGATTGTTGCTCCGTAGGGGTCTCCTCTTCCTGTAGTGCGCAGGGCTAAGAAACAAAATCTCACCTCACGCTTTGGAACCTCAGAGTGTTGCTGCATTGCTGGTTCTGCACTTCTGAAGAGTATGGCAGGAGAACGTGTGTCTGTACTATAGACAAGGCATGGCTTTCATGGAACAGACTTCTTTGGTCAGAAACAACGCCAGTGTTCTTAGCCCGGCTCACCACTTCGAAATGTGTTCTCTGAATAAGTAGGGGCACAAAACAAGAAAGATGCGCCCCTTTCCCTCCTCCTACCCCATCCTGTATCCAGCAACATGACTTCTGCCTTCTCGGGCTCTGAGCAACACAGTTCTGGTACACTGTTTATCACCCAGCTCCCATCCAGGGCAGATACTGAGCTAAGCATACAAATAATATCCCACTGTATTGTACATTGTGGTGAGACCCTACCCTGTCTCTAGAAATGATCATGCCAGGGGATCTAGTGTATATGTTGAACAGGGAAGATAGGGATCAAGGTTTTCGCTTGATTTCCAGCCACATTCACTTGCACTTACTACTGTCCTACAAATTAGTCAATAAACTCCTCAGGGCTGGGGTCTTTTCATATCTCTGCTGCGGGTGTTTTGCCCACTCTTGGGTGCTGTTCAAACAGTTAATAATGGTAACCAGATGCCTTGTGTAATCCCAGATTTCAGCTCTATATATCCCCAGTCATGGAAGCTCAACTAGTGCATAAACTGAGAAACAGGGCTAGGGAATTACAGACTCACACAGATAGGGAAAAGCTGAATTTCTGTTTGGGAGCCTTTTTCTGGAGCAATCTCCAAGTAGAATAAGATTGGAACTCTTTTCTATTGTGAAGAAATGGTGGTTTGAACCTTTACTTTTTTCTGTTCTTCTTACAGGAGGCTATATCTCTGCAAGAAGAGCTGAAGGAATCACTGAAAGATCCAGCCCTGGAACTAGTAAGTAATCTCCCAAGCATAATCTACCTGGATTTTGATTCTGCGGGAGCTGCACTTTGCGTCCATGTCCAGATGGCTAAGGAGGAGCTGGAAGTGCTCCATCAGTTCAAGGGATCTTTCCCCAGATAATTTGAAGAGACAAAATCAAGGCCTTTTGTTCCAGCTAATTTAGAATCCTCCCCTTTCTACTGTTCATGTGAAATGTTGGGAAATTACAGTTAAACTGCAAGGATGTGTGGTGTCAGTTAGCCCTGGGATGACTTTTCAGTAGAGTTATACCCAAGATGTATCTTTTCCATTAGCATTTATAAATCAGTTCATTCCTATCTGGGGAGAATTGGCCTTTGTTATTAGGGTCTGTGTCCCTCATTCCCCATACCAGATTTTAGATTTTAGATCACTGAGCTAATGAATTAATTTTTCCCAGCTAATTAATATGATCTCTAACTGCAACTTGGTGGTGAATTTAACTCCCTCCTCCCCACCATTCCCATATGGGGTGCACTCTTGGAGCTTAGGGAGCCTGATATGCATCTCCCATTGGAAATGAGTCTGTATTTTTCTCTTCATCTGCCCAGTAACTCAGTCTCTCTCATGCCTGATAATGTGATTCAGGGTTACAGTGCTCATCATTTGCCCACAGTTATCACTCCCTGGGAATTTGAAAGGCCACCCTTTCCCTCCAATACTTAGTAGGAAATTAACTAAGGTGTCACACACCATCAAGTTGTAACTCTTGGCAAATGCTGATAAGTTAATGGTACTATAAGTCTCCCACAGAAGGAGGTTCATAGACTCTAAGGTCAGAAGGGACCAATATGATCATCTTTTCTGACCTCCTGCACAATGCAGGCCACAGAACCTCACCCACCCACTCCTGCAATAAATCTCTAACCCATGACTGAGTTATTAAAGTCCTCAAATCATGATTTAAAGACTTTTGGGTACAGAGAATCCACCAGCAAGGGAGCCATGCCCCAGGCTGCAGAGAAAGGTGAAAATCCCCAGAGCCTTTGCCAATCTGCCCTTGGGGAAAATTGCTTCCCAACCCCAAATATGGCGATCAGTTAAACCCTGAGCATGTGAGCAAGACTTATCAGCCAGTCACCCAAGAAAGAGTTCTCTGTAATAACTCAGAACCAACCTATCTGACACCCCATCTCATGCCACTGGCATATCCCTGTTCTGGAAGCTCTGGGATGAACACTTTTTATTTGAATAAGGACCACATCATAATGTTCTTACTCAGAAGAGATGCCCAGTGAATCAGAGAAAGTAAGGAACTCAAGATTTGGCAGTAAAAGCAACCCAAACAATAATTAGATATGTTGGAACAAAATTTAAAGACGACAAAACACATTGAATTTCCCACTCATCCTTGGGTTCAAACACAGCTTCCTAAATGCTTTTCTAAGCAGCAGTTTTCAGTGGCTGAAAATTTGCAGATTTACTGTAACTTAGACATTCATTTTAACTACAAGAAAATGATCAGCCTGTTAGCTGTTTAAGAAGCCATTTCCTCTGTGGTTTTATTTCCTAATGAAGGACTTTGACAAACATGGCCACTATAAAACAAGCACCCATGAAATAGAAGATAAAGCTGCCACAAGAATTCAGGCTGCCTACAGGGGCTACAGAGCAAGAGAGAGAGTGAAGAAACTGAAAGAACCAGACCAGGATGCAACAGACCTCACGGAAGAAATCTAGCGCCTTTAGATCTGCTGGTGGCAGGATTTCCAGACTAGATCCAGGTGAATGGCTTGTTTTTCAGTACTGAGAGTAGGTTTATGTTTGTTTAATAAACATCACATTTTCAAAATGCACATGAGCTCTGTGTGATTTGGAGGGGTATTCTGGAGTCTGTTTGCAGAGCTGCTGGCTTGATCTCTCATCAGCACACTCTCATCAGCTGCCGCCCCGAAGCTGGCAACCTAGGCAGCTGGTTGCTGGGCTCCCGGCTTCGGGGCAACAGCCGCCCACTGCCCCGGGAGCTGGGAAGCCGGGCGGCTTGAGGGAATCCTCCTGGGGTTCCTGGGGCTCAGCGGAGCGCCTGCGCTGGGGTTCTAGGATCCCCAGCACAAGCTGTTACAATTACAAATTTGACAGCTCCGGTGTCCCTGAGTGGCCTCAATTGGCACTCTGGGACATTTCCGGAGGCTGTCAAGTAGCAAGGACCATCCACATGGGCTCTACTGCAGAACAGCTGTTCTGCTGTAAGCCTAACCACCCTCGTTTGGGTGGTTTACCTGTTGCGTGGCAAGAGGGCTGTTGCTGCGCAACAAGCAACGTTTGTGTGTGTACACTCACAGCCTTATCGCCCAGTAAGGAGCCTTACCACGCAATAAGGCTGTAGTGTGTACAAGGCCTTTGTGTTGTCACTTTATAGGCATGATATGTTGCCCACTGGAATGTTAGCATTTTGCACCTGTTCACAAAGAACCTGCCCAGCATGTGAAGGAGGAAGTCAGGTGTACATCCTTTCTGTTCTAACTCACTGGTCTCATTCCAGGCCCAGTGGATAGAGCTGCTAGTTCAGAGCTCTTCCATGCACTTTGTGAATTGATTGGGTCAGTCTCAATCCAGTTCCTGTTAGAGGGGTTTAGCTGGCACCCTAGGGCCTGATGGTTAAGTTCTCCTCTTGTCATAGCTTTTATTCGAGTAGCCTTCTTCAGCACTAAACTTAGATTTTTTTTTTATTATTTTTTTTTTTTTAAAGAGAACTCTTCTGTTGGGACAGAACCTGACAGAATTCAGCACAAAGGCTGTCACTTTGTCTTGAATCAATAGTTGAGAAATACACTAATACAAAATGGAAAGCAGTGATTGAAGAACAAAAGCTCCCTGCCAGCCCGTCACCCTCCTGGGGTGGAGGATTATCTCATCAATTGGGATCAGGACACTTTTTAATGAAAACTTAATAAATTGGCACCAATAATTGGGTGTTATTTCCCAAGCTCCCTATGGTTATTATAATCACTCACCTGAGACTTCTTACTCACTGCTCGACTTTTTAGGGTAAGAATGCTCATGTGATCGTCTTGAAAAGTCCCTGCTGGAGCGTCTGAAGGAGGAAGAAAAGATATGTCAATGTGCACATCTCTAGATTATATTTAATGCTCTATTTTTAGTGTTCTTGCATCCCTTGAGGTTGTCACTATTTAGTACAGATCCCTGTTTGAAGGAGAGATGTGACATCTGCTATCATTACAAACCCCATCAATGTGCAGGGTGGGAGGGGAAGCACCGAAGTGCTGCAGTGAATGTATTTTGCAATCTCAAAGTCACTTCTGGCTGTGTTGTGGGCCAGCATCTCACCTGCTGGAGCACCCACCTTGTTTGGATGCGCTGAGGCCTATGTTAGGTGACACATTTTCCATGGATGGCATTTCCCTGAAACAAAACAGTCATGTTTGTGAACTTGGCACTTTTTTATAAACTTAAATGTTTCTAATGTATTAAACTAAGTTCAAGCTTAATTATTGTATAACTTGACAAGAATGCTGGAAAAACATACCTCGAATACCAGAAATTAAGCAGTAGTGTTCAGTCTTTAGGGCTAATGCTTCAGCATGGAAGACTGTGGGCCTAATTTTGATCTTGCACCAACAAAACTGCATTGCCTCCAGTGAGGTAACTCCTGACTTTTACTAGTCTATGTGAACTAGAAGCAGCAGAAGTCCCCTTACCTTGCTTCTCGTGTAGTCCTTCAGTGGTATCAAATGCCACCAACTCAGGATTCTTGCAAAGTTGTGAAGAATCTCTCTCTGGTACTTACGTGCTCTCCATTCCCATAACATTTGAGCACTTCACAAACATTAATGTATTTCCCCCTCATACGCCCCTCTGAGCAGGCTGCACTATTATTCCCATTATATAGATGGAGAATGAGGGCAGAGGGACTAAACCTTGGATCCTCACTGCTACATGCTCCCAACATCTATTGAAATCAATAGGAATTAGGTGCCTAAGAACCTTTTGAGAATCTGGGCCTAAATGACTTACACAAAGCTCCAGTGGCAGAGCTAGCTCTACAAAGGAATTTAGGTGTCTAAGTCCAAAATGTAGTTCTTCAGAACCCGTGCCTACTTGCCCTCTAACCTGAAGAGTTTCTGCCAGTGAGCATGTTCTTGATTCCTGGAGCCTGTCTCACAGTCACAGCTAAGCTCCTGTGGGATCCTCAAATGAAGCATTGCCCTCCCTATCCTGCCTGATCTGGTACACGTTGTCAGAGGTCACCTAAGTGAGTATGCCCTGCACAAAATACCACGGGAGGATCTGGCAGCAGCAGCCCCTTATAACCTTTGCCCCAGGGGTGGAAACACTAACTTGCTGCGTGGGAGATGCCTATCACAGATCCTCTTACATCAGGGGTCTGCAACCTGCAACCGGAGCCGCATGCGGCTCTTTGGCTGCCCCTTTGTAGCTCTGGGCTCCAGGCCCCTTCCTGCTACCAGGGGACCCTGCATGCCGCCTGCACCAGGCTCTGGGCTCCCCTGCTGCTGATTTTGGACTCCCTCCCTCCTGCTAAAGCGGTGGTTCTCAACCTGTGGTATGCGTATCACTGGTGGTACACCAGACACAGGTTGGGGATATGCGTGGCAGCTACCTGCTTCCCCTGGTCCTAGCTCCCAGCTGGGAAGTGGGAGGCAGGGGGCAGCTGCAGGCTTCAGAAGTACTTATTTGGGCACTTTGGGGTACTTATTCAAATTTTCAGAAGTTAGAGGGGACTTGCTACTTAAAAGGTTGAGAAACACTGCTCTAGGAGCCCCTGCAGCAGGTGCCTTGGCCCAGCTCCCCCCTCACCCTCCAACCACTAGACTACAGCCATTGATTGCAGCTCTCAAAACATTTGTTTATTGAAGAAATTTTTAAAAATGGCTCTTCTTACTTTTTGGGTTGCTGACCCCTGACTTAGGTAAATGCCCCAGAGGAGTGGTATATCATGAATCTCTAGCGCCGGGAGATTATGCAAGACAGGAGGAGTCCCTGGCTCCCAAAGGTGGCACCACTCCCCATCTGCCCCATGTAGGGGATATGTGTACCTGTGTATGTGGGGGGGGGGGGCCACCAGCCCAGCCCTTCATGATGCACAGGAGGCTGGGACTGCAGGAGGCTCTGCGGGGTGGCTGCCAAACAGCCCTTCTCCTAGGTATGGCACTGTAATGCCCTAACCATTGCACTATGGGATATTCGGAGGGGTTTTCACTCTGTATGTTCTTTAAAGCTGTTCCACTCTGTATAAATAATTAAAAATTTATTGAAACAGGGTCTCCCTGCTTGCAGCTGAATTCCCTAAGCAGTCGGTTACAGAAACAGTCTCATGCTCTCTCTGCCCCAGGGACATCATTAGTTATACAAAATGCAACAGTTTCAACAGAAGAAATGGCTGGAGTCCCCCACCTGAACATCCCAGTGGCTGGGGCACTCTCCTGAAATGGGAATTCAAATCTCTGTTCCAAAGCCAGCATCAGGGGATTTGAGCCTAGGTCCCCACTCCCAACTGCCAAGGGGGTGGTCTAACCTCCGTGCTAGGAGAGAGCTGTCCAACCTGCTCTTCCATCACTACCTCAGTTCTTTCAAGAACAAGCACAGGCCCCTTACTCCAGAAAACGGGTCACAGCTGCAAACCTAGAGCACAGATAGGCCTTTCCCGCTCAGTGGCATTTTTTCCTTACTGGTTTAGAGAGCAATACCTTCAGTTTGCCAGCTTTTATGGATCCAATTCTTAGGTGCCCAACTCCCCTCATGCATTGTAGAGGGAGCCTTGATCAGTGACTTCTACTAGATTGCCTAAAGTTAGGCTATGTACACACAACAGATTTGTCCCGCAATAAATTGTTGTGGGACAAGCAAAGTGTTTTGACTGTAGTGCTTTCCTCTGTCCACACATTAATCCTTCTAATGCAAAGGAGTGTTCACACGCTCCTTTGCATTTTCGTTAGAAGGAGCAGTGCATGGTGGGTACCTATCCCACCATGCATTGCCCAGCCAGCCTTTAGGCTGGCAGCGGGGCTCTCTTCCGCCAAGATCAGTAGCAGGGGAGCCCCGCTGCTACACAGGGTCCCTCAAGCTGCTTGGTTTCTGGGCGGCTTGAGGGACTCCCTGGGGCAGAGGGGCTGTAGCCGCCAGGAGCCCTGGCGGCTGGACCCCCACTGCGGATTCCCTCAAGCCGCTCGGTTTCTTGGCAAAGAGCTGGGGAACCCAGTGGCTTGAGGGACTCCCTGTAGCAGCGGGGCTCTAGCCACCGTGAGTGCCAGCACTCAGGGCAGCTGGAGCTCCGCTCCTACTAGTCAATTTCACTGCTCTGCTAGAGCAGCGAAATTGACAAGCATGACAGTGCCCATGTCCCAGAGTGGCCTCCATTGGCACTCTGGGACATTTCCGGAGGCTGTCTAACCCGCAATGAGTGTACACACACACACTCTATTGCAGGACAGACGATCCATGGTAAGTATTACCACGATCATCTGGGTGGTTTACCTGTTGCACAACAAGATGGCTGTTGCCACGCAACAGGCAACATTGTAGTGTGTACGCTCACAGCCTTACCGGTAAAGCTCCTTACCGCACGATAAGGCTGTAGTGTGTACAAGGCCTTAGGCTCTGTAATATTGAGTCCGAATCCAGGGCCGCCCCTTGCGGAGAGCAGGGCCCTGGGCCAATAGGCCTATGCGGGGCCCTGCCCCCCCCCCCCATGCTGCAGGGGAGCATGGCGGGCCCACCGGCCCACTCCGCCCCCCAGGGCACTGGACCTGGAGGCCGAGGCTGCCAGGGAAGGAAGCCGGCTCCAGCCTTGTCCCCGGTCCTGGCCTGAAAGGCCGCCGGTGGAGGGAGCCATCTCCGGCCCAGGTTGCCGAGGCCGCAGGCACAGGGAGCCGGCTCCAGCCTCGGCCCCGACCCGGGAAGCCAAGGCTTCCAGCAGAGAGCGGGCCACATGCGACTGTGTGGAGCAGGCCAGCTCAGAGGCCAGGCTCCCCCCATGTGCTCCGCCTCTGGGCCTGCCTGCTCCGCCCTGGGGGCAGAGAAAGCCGCCCAGGGGCCGGGCATAGTACTCCCAGCCTGCCCCGCACCACTGTCTTCGGCTCACTGCTGAAGGCAGCGGAGAGGGTTGCAGGAGGAAGTGGCCATGGTGGGGGGGGCCCGCGGTGTGGGTCCCGCACTGCCCCGCTGGGAGCAAGACAGCATGGGGCCCACATAACCGCAGGGCCTGGGGCGATCACCCCGTCTCCCCCCCCCCCACCCCCCACCTCCAGGGACGGCCCTGTCCAAATCTCCTTTGGATCTCTAGCCCAAAGGATGTGGCAGACCAAGGAATTGAGCCTAGTTTTCCAGTGCACCAAGTTAGTGCCTAATCACTGGATCATCCTTCCTGCAAGAGCCCAGAAAAGGCAGAACATGCACCCTCAATCTAATTTATTATAAGTGAAGGCAAAGAACGACTCTGGAGTCTCTCCTCTTCTCTGCACATCCTTTCCTTTCACTGAAGTGAGTGGATGTTACAGTAAAAGAGATGGGCCCACGTCTCCATCCTGTATCCCCTCCCACAGGCAGACTTGATCAGCCTGAGTTTTCCCTCAGTGGGTTACACTGGGACAAAACTGATAGGGTTGGGTAGAGAGGCCCTCTACTATTTAAAGGTGCCAAGCACAGAAAACCAAACTGGAACTATGCCCACGTCCGGGGGTTGTCAGCCCCCAGCTGTCATTGCTGATGGCAAGGGAAACGATAAAAGCAGGGAGGAAGAACGGAGTTGGTGCGAGCCCTCCCTTTCTTCCTGAACACTGCTCCTGCTAGCGACCATGGCTCTGACCTGCAAGTTTTGCCTGCTGTTATGTTATTTGTTGGGCGGCGACCAAGCTGTTTTTGAAGGGGTATCCTTCAGTGCTACTGCCTTCAAGTAGCACCATTCTCCAGCCTGTACATGAGCAAATTGCTGAGCAGTTTGGTGTTAGCACCTCGTCAAGCCTTCCAAATTCCCCAGCACTGGCTCATTCTACTGTAATTTAGGATTTCCTCTTTCTCCAGTATCTCTATCCCACCCCATCTACATTATTCTAGGCTTTTCCTCCCCTAAATCCCTACTTTAAATTTAAGTTCCTCTCACACAGTGTTGGGGAACAGACGGGAGACTGGTGATAGAATTCACTGCTGGCAGCTTTGTCTCTGCCCTAAAAGGGAGCCTGAATGCTATTGCTGGCTATATGCATGGGAACTTCCTCCTCCCAACACAGGGCAGGATGAGGTCATTGTTTTTTATTTAGGAATTCGTTTGCTGTTGCTTCTGGGCTCTTTAAAATACATCCAAACAGGAGAGGTAGTCCATCATCTAGACACTTGCCATTTGAAATCCTTAAGCTGTGAGTTCTGCCATGCAAGCTGCTTGGAAGACTTTTAAACAGCTGTTCCTTTCCCTGTCTCACCCAACACAGGCTCTGTTAGGCTACTGGAAGGCAAGTGTTTCAGCAATGAGTTGTCCGCTGAGTGGGCCTTGCGGCTCGGCCTGCACCTTCAAGAATGGGTAGTAAAGCCAGCCCAGCAGAGCTTCATCCCCAGAAAAAGACGGGAAGAGACGATCTCTCAGCCCATTGGGTGCTGGACCACTCATTCCCCAACTGGACCTGGATACTCAACAGCACTTGTTGCTGATGTGTTTCAGACTGGCTGATTACAGATTGCTGGCTCCACCCTGACCTCTGGTTCTTGAATGAACAGAGAGGAGCCTGGAGGCCTATAAAAGCAACAGGTGAAGTGGGAGTTGGGTATTGTCTCACTAATAAACATGCCTGCATAAGAGGAGAGGAAAGAGAAGGCTGCACACCGCCTGCTGGTCAAAGGCAGACATGTGCCCCCAGTAGCAAGTACAGGCAGAAGTCCTATAATCCCTACCCATCCCTCTTGACGGTCCCATCCGACCAGCACCATTTCCATTTGGGACAGGGAGAGAACCAGCAAATCACCTCCTCTCTGTCAGCCACAGGGAAAGCACAGTCTCTAGTGTTCTGATTCCACACAAAGGTGACCGTGAGGTGAATTTTATCCACATTAGCTGGTGACACTGCAGCCCTCAATTGCTGTTAGCAGCAGTACTTCGATGTCCATCAGGTTGGTGCTTTCATGTTTTAGTTACACTGTGTAGCAAGGAGCTGTGTCTTTTCTCAGAGCATGGCCCCCAGGGAAAGGGCCGTGGCCCCCTGCTTGTTGATTCTGGGAACTGCAGGGCACAGACCACAGGCAGAGAGGTGGGGCCAAGACTGGACCGGGAAGTATAAAAGGCCAGCCTAACAGCTCAGTGGGGGGAGGGGACGGTGGGTGTGGGTGTGGGTGTGGGTGTGGGTGTGGGTGTGGGTGTGGG
>ML685927.1:57753-103829 GCA_007922175.1 Pelusios castaneus
GTGTGGGTGTGGGTGTGGGTGTGGGTGTGGGTGTGGGTGTGGGTGTGACGCGGACGCGGACGCGGACGCGGACGCGGACAAGGTGGATGTCTCTTTCTCTGGGCTGTGGCCCCTCAGGCCTAACTCCCATCTTGAGGGCTTACCAGGGCTCTAGTGATTGGGAATAGTTGTTGGGGGATGCTGACTGGGAAGGACTAACCAAGGCCAGCTATGACCTAGAGGAGCTGCTTGTCAGCTGGGACCTGCTGTAGCTACTTGAGCCCTGTGAACCAGAGGAACCACTGGAGCCCTGTCTCCTAGAGGAGCTGCCATCTGCTGACAACCCTGAGGAGGTCCTGGACCTGCTGCTGGCTGATGATGAGAGGCTGGTGGGACTCCTGCCAGCCATCTGTCCTAGGGAAGCTGAGAATGACCTTTGCTTGCAGGTACCTGGGTTCAGGGTGGAGGTATGTACCCCAGGGGCAGCTGACTTAGGTCTAGCTAGACTTGCATGTGAGCTGGTGTCAGTGTATTGTGGCTGAAGCCTCATTGACCAAGTGGCAGAATGCTGGCCTGGGATGTGGTGGAATCAGGTAGGTGTATGTCCTCCTCCCTCTTTCCTAACCATCCTTGGGGTACTTGCCTCCTACTGGCCTGCAGCCACAAAGGCCATATAGTGTTTGTTTGCCCTGCTCAGGTCCAGGGACTGCCTGACTGAGGGCCTGGGCTAGGAATTACCAGTCTCGCCCTTCCTGAGGGCTGGGGGATGGGACTATGGACCCCTTGCCATCCCTGCCCTGACCTGCCTGGGGCAGGTGAAGGCCCAAGCAGCAAGTTGCTGATCTTCCCCATGTGACAGCTGTGACTTTCCTAGGCAGGACTGCTTGGGGGTGTGTCTCTCCTCAGAGCCAGACCTAGACAAAGGGCCATGACTACCTCCTGGCTGGCTGGCTGGACCTGCCACCAGCTTACACACTGCCTTTCAAGCTTGGGTTGAGAGGGAGACTACCCTCATTAAGAGTTACATGGAGAACATTTAAACAGATTCCCTTTTGTCAGTTTGTTGCTGTTTTCCTGCTTGCTGTCAGGGACAGCATGCTTACATGCTTATAACCAATCCTTATTAATTAAATCTAAGATGCATTAATAAAATGAAAAAAATAGTTACTGTGGTTAAATGTTCAATATACATGCAGAGATGAGCAAAGTTCTTGGGTCAGTTTCAGAGCAGAGGTGATGAGGCTGATGTATTGTGAAAGCCTTTAGGGAATCTGTTTAAAAGGTTACATTCCAATAGGCAGGAGCAAGTTCAGATGTCTGGGAGTCAAGCTGCACTTCAAAGTGGCCCCACTTCAGATTTATACCTGATACCTGCGGGAATGTCTCTGAATCAATTCAGTGCTGGAGAGATCAAACAATGCTACATCTGTGGGTGTAAAATGGTCATGATTAACACAGGAAATCAGACCTGGGGAGTAAAGCATCTTCAGTGGATAGAGTATGAATTTCTTCCCAGTGCACAAACCCTAAACAAGAATTGACTTGCTGGACCTGTTCTACTTACCCCATGAAAGCTGGTGTCAGTACAATGGCATACCAACCGTGGAGGATATGGGAGAGGACCTTGGTGCCAAGTGGATCAGTGCCCCCCCCCCAAGGACATGGGGGAGGGGGGAAATGAAGGAGCCATGGTAAGTATGGGGGGTGGGTGTGGTGCAGTGTGCCTGGCTAGACCAACCCATCCTTCACAAATGACTGGTGGGTGGGGGCTTCAAGGAGTGCTGGGGCTGCCCTTCAGCACCTCCCTCCCACATGTCATGATGGGCCTGCCCCAGCCCTCCTTCCCAGGCAGAGGCAGAGGAGAGGGACAGACTGCCCTGTGGCACCAGGCTGTGGGGCTGAAGCGGCAGGTAAGTGTGTGTGTGTTTGGAGGTGGGGGTGGGGGAGAGAACATGTTGCCTGGCCTGGCCCAGCCCGGCCCAGCCTTTCTCAGGGGCACAGGAGGTGCTGAGGAGTGCCCCTCAGCACCCTCCCCCCCATGCATTGTGAATGGTCAGCATGGCCCTCCCTCCAGGCTGGGGGTTATGGCAGTCCCATCAGAGCCAGGGCCTGGCTGCAGGGGGGAGGGCAGGTGCCAGCCACTGGGTAAGTGCAGGAGTGGTGGGAGAGTGGAACCAAACCTGCATCTGTGCCCCACCCCCTCCACAGATACAGCCCCTCTTTCTTGGGGCAGCTGGGGAGCAGAGCCAGGACACCTCCAGTCCTTCATGGAGGTGCGAGGGGTGCAAATGTAGACTTGCCCCCCCCAGGTACCGGAGATCCTTGGTACACCACTGTGTCAGTGAGAAGAGAATCAGGTGGACTTCCCAAATCTGATTCACTGGTGTAAAAAGACTTGTATAATTTACATGCAGGCACTATAATCACCAGGATTTTGTAAGTGAGAAGAATAAATTGCCAGCCAGTGTAATAATTCCCTTGGGGAGGGAGAGCAGAGGCATGGCTGCAGAAAATAGGGTGTGGTTTATAAATAAGTGGTGGTCACCCTGTGTGGTAGTAGCATTCATGTAGTGTGCATGTAAGCAGAATATAGTATAATTATTAGTTGCTTAGTGTAATTCTGCTCAGAAAAGTGACTATGTAAGAGTAGAATCATCTCCCTCCATAGAGGGGCACTCTACTGTATTCAGGTCTGATCTCCTGCGTCTAATGACGTAACTAAGATTTTTCTGCTTTTTATTCATGTGGCTATCGCAGAGCCAGCCTGGAAGAGGGAGCTGGGATCCATTCTGGCATATGCCTACTCAACAGAATGCTCAACTCAGTTGCAATTTCAGGGCCTTGTTCTCCTCGCACTTTGAAGGCAATAGGGTTGCACAGGAATAGTTTGGCCTGCAGCATATTAATTCCAGGTGCTGATGTGTGAGAAGGAGAGAGCCCATCGTGAGTTTACGAGGCTGGCATGTAGGAAAAATAAATCCCTTACTTATACTTTAGTGAAGAAGTGAGTTGCTGTCCTATGTAATGAACATGGGACCTTGTATTGCCCTGTGTATCTCAATTCCTATCTCACCTTGAGTAATGGCCCTTCAGTGGTATTTTCAAACACTATTTGTTATATATTGTGCAAATCAGCCTCCACCCAACTAGGAACGTACTTATTTAACATCAGTGATTCCTACCCACATGTTGCACATCACTGGAGTCTCATTTACAAATAAGGAGCACTTTAAATGTTCTGTGTAGATACCAATTGTATGTGATTGAAAGATGGGGTTGTCATTCTGTTCCCAGGGCCCTGCTCTTGTAAATTCTTGCTGTCTGCTATTGGGACAGCTGGGAGACAGTGGACATTTTGCGTTCCAGTTCAGTGTTGCAGAATGAGTATCACACTGGGTGCTCTCACTCATGGAGACTTTGCCTTTGTTTTTCGTTTTCCTCAACTGGAAGTAAAAGCTATTTGGATTGAGCAATAATGTAGCAAAAAGTGAGTGCTTGAGACATGAGGCCTAGTGTAACAGGCTGGCTATGAGGCCTGAGGTGAAGTAACAGTCAAGCCCTGCTGTTATAAAGTAAATTTAGCAGTATTGAGGCTGTGAATGCTGGCGGACTTGCAGTAACTGGCAAGACCAGAGGTGGTCTTGCAGAAATCCACATTGCTAAAGGAATGTTAGGCACAGAACACACATGCATGTTTCAGGGCATCCTGATACCAGGAATGGTACACGTTCATTCCGGATAGATGACCAGGACGTACTGCTCTTCCAAGGTCAAGATATATGATAGAGATGTTTTAATAGAACCATTCTGTACAAAGTAAAGCATGGTATCCTGCCATGTCAGTGGGTAGCAGCTATATACACCAGAGAGGCAATATGAAACCTGTTATATCAGTGTATAAAAGAGAGTCTCAAATGGAGTGTCTTTGTCTGGCTGAGTGAGAAACGGAAAGTCACACCATTTACTGAGCTGATCTATTGTTCAGGCATACATGTATTAAGTGTACTTGTAGCACAAATAGGACACTTTCTACCTTGCTTTGTTGGCCTGGTACCTTCCTTACTGAAATGGATCTCTGGTCTTATTGAATTATTCAATTGTGGTTCACTGTACTAGGTATCTGCACAGAACTGGGACAGCATACACACTGGAAACACACTTGCAGCCAACAACTGACAAATTATCGGTAGAAATGGAGATTTCTAGTGATGAGAACAGGTATTGTAAGGAACAAAGAGCTCAGAAGAGGTAGAGCGGCTTTCTGGCTAAAAAGAATCAGGCGAAAGAGGAAAAAAATGGCTTCCCACTTAATGGAAGAAGAAGAAGCTAAAGCTCTTGTGTAGAAACTGGAAAAGGATTTTAATGTAAATGCTGTTAGAGACAGTGGCAAGAGAAGAGCTATTTTTTTCCTAACGCTGGTGGGAAGAGTGACATTTGCAGTACTTAGAAACTTATGCTTGCCAGAGAAAGCGGGTGAGATGGAGTGTAAGGACTCAGGAGGTGCTTAAAAAAACATTATGTTCCAGAAACAAACTTTCTTCTGAAGTTCCAGCTCAGATATCACGTGGGTGGAGAAAATGGCTCCATTTGAAGCTACTCTAAAGAAAAGCTTTCCATTACCTGCCATTTTGGTGACCTTCATATTCTTAGACTACAGACCCAGCTCTGGGGACTGGCACTGACTTTGGATGTTAGCGGTCCTGGGTTCAAATCTTGAGCATGCCCTGGCAGTTGGAGATAATATCTATGGCACCTTCAATTTTGATCATAACAGCCTTAAAATCTATGCATATTCGTTTGCTTGTGTCCCCTCTTAACTGCATTTGTAGTGTAGACTGGCACTATGGCTGCGTCTACACTGGTAAATTAAGTCGACTTAAGCTTGCTTAAGTCAACTTAATTTACCCTGTGTCTACACTACAATTTCCTTGTCGACTTAAGCAGCTTGCTTAAGTCAACTTAAGGAAAATAAAGTTGACTTAATGAAAATTAAGTCGACTTTATTAAACCACCTTTTCATTAGACTTAAGGCTTCATTCGACTTTTTAAAGTCGAATTAAGCCAGTGTAGCCCTGGGGTAGCCCTAAGTCGATTTAGGGCTACCCCAGGACTACACCAATGCCCTCCCTGCTGGGGGGGTGGAGTACAGGGGAGAGCCTGGAATGCCCCCCAAAGGGCAGGGCATGTGGGCAGGGTGTGACACTGTCTGGATTTAGGGAAGCATTTATGACGTTAAAGAAGCTCCCACCTACAATGGGCCAAAGGGAGAAACCTGATGAGCCATTAAGGAGACAATGGGTGTTCACACCCTCCTGTCTAAGGCATTCCTCCAGAATGACACAAGTTAAAGTATAAATATAACATCAAATTCCTAATTCTAATCAAAATAGAATTCCTAGACATAAACTAGATAATCATTCCCAGCAAATTACTATCTTTCTATTGATACCAAAAATGACATAGTTCCTATGGATTATAGCATTTATGAGATATCCATAGAAAATAATATCATAAATGCTTCCCTAAATCCAGACAGTGTCACACCCTGCCCACATGCCCTGCCAGGGTCCCTGTCCCCCTTTGCCCCATTGCACACAAGGGGTGCCCCCCCGCCACTGTGGACCTGCCCAAGGTCCCCCTAGCCCCACAAAGTTGACCTAGAGCATCCACTGTGGACGCTCTAGGTCGACTTTGTAAGTTCCCCTTTAAGTTGACTTTAATTTTAAGTGTAGACACACTAAGTCGATTTAGTTAAAATCAACTTAGTTGAAGTCGACTTAAAAGTGCAAGTGTAGACATAGCCTATGTCAGGAACTGGCTGCACCCTAGTTGCTCACGCAGTCCATTACAAACATGGGCCAAACTGTAGTGTCATCTGGCCCTTTGTAATTTGAGCCTTGATCCTTAACAGGGCCGTCCCAAGGGGGCAGAGACCAAGATCAATTGGCCTATGGGAGCGCCTCTCTCCCTCCCCCCCCCCCATGCTGGGGGGAGGCAGGGAAGGCTGGCCCGGAAGCTGAGCTCTGCTCTCTCATCATGCCCCTGGGCCAATTGCTCTTCCCTGGAGGTGGGGCGGGCTGGCCCAGAGGCTGGGCTCCCCTCTTCTGCCCCACTACTTGCTGTCAGCTTGTCGCCGAAGGGGGAGCAGGCAGTGTGGCGGGGAGGGGGGAGCAGTAGTGCGCTAAAAATGCTGAGATAGGTAGAACTCAGCTATGGTCAGACCAAGCCCTGAGCTTGGTTATAAACCCAAGATTTAGTCTTCACTCTGGCTGGAATCCTGTTTATAACAGTGTAGCACCAAGGTTCCCTGTAATGGTTGTACACACAGTGTCTAGGAGAGGAATTATGGTAGTGCTGAAGGAATGGAAATATATAGGATGGTACATGAGGACAGTGCTAGTAGTTCTGAGCTAAAATTAGGAAAGGAAGCATCTGGGCTGAATATTAGAAAAGTCTTCCTCACTGTGCAGTAGATGAGACTGTGGAATTGTCTCTCAAGGGAAGAGGTAAAAGGCCCATCAGTTAGGGCTTGTAAATTCAGACTACTCAAAGCACTAGACGGTGTACTGTGGAGAGTAATCCTGACCTGGCCCTTAGGAGATGGACGGAACATCTTAAGAGGTCTCTTCTGTTTGGAATTGTATGGCATTTTGACACCACTGCTCTGCAGCTTCTGAAAACTATAGCTGAATCCGTCTCACCCAGAGAGCACTCCTGTCTCTACCAGCAGCTGAAGTACCGCACAGATCAAATCTTCCAGAAAAAAAGTCAGGATATGATGGACAAGGAGCAAAGCCTGCAAGGGGGGGGGGGGGAGCGGCACGATAATCTAGCACTGCTGCTACTGGACGGCAATAATCCTGGAAGTTACAAGTTGGTAGGCCTAACTTCAGTACCAGACAAATTATTTCAAACTGTAGTAAAGTATAGAATTATCAGATCCATAAATGAACATGATACATTGGGAGAGAGTCAAACAGCTTTTATAAAGGGAACTTGTGCCTCACCAATCTATTAGAATTCTTTGAGAGTGTTTACAAGCATGTGGACAAGGGTGATCCAGTGGATAGTGTGTACTTGGACTTTCAGAAAGCTTGTGACACATTCCCTCACCAAAGGCTCTTAAGCAAAGTAAGCAGTCATAGAGTAAGAGGGAAGGTCCTCTACTGGATCAGTATCTGGAGTCCTGTGGCACTTTTAAAGACTAACATGTTAGTCTTTAAGGCTATGTCTACACTAGAAACAGTTAGGTTGACTTTAAGTCGACTTAACAAAGTGGACTAAGTCGACTTAACTTTAAGTCAACTTTAAGTTGATCTAACCACCCTTATGTCAACTTAATAAAGTCGACTTAAGGGTTACTCCACGTCCACACCATCCTTAAATTGACTTACGGCTTAAGTCGACCTAATGGGTGGTTCTTATTAAGTTGACTTAAGCTTTCATTAAGTCAACTTAAGGATTTCTTAAGTTGACTTAATGAAAGTCTGGTGTAGACAGGGAGTAATTTAGGTCTACTTAAGCCTCCTTAAATCAACCTAAATTGCTAGTGTAGACATACCCTAAAAGTGCCACAGGCCCCCTTCTTTGTTTTGCTGACTGAGACTAACACTTTGGAACTGGTTAAAAGATAGGAAACAAAGGGTAGGAAGAAATGGTCAGTTTTCACAATGGAGAGTAGTAAATAGCTGGGTCCCCCAGGGATCTGTACTGGAACCAGTGCTGTTCAACATATTCATAAATGATCTATAAAACGGGGTGAGCAGCAAGCTGGCAACATTTCCAGGTGATACAAAATTGCTTAAGATAGTTAAGTCCAAAGCAGATTGCCAAGAGTTACAAAGGGATCTCATAAACTAGGTGCCTGGGTAACAAAACAGCAGATGAATTTCAATGCTGAGAAATGCAAAATAACGCAGATTGGAAAAATAATCCCAGCTATAGAAAATGATGTGGTCTAAATGAGCTGTTTGGAGTCATTTGTCAGAGTGACTTTTGAGTCATTGTGAATAGTTCTCTGAAATTTGTCACAATGACTTTGGAGTCATTGTGGATAGTGCTCTGAAAACATCCATTCAATGTGCACCAGCAGTCAAAAGTAATAACAGAATTTTAGGAAAAAGATGAAAACAGAAAGCATAATGCCACTACATAAATCAATGGTATGCCCACACCTTGAATACTGCATGCAGATTTGGTGATCCTATTTCAAAAAAAGATGTTATTGAACTGCAAAAGTTACAGAGAAAAGCAAGACAAATGATTAGGGCTATGGAACAGTTTCCATAGTGGGAGAGATTAAAAAGACTGGGACTGTCCAGTTTAGAACAGAGATGACTGAGGGGGATATGATAAATGCCTAGGTAGGGATAGTGAAGGGAGAAGGGTTATTGATCCTTTCACAGAACACAAGAACCGGGGCTCACCAAATGAAACTAGCAGGCAGAAGGTTTACAGCTTGCAAATGGAAGTACTTCTTCCCACAATGCAGTCAACCTCTGGAACTCGTTGCCATGGAAGGTAATCAAGGCCAAAAGTATAACTGGGTTCAAAAAAGAATTGAGCAAATTCATGGAGTATAGGGGATATAACCCTATATGTAAGTTGTTCTTAAACCTCTGACTACCAGAAGCTGGGATGGTATGGGAGGAGATAGACCACTTAATTGCCCTGAAGCACC
The DNA here is from genome assembly GCA_007922175.1 of Pelusios castaneus. Lineage (NCBI taxonomy): Eukaryota > Metazoa > Chordata > Testudines > Pelomedusidae > Pelusios > Pelusios castaneus. Next base: position 66,413 of record ML685927.1, read on the forward strand.
TGGCATTGGCCACTGTTGGAAGATGGGTAACTGGACCATCGGTCTGACCCACTATGGCTGCTCCAATGTTCTTATGGCACTACAGTAGCAATGGATTCCTTCCAATAGACGGTGGAGGCACAGTTCCATGACAGACTGGAAGCATTGCATGGCGGGTGGGACAATGCTAAAGAAAGGCGAGGCTGAGCAGCTCCTGATGACAGAGATGTGAGGGAGCAAGTACACATTTGCAAAGGAGACTGCAACGGCCAGGATGATCAAACAATGATGAAGGAACAGACAAGAGGCCATGTGGAATCCTGCAGCATAACTTCAGAGGGCACCATGAAAACCAGGTGCAAGTGCTGTGGTTACAGACCTTAACTGGGGTCTGGAAAACTTGGGGGGTTGACTCCTTGTGCAACCAGGGCCAGATAATTTAATCTGTAAAATGGAGATTATATTCCCTTATTCCATACCTTCATCTCTCTTCCCTGTAGGGTAACTCCTTTGGCACGTGGCTTGTTTCCTGCTCTGTATAAGTACCTAAAAGGGCCTTGATCTTAGCTGGGGTGTCCAGCTGCTACCAAAATACAAATAATACGTGATGGTGGTGACTCTGAAATCTGAGCATGAGGAATTCCCGAAAAGCAAGTCCCACATACCCGTGGGCTCTGTACAAGAAGGGCTGAAAACCAGCAACACATGGAGAAGGAAAATAGTAAGGTTGCCTAGCAACTTCCAAGCCCTATTTTGTGGAAGAAAAAGCTAATGCAAGCTGGGAGGGGAGCTCTGCATAGGAAACACATAGTCAAGCCTGGCTAATTTTCACCCTTTTACTTAGCTCTCAGACAGAAATCCAGAAGTCTCACCCCCTTTCCTCTGCACGGATCTAACAGCAGAGACAACTGCACTGAGGTCTCATCTAAAGGTCACAAAATCGTAGTCCTGTAACATGGTACACAACACGTGATGATGTTAAAATCATGTGATGGTTGCAAAGTAAAACAGGAAACATGAGTATAACCTTAACTCTGACCCATAGTGTGTATACATTATTGCACAGGGGGCCAGACTTTGGGAGCTGTCAGTTGTTAAAAATCTGATCACTTTCCTGTCTCTGCCTCAATTCCCTTACGTTAAATGCGCATAATACTTACTAGAGTTTGGGTGGTCATCACCAGTGGGATAGTGAGCATGTCTGGGGAGCTGGGACCAGGCCCACACTTACATGCCCCATGCCACCCCACACCTTGCAGCACCCATCCTGGTGCCCCCCTACAGCCTGGCACCTGGGATCTTGCCCCCCTCCCCAGTTCCCCCATCGCTACGCCACTGGCCATCGCCCTGGTAGAAGGGGGGAAAAAATCTCCTCTGAGACAGGCTGGCTAGAGTTTTAGGAGTTGTTAAACTAATACCAAAAGGGCAGGGTAAAGAGAGAAAAGATATGGGCAATTGGCATGGACCAGAGATGCTGAGAACAAAATTAATCAAGGAACCAAAGGATATGAAGAGAAAAAAATCTTGAACTGCCAATACACTAATGCAAGGAGCCTGGGTAATAAACAAGAGAAAGTAGAATTGCTCATTTATGAGCAGAAATTTGATCTAGTTGATATCACTGAAACCTGCTGGTTGAGCCACATGATTTAAATGTTAAAAATAATGGTTATAACTGATTTAAAAATGATCCAGTCGGCAAAAAGGGAAGGGCGCTCTATGTCTAAAATGGCATCCCTGGTTTCCACCTCCCTGATAACCTGGAAGAAAATTATCTCGAATCCTTATGGATCCTAACAGATGAAGCACAAGATGGCACATTAATTGGCGTGTGCTACAGATCATGCGATCACACGAGGGAACAGGATGACCGACTCCTTACACACCATCTATAATCTGGGGGAGGAGCGGAGGCGTTGTTTAAAGCAGTGGTTCCCAACCTTTCTGTGCTGTGGCACACCTTGATACCTTTAATTATTTTGAGGCACACCATCATATAGTTTCCAAATGAACTCATGAATATTCATGAGCCAATGAGCCAATCCAGAACTCTTCAAGTAGTTTTTCAAAAAATTCCATGGCACACCTGCTCAGGCCTGACGGCACACCTGTGTGCCCTGGCACACTGGTTGGGAAACACTGGTTTAAAGTGTGATCACTCTGAGTGACACATGGTGGCAGTCTCCTGTTGCCAGTCGTATAACATCCTGGGAATTTCTGAATGTTATAGGTGACAATTCCCTAACTCAAGCATTGCAGCGAACTCGGAGATTCTATGTGAGACTTTGTTCCCATGGGTAAAGAGGAATGATCACAGAACTAAACAGTGATGGCAGCTTAGGTACAAAAGATCACAACTTGATCTTATTCATAATAGATTAAAGTCCAGATCAGTAATGTTTCTACTTGGTACTTTAATAAGGCCAATTTCACAAACTCCAAACAATTATGAGCCAAACCAGCTAGGAGGAAGAATTTAATCAGAAAAATGTGAATGACATTTATGAACACTTTCCTACATGGTCAGAGAACCACAATCCCATTACTGAGGAAGTAGGCTGTGCTGGTTAAAGAAATTGACCTGATTTTAGAGGGGAAGTGAAGGCAGCTATTAAAATATATAACAAGTGGAAGAAAAGAGAAGGCAGTAGTAATGAATATATGTTAGGAATAGTAGAAAGTTGATAAGGTAAGCAAAAGTATGCAAGAAGAAAATCTATGTTTAGCAGAATTAAGGGCAGTCAGAAGGAGAACAAAAAGAGTCCTGACATGGTATGGGGCCAGCACTAGATAGAAAAAGTAGAATTATCAGTAATAATGCAGGAAAGACAGACATGTTCAATCCATTTTTCTGTTCTGTTTTTTGGGAGAAAACAGGTGAGAGAATCTCATTTGGCTAATATCTCTGGAGGATGCTAAAGAGAAGCTACCAAAGATAGCTGCTGGGAGTGGGGTGGGACTGGGCTCTGTAAGCCAGAGCCAGTTCATTGCTGAGGGAAGCAGTATGTCAGAGGGTGTGGAGACTGAAGTGTATGTAGCCAAGGGAAAACCATCTCTAGAAAAGGTAGGAGGAGAGATGAACGACTGCTGGGGGATGGCTCCTAAGGCTGGGGGGATTTGTGTACAGGTTGGGGGGCTGCCTCCTCAAGGAACCAATGACTTGGGAAAGAATGCTAGGGAAAGGGGACTAGAGATGGTGAGTGTAGATGATAAACTAAATACTGAGCCATGCCTTCTGGAAGTATTCGTACATTATTGACTGTCTGCCAGACTTCCTGGGGCTGGTGAGAATTCACGGCTTCACAGGCCCGCTTCTGCTGCTGTGACCAGCCAGCCTTCTTACACCAAGGCATCCTGCTTATTTTGCAGGAGCAGCAAAGCAGGTCAAGAAAAGATGTTCAAACAACTGTTTGCATCCACATTGATCATGCCTAAAGCCCTGCATCCTGTGCTGGGGGCAGAGGGAGGCCGAGTATCTTCTGACACCCTAGCGGGTGCCTGGCCTTTAACCTGCTGCCCTTTGAACCATAACCCCAACAATCTCCTCTCCCCAGGGTGAAGCCTTTTAAACTGATACTGGCTTATGATCTTCCGGGCCTCGGGCCCTGGCCTTGAGGTCGCTCAGAACCAGTTCCAGACTGAGGCTGGAGCAGGGAGGAGGAATCCTTGGCGCTAATGGTTCAGGCATTTTCTGAACACCCAACAAGTGTTTCCTAAGTCTGAGCAGCTGTTTTCATTGACAGCACCCAGACTGAACTAAACCAACATGTCCCTACAGTGGCATCCCAGCAATACTGCATCCCATGTAATATTCATCAGTGATTACGGAGCAGCTCCACATCTTCCCCAACACTCCTGACCTACTCCTCCATCACACACCCATCCTTCTAACCTCCACTCTTGGCCTACTCCCTGCCATATTCCCCTCCTACACATGCCTAGCCTGCTCCCCATCATGTCCCACTCCCACATACACGTCCTGCAGCGAAGCTGGCTTGACTCCCTGCTCCAGGTCTGCCTGTGAGTCTCCAGCCTGTTTCGGGGTGTGGGTATACTGGGGGGCAGTTAGCGGTGGGAGATCAGTGTTCTGAGAGTAATGGGGCTGTATCCTGAGCAGCCAACGCTTCAGGCAGAGGTACTGTTGTGAGCAGTAGGGGGAGAATGGTACTGCTGTGTGTCGTGCGGGGGTGTTGCTGTGTATGTAGGTCAGATGCAATTTGCTGTGCTTCCCTGTGTGGGCAGGGTTCAGCTTCACAAGGCTTGTGTGATTGGGGGTGGGGGCATGGTTTGTCCTGATTTTATGGTTTCCACCCACCAAAGGATTTGATACTTGATTTCCCCTTAGAAAAAACAGTCCTGGAAAAGGTCTGTGTCCTGTCATGAGAGCCCACCTCTTAGTGCAGCCATCCCTGCTCCAGACTGGCAGTGCTTTTTCAATTCAGTTGGTGACACCTCAAAAGCCTGCCTGTCTGGTGTCTCTTTAGTGAAACCTTGATTCTCAATAGCCAATTGGGTTGCATCAGCCACGAAGTATCAGATGCTTCTGCCCAGAGCAGGAAGAACACAGGTGACAAGATGATCTATCCAATGTCCATATTAAACAAGCAAGGTGGCCCTTAGTGCTTCTGGGCATTAAACCAATGGATGGAAAGTAACTCCCCTTATGGTGAAGCATCTGGTCTTTAATCTGGTTAGGGACAGGAATGGGACCAGTTGGACCATTGGTTTGATCTGGTGTGGTGATTCCTGGGATTGTAGGCAATTTGTGGGAAGATAAGTTGTATAAATGTACATTTCTTGCTCTGTGATGTTTCACAGCTGTATGTAAGTCTAATCTATGGGGCTGCTTTTCCACTCACCTAGGATCAGACAGGTGGATGTCTAATAAAGTAGAGCAGGTGGATGTCCACTAAAGCGGACGTATTCCTGCCAGATCCCAGTGTGAGTTACACTGACAGAAAGTCAGTGTAAGAGAGAAGAATCCAGCTCTGGCTACTTTTCTCTTCTAATTCTATTTTTACAGCAGATTTGATCAGGTGGGAACACACTGATCAGGGCAAACATTCACCTGCCCTCATGAAAGAGAGTCGCGAAACTTGCCTTGTTACATTAAATATCTGAGAAAATTTGCTCCACTGCTGTCTTTCTAGTGTATGAATTCTTGTTCCCGGCTGCCTGTCCCTTTAAGTGTTTAAAGTGTGTTAGAAGCAAGGGAGTTGCTGTGAAATAAACTGGAGAGGAGGAAAAAAAATGAAAAGCATGAAGTGAAGTGGAGCTGTGTGAGCAGGTCTGATAGGCTCCATAGCCAGGAGGAACTGGATTACGTAGGCAAGAGGCTCTGCTCAACTCGAGCACCTACAGGAGGAGCTGATCCGGAGAGATCAGGGCAAAGCCAAGTTACAGGTGGAGCAGAAAGGAAGAACCTTCCCGTCCCATTGCTTAAGCCTCCAGTTGATTGGAAATTTCCTAATCGGATTGGAGTCAGGAATGGACTGCTGCAACGTATGTACACATCTGTTTGCTTTTTAATCCAAAAAACCAACAAACAAAGAAATAGGAAGGTACTCTTCCCTGTTGCACAGGTCTGAAATCCAGGTGCCAGAGTAGAAAGGGTTCAGGGTCTTTTGCCATTGCTGAATTATTTTTAGCAACCAAAGGGTGCAGGCACACCTTCCTTTCTCTAGGCACAGAGACCTTTGGGGGCAGATGGTGGAGAGTTCTGCCCAGGGCATGTTACAGGCACTGGTTATAACTAGGGGCAAGGAAGGAGGTTTGTTTGTAAAAAGTAAAAGCATGCAGCTATGGGCTGAAATGTGTCTATTTCACTTTCAGATGAGTTTTTTAGCAGTGGGCTCTGGACTCTTCAATCTTCTCCCCTGCATGGCAGGGTAGTGTCTGTTGCAGGGTTTCTGAACATGAAATAATAATGGTACCAGCTGAAAAGCTAGTTTGTGTGTGGGAGTCTCTCTGCTTATTTCTGTTCCTGCAGTAAGGAGAGGAAGAGAGCTGGGAAAACAAAAAATGCTTTCCCATGCGGCTGAGGAAAAGCAGCAACTGCCACTGAAGCCGAAAAGCACTGCTTTTTTGCTGTTTGTTGAAAGGAAAGCCAACAGCCAAACCCTGAAACTTTGATCTTTGGGCAACCAGACACCTTCTTCTTCCAAGCACTTAGGAGAATTGCACTTTCTAATGACAAAGGCAGCTAATTAATTGAAGCTCTTTGCAATTAGAGCAGCATTTAGACAGCACTGGAGTTCATTCAAGAGGAATGTTGCTAAATTGGAGAGGGTACACAGAGGAGCTGATTAAAGGACTAGAAAACCTGCCTCATAGTAGTGATAGAGTCAAGGCGCTCAATCTGTTCAGCTTCACAAAGAGAAGGTTCAGGGGTGACTTGATTGTAGTCTGTAATACCTACAAAATTTTAACAATGGGCTCTGCAGTCTAGGAACAATGGGCATAACACGATCTATATGGGGGGGAAGCTGATGCTAAACAAGTTCAGAGTGAAAAAAAGGCCCGCATTTTTAACAGTGAGCATCATTAACCAAGGGTCATGGTGGATTCTCCATCAGTGGCAATGTTAAAAGGATTTTTTTTTTCTAAAAGATCTGCTCCAGGCATTATTTTGGGGATGTTTGTGGCCTGGGCTCATCTAGATAATCACACTGGTCCCATCTGGCCTTGGGGGGTCTATGAATCTTTGAGTAGCCCAGGAAGGCCTGCAGTTTGTGTCGCTGGCTGCTGCTGGGTTTGAAATAATTGCCCTGGTAAAGTGCAATTGACATGCAAAGCTGAGAGATGTTGGTATTTACCATGTTGCCATTTGCCACAGGACTGGGTTGTTTTCAGCAGCTTCTGTTAGGAGATGGAGGATTCATCTTTTCATGGGATGAAAACCCTATCTCTGTGTTTCAGAGCAGCATTTCACAACCACCCTGGTGTAGTTAGGACCCAGTGGTGTCCTTGTGCCTTTTGGAGATGGGGTGCTGAGCAGAGGGACATTTCCTAAAGTTCTTGTGCCGATGGACTGCTGCTGGGAAGCACAATCGGGAGTAGCCAGGGAGCAGTGTATGTGCCCCTCGCAGAGTTGGCGCTGAACCTCGTTAGGTCCTGGCCCATTCCCCTATTCTGGCACATATAGGGTGCTTGTCTCCGCTAGGATCTCAGACACTAAGGGGCTGGTTCTGCTCTCATGTATGTCAGAGGCACTCTAATCATTCCAGTGGAGTGACACCTGATTTACAGGGGATGAGTGAAAAGAGAATTAGGGTCTGAGATTGGGCTGATTGGGAGAAGAACCCTCCTGACACCTACGGATGAGTGGCCTGGGCCTGGTGTGTGTCGCGAAGGGTGGATCTGGAACAAAACAATGGTTCACAACTGATTCAGGCTTGTGAGTTTTGAATGGGAAGAGCTCAAATGGCCAGAACACAGGACAGCTCCCCTGGAGCCTCCTATCTCTTTTCTGTGCCCACAGGCCAGTAGGATTAGTAATTGACAGATGATGAAATTGAGGTGGGAGGGAACTGCCTGAGACCAGAACGGGAGATGTGTAGGAACCTGATCAGAGTTCAGGAGTCACTGACATGATAACCCGCAGACACATTCTGATGCCGCATAATTATTAGACCTTCAGTCCCTAGAGCATCTCTCGCTTGAGCCCAAAGAGAACTCTACTTGTAAGCTGTATGTTTTCACAGTGCCTGGGGCCTGCCCATCAAAGTAGACTTGATGTCAAGCACTAGACAAGGGTATCACACCCAGCTCTCTGGCCATTGAGCCCTCTGTGACGCAGGTAACATTGCATGTTGTATAGCTCATGTTAGTGCCACCTGGTTTTGTAAAGAAACTTACATTCAAACCAGGTCCCAAAATAGCTTCTTGAGCATGATATGGCGCAAGTGATATAAGAGCATCTTGAGATATATATAAAGAAAACATTCCACAGCCAGATGGTAGTTGACATGGAGATGTTCAGAGCCACAGGTAAGGGTGGACAAGGCTGCTTTGAGATGAAACATAAGGAATATTTTAAGGTGAGATCCGAGGACACTTGGAACCAGTGGAGCTGGGCCAATGTGGAGAAGCAGCTTTGGGTGGTAGGAGCGTAGCGAAGAAGACCCTTGTCTAATTGTGGGATGATTGTGAGAAGGGATGGAAGAGCTCAATGAGTGTGGGGAACAAGGATACAAGGAGAAAGATCTGAGATCCACAAGGCAAGTCCGAGCAAGTGCAGAGGGAGTGTAAAGAACAGATGGTGTCCCTTTTGTCCTCTTCCTTCAGCTGGCGGGAGGAGGAAGGTGGGTGGATGAAGACGTGGCCTCATTTCCTGAGTGAGAAAGCAACAGCCTCCTGCATGTATGGCAGTCTGGTGGCTGGGATTTGGGGATCCAGAGAAGGTGAGAGGAGAAAGGATCCATCTCTGGCATACATGTGAGGACCTGCAGAGATGACTCTAGGTAGATGATCTGGAAGGGGAGGTGAGAACAGGTAGATAGCTCAGGACCTGGAATAAGTATGGTGAAACCCAATGAGAGCTGGGAGTTGGGGAGCAAAGCAGAGAAGATGGAGCTGTATTGTGGGGGCAGGGGACTCTTCTGGCCCCCCACAAGCACTTCTATCTCCAAGAGATTTGGCTGAAGGCCCCAAGCAGGTGAAGAGGGGTCAGGCAGGATCCATGGGTCTAGAGAAGCAGGAGCTGAATTGGCAATCAGGGGACCTGATGTCTCTTCTGAGCTCAGCCTTTGACCCGCTGGGTGACCCCCTCTGTTTCTTTATTCACAGTGTAGCTCTGCAGGGCCCTGATCTGAACTGCAGTGTTGAGACAAGTCTGTAAAACCCCTCAAGTACCAGATGGGGTCATTAACAGGATGCTCTGCCTGGGGGAACCCCACCTCCACCCCCCGCTAGCTCCAGCTAGAGTTAGAGCCAAACTGAGGTCTCCTCCTTTCCCATCTTCTCTGGGCTTTCTGGGTGCCTGCTTCCCCTTATCTTGGGCTGAGGTGGGGCCTCTGTCCCAGCACATCCAGCCAGTGCTGCACACCAGGGCCCTGTTTCTCCCTGTCCTCCTTGGCCGAGTGTAGAGTCTGTGACTGGGGCTTCTGCATGGGATTAACAAGGCAGGATGACTGTTGCACACTTCCCCACTTCATATGCTCACTTAGAGGCCAGAGCCTGTCTGATCCTCGGTGAACAGGCAGCCTCTGCACACATCCCATCTCACACTGTGAAGAAGTGAATTAGAGACAAGTATCCTCTGCTAGGGTTGCTGCCCGGCTGCCTCCAGGCATTCGGATCTGGAGTGGGTCCTCTCTATATGTGCTCAACTGGGAACAATCGGGTAGATGTTACGATAGCTCTATATATGCCAGCTAAAACCAGGCTCCGTTCAAATAGACACTGAGACACAGTCCTGGCCTCAAAGAGCTTGCCAGCTAAACAGGCAAGAGAGAAAAGAAAAATGTTGATCTCCATTTTACAGACAATCAAGGCACAAAGCAATTTGCCCAGGATTATGCATCCGCCCTGGTTTAGCACTGAATCGAGATTTCCTAAATCCCAGCCACACACCTTAATTACAAAGGTAGTCTGGGCTAAGCTCCCTGTTCTATTTGTGAAGGCTGATACTTGCCATTTGTAATGTATGAGCCTTTTCTTCCATGACTTACCATGCCAGCCACGATAACAAGCAGAGCTCAGCTATTAATTCGCCGGAGCTGGATGAACAACATTCTCAGTAGGGGACTTCAGGTTCTGGAAGTCCATCCTCAAGGAGAGCAGGAAGAATCCTAGAAGATTAGGGTTAAGGGACCTCAGGAGATCATCTAGTTCAACTCCCTGCTCAAAGCAGGACCACTCCCACTAAAATAAATAATCCTAGCCAGGGCTTTGTCAAGCCAGGCTTTTAAGCTCTAAGGATGGAGATTCCACCACCTCTCTAAGGAACCCACTCCAGTTCTTTACCACCCTTCTAAGGAAAAAGATTCTAACAATCTTCACAGTAAAATTTGCCTCTTCTTCAAGACATTCCCTAAAGCAGACAGGCAGCCGAAAAGACTCACAGCATAATGGAAAACAGGTCTTTCAGCATTGCAAAATCATTCTAAAGTTTCCTAGGCAGGTGGGAAGACCTGAAAGATGAATGTGAAGATTCAATTGCTAAATGCCTTTAAAATCAATTAAATGTTTGGGACAGACGTTGACCAGCAAGATGCTAAAGCACACAGTCTAATCAAGCATGAAGATCTCTAGGAATGGCAGTAAAGGAGGTGTTTTAAAGGTAACTTGGAGCAGAGTGAGTGTGTGTGTGACAAAATTTCAGGAATTAATGTCACAGGCATCCTTCTGAGTAAGTATTTGTATTGGCAACAGAACTCTGTCAGCAAGTCATGCTGGCAGATCACCAATTATCACATTACGGTGTTTAAGAAACTTCAGCTTAGTCTTGTCTTTATTCTCACTCAGCTAAGGCACAGAGTGAAAAAGAATCAGAGGTTTAGTCTGGGCTGTGCCAGGCATGTACTGAATATTCCCCAGCACGGGTTGGCAATCTCTGGGGATGGCTCATGCCAGTGAGAGGGTGAAGATGTGTGATGCTGACAAACAGACCTGTAACTAAGTCCAGGTGCCCCCAGGTCTGGTCTTTTCTTGGTGATGAATCAGCTGCTTTGGTGGTGAAGTTCTTTTTTCTGCATATTAAGGGCTTGCATCTCCAATCTGGCTGGTTTCCCAGGTGTAGTGACCTTCTCAAGTTTGTGGTTCTCTGCTCAGCATCTTCAAGCCTCTTGTTGGGGACTTCTGGTCTCTGACTCTTCAAGAATCAGCTACGCGAACCTCCTCTCCTCCTCAGGTATTAATAAACCTCATCAGTTCTGGAGAGAATAGTTCTCGCTCTCTCTCAGCTATTCTAAAAATAGAACAGTTATCTTAGTTATTGGTCACTAGGAAGGACTTCTCGGCCCCCTTCTTGCTGAACTTTATTTCCATAAGGTCACAAAGATTATACTTCTCTGCCCTGCCAACCTGAACCGTTGGCGTTGGGTAGAACATCCTCAATACACTCATAGTTACTGCTGCTAGTTGCTTGTTGTTACAATTGCAGTTCAAACTACTTGCAAGGAACTACACTAGTGGAATTGGAGTGTAAAATCCCTCCACCCCATGAAACAGAGCAATGCCTTCAGGTCTGTATCAGAGAGATGGGTGAAATGTTCTCTGGGGGCTTTATTCTATTTATGATACAGTAGCGGGTTGCTGCATAGTATGATGTGTTTCTCCCAGGTTCAAGCATGGTTTTCCTCATGGCTTTTTGATTAAACATCTTTTTAAAATTTCTGATCATTTGAAAAAAAAATCCATCTTGTCCCCCCTCCTATTCTGACCATTGCGTCAGAAAGCATCTGCCTCTTAATAACTGCCCTGCTGTTGCAGTTCCTCTCCCAGTTTGCGTTGTGCTTTGTCACTTCATTATCATTTCTCCTTTGCTGGTTCTGTAGATGATGAATCTGCCCCCCATCACTGTATTGAGGACCTGGCCCAGTGTGATTGTTCTCTGCAGGGATCTGAAGCAGTCCAATTTGTTTTCCTGAGTGACTTGTCTCATGGCGTTTTAGGTGTTGATCTGTTGGCTTGGGCATTCTTTGCTTTTGGATAGAGCAGGTTGGAAAATTTTCACTGGAAAAAATTCCAGCTTCACACAAATGGTTTATTTTGTTTTTTTATAAGAATCTTCCTGTTTTCCAGCCAGCTCTGGTTTTGGGAGAGGTTGCTTGCTTCCTCTCCTGGTCGCCAGGCTATTGCTGCAGCCTGGGAGAGATGTTATCTAGGAGCTGATTGTGCTTGTGTTTGGATGAGTTCTGGATCTTGAGCATTTTGCAGGAGAGTTCGTGTTTGCTGTATTGGCTGATGGGTACCTGAAGCTACTACGCTCCACTCTCCCAGCCTTTGTTTCTGGACCATGCGGTAGCCATTGAGGAACTGTAGATGTGGGGTCTCACGCTGAGCGGTGAAAATAGCTGGCAAAGTTGGCCCCTGGGACTTCTCTCCCATGTAGAAGAATGGAGTAAATTATCCTGCTGAGCAGCAGATTTACCAGAGGCTGGCTATCTAGTAGTTTCTTTCGGGTTTAGAAAGCCTGCTGAAGTTATGCCAGGATAGCATTTATTCTGAGCGATGGCCGGGCGTAAGCTGCATTCAGTTCCTTGGTTTTGTAACCAGTTTTCTTCTGGAGGGATGCTTGTGCTTTCAAATCACTGCTGCTCCTCTCCTCCGCCTGCTCGTTTCTGTCCTCTTTGCTGACCCTGCTGGCTTCAGAGTTTAAGGACAGAAGTCACTGAGTCTGACACTCGCATATCACCAACCTCAGCCAGCACCCATATGCGAAGCCCAGCAACTGAAATGAGACTGCAGTATCATCTCACAGGAGACTAGACTGTCATGTGCCCCTGGCAGAGAGTAGGAGGGACCAAAAGGCACCAGTGTCCCAGGCCCTACAGTGGCATCCTCCCTTATGGCAGACATCTAGCCAGGATTGTACCTGTTTGGATCAAAAGAACTGAACAAATCTTGGTAGGCTCTGTGATGCCAATGAAAGGGTTACTGATATTTCCTAGCCTAGTTTGAGATCTTCACAACAAGCCAAGCTGGGTGGCGGAAGGAAAGCGAAGGCCATCGAGGTTTGTGAGAGGGAAGAGTGCACATTACAGAGAGCATCCTCTGTAGGGCGTATAGATGGGGCGTGTTCCATCATCTCCCATGGGGCCAACTTGAGCACATGAGAGCTGGTGAGAGGTGTACAGCATTAGTAAGGCAGATTGCAGCAGTGCTGTCTATGGGGCGGTCCTGGCTAAAGAAGGATTTACCACTGACATTTAGCGGGGGATGTCATCACTAAATCACAGCGATTAGAGATGAGAAGAGCTAGAACTGATTGGACAACTTCTGCTGGAAACAGCATAGGTGTGCCCAAAATTTCCATTACAATGTGTGCACTAGTGCTAACAAAAATCCCCTTGAGGCTTTCTTAGTTGGTCCTGTGGGAGCCAAGGCCAGATGCTTCCCTGCAGTATATTTTGTATAGCGCTTTGTCCCAGGTGAGTTTTAATGGCCTGTATTTTAAAAATAACTGATTCAACAGTGAGCCTGCTTTTTAATGCACACACCTAGTTAGTATGAATGCAGAGATGGGGTGAGGGCCTTCGCTATTACTTGTATTTAAAATCGGGGCCTACATTTCCCAAGTGAGGCCTTCCATGGGAAGGCTTTTCCACATTATGAACCTTGCCATGTTTTCTTCTCTGCATAACCTGTAGGGAGAAGCAACAACTAAGGAAGAAACTGGTCTGAGGAAGACTCTTGCAGACTGGCACTTGCTGATATGTTCGGCATGTAAAAAGAACTGCACCACAGCAGACAACAAGCAGCAATCTGGCATCTCCCACTAATATTGCAAGCTTAATACAGTTCACTGTAAGGGAAGTTTTTCTTACAGATATTCAAAGGGTTTTTACCTTTTTCCTTTTCTTATTCTCATCCCACTAGTTACAGTTACATCCTCGCTCCCCAGTTTTTTCACACACTCCCTTTGTCTTTAACACCTTTCAAATGCGCATACATATTTATAGTATACTCCCTTCTACTAGTGGCTGAGATGTATCACGTTAAAATTCATGCCTCACTGGAGAACTTGTAAGCCCCCTATCTTCTAGGATTTTTCCTGGTTTAAGATTTCAGTGGCTGTGCTAGTTTGCATTTGTCCAAAGTGATTGTTTATTCGCATCCCAGATTTCTAACCTTTTTAGGTCCTGTTGTATTATTTCTGCCTTCAGTGGTGTTTTTTGCAACACTTTCCAATGTGATGGGTGGAGTCAGGTACAGACCTCTGTAGGCCTCAAAACTGTGATTTTCATTAAGAGGCTTTTGGCCCCATCCACATTTGAATGAGGTTTATATCAAAGTGAATTGGATCAAATTAAAACCACCAGACAGTTCCTCAGCTGGTGTCAAACAGCATGTGGAGTTACTCTACTTTACATTAGCCAGGGGTCTGGCCCCATAAGCCTGGTGGGGCAGAGGCTGTCTTCTTTGTTTGTACAGCACTTAGCATAATGAGGTGCAGGTCCAGTGCTAGCCCTCTTTGATGAACTTTTACTTGCACCAAGCATGGCTTGTGGAGCAGTATGGATGGGCTCTAATGACCCTTTGTTTTTATTATGAGGGGCTACAAACAGTTATTTTGATCTGTTACTATACTAGTAATATTTGGCCGACTAACAGGAGCAGGAGACTACATGGATCTGTTTTCAGACTGGATCAGGCCAGTGGTCCATCAGTACAAATCATTGCCCCAGCAAGCCATTCAGGTCAAGGGGTAGCAAACCTCAAAAAGAGATTGGGCATTTACAAGCTATCAAGAATATCTAGCGGTCGGTCCATAGTTAATGATGATAAAATTCTGGAAGGGCTATTAAGCTTCCTGCTTCAGGGCTAAGCCTATAAGAGACCAGGAGAAAGTGGCCACTGCCTTGGTCCTAGAACACTGGCTAGTCCACCACGTCTGGGAATAGCTTGTTCCAGCTGCCCTTGCTAGTGTGACCCTCTCTCCCCCACACATGGTGCATGCTTGTGGGTCATACCAATGAGCGCAGAGCAGCGTGCTCTTCAAAATGGTATCTCCAGGCTAATAGAGGACAAAGCCATGTCTGGATGGGAGACAAATCAGCCAAAAATGGGATTGTTTGGCATGGAACCAGGCAGATGGCCTTCCTAGACCAGGATTGCTATGGTAGGGTTATCACTGCTTCCTTTGATTTGTCTGGTACCCAGAAGAGATTCAGAGCTAACTGGGCCCTGAGAAGTTCCTGTGTTCCTAGTCCAGTATCCTGTCTCTGATGGCAGCCAGCCAGCTGTTCAGGTGAAGATGCAGGAACCCCTGCTATGGACGCTGATAGTTTAGCCTTCCCATATAAAAAGATGTCCTCCTAACCCCAGGCATTTAGTGTTTGGGACGTGAAGGGTTTGACCCTGGGTAGTTTTTGCCCTCTCTCTAATGTAGCTGTGGCTTGCCACCTGAACGCTGTTTACTGTTGCTAAGAGCACCCTGCTAGATATTGTAGTGAGATTTGTTTAACTCGCGGTTTATTTTTATAACGTTACTTTTTCACGTTTTCTTTGGAGCGGAGGCTGTCGTTCACCGTGTATTTGTATAGCATCTCTCACAATGAAGCCTGACCTACTTTAAACCATAATAGAAACGTTAAATAAGAGATGGTGAGACTCACCATCAGCTTTCGGGGCTGATTCAGTGTAATCGAGATAGTCGCAGCATTGTAATGAAGGTATTTCCCCCGCCAGTCACTACTTTTTAAAATATTCAGGCTGCTCTTTCTTCCTCCTACAAACCAAAGAATTTTTCTAACACTTCTCTGGCAAAACAAAACAATCAAGTGTAATGAACCTATTGCTAATTGCAGTTTGAAGAGACGGTGGGCTGAAATTAGGCAAACTGTAATTAACTTAGCACAACTCAACACCTTATGGAAGATTCAGAAAACAATTGTTCATTTCTGTCTCTTTTCATGTTTTTCAGTGGCAATGTGGTAGTCTTGGCCCACAATCTAGTCTCAGCGCCAGCGTAAATCTGAAGTAACGCCACTGATTTTGGTGCTGTCGTGCCAGGCTTCTGTTGGTATAACCAGGATCAGAATCATGCGAATAGTTGTCAGTAGTCAGTCCTGCAAGGTGTGGTGTGTTCTCCGCTCTCTGCCAGACCTGCAGCCTGGCATAGCTACCCACCTGCTTTGAAAGCAGGCCCACCCAACCAGATTTTAAGCAATTTATCCCACTTTTTTTTTAATCAGCCTGTTTCACTTGTGACACAGAGCTTGTGCCCACCCATGTGAACCACAGGCCCTGCCAAAAATTCAGTTCCGGCTATGCTGCATGACAATCAGAGAGTGAGAGTGACAATCAGAGACCTGAGTCTTTTCTGGAGCACAAACAGTTCCAGTTCGTCACATGGGCACAGGCCACTGACCATGGTGGGGCTGTGCAGGCCCCTAAGGGCCTGCAGAAATAGGAAGGTAAGAGGGTTCACACATGGGTCCCAGAGAGTCACACTGAGCCTGCAGAGCCTATAGTGCTGAGAATGTGTGGGGAGAGCCCAGTACGACCATGCTGAGATGCCAGGGAATGTGCAGAGCAGGCACTTGCACAAAAACGAAGCACGTTTATTGTGATGTCAGCGGGAGCTGATCACTGTGGAAGCCAGAGATGCCAGCATAGGTTACTGCTGACAGTGGAGCTGCCTGGGGCTGCAAACTGGTCCCTGCCATGGAATGTGACTGGACAGAGGGACTCCTCAGGCCTCCGTGCAGGCATGCGACTGGATGGTGTAGCAAAGGTCTCCTGTTCTGCTCATGGGTGTGAGAACAGGGCCTGTGTTGCAATCAGCAGTGGTTACTGTTGAAAGAAACAGAACGATTGAGTAATGTAGCCAGCCTGCAACCCATTCCCTGCACAGGACTGATGGACTCTGGGCGGGGCTCGGCTTACAGAATAATTCATTCACTTCTGTGCCCCTCCCCTGTCACCTTCTCCCCTGGCCCCTCAAGATCCCATTACCATCTCTCCTCCCCAGCCTACCTATACAGAGACCTGGCCCTTCCCTACACACTACAATGCAGCCATCACCTCTGTCCACCCTGCCTCACGGACAGCTCTTACTGCCTCATCTCCACACACAGTGCCCCCTTCTGTCTCTTCTCTGTGATCTAGCCTCCCACCATCAGGACCCTCCTACCTCCTCTCTCAGACACCCTCCTCCCCCCAATACAGCCTCCTGGGTATGTGGTGTTGACTCTGGTTCCACTTCCCTTCCAGGAAGGGGCCTGCACTAAGCTGGATGAAGACATCCTGGACATCCCGTTAGACGACCCGGATGCCAACGCCGCAGCTGCCAAAATCCAGGCCAGTTTCCGTGGTCACATGACGAGGAAGAAGATAAAGGGGGGGGAAATAGACCGTAAAGGCAAGGATCCTGAGTGTGCGAGCAGCACCCGTGTAGGGGACCTACGCAATGGAGACTAACCGGCAGGTGAGCTCCTGACCAGTGCACTTGCCTACTGTCACAGGGCTGGGGTCGTTTGGCTGGCCGAGTGTCCAGAAATAGCTTGCATGTGTGGCAGGGGGGAGGGCACCCTTGACTCCCAGTGGGCCATATCCTGACATCCTCCTCAGAACTGATTCCTGACCTTACCAGCCTATTGACTTTACTGGGAGTGAAAGACACCCAGGACTGAGCCCCAGGTAAGAGGCTGCAACCCAGTAGAAAACACACTGAAAATGTATACAGCCTCCCTGCCCAACAGCAGCCTTTTTTCTTTGGGAGTGGAGGCCCGGGGGTGATCTCCAGGACAAAATAAAGAATTATGGCAGGGAGTGGGGATTGGATACCTATATGCCTTGCCCCTTGTACAGCATTTTCCCTCCAGAGACCCATAGGAGGGTCAGGATCAATCACCTCATTTGACAGAAGGGGAAACTGAGGCACACAGGGTCACTGACTTGCCCAAGGTCACCCAGCGGGCCTGTAGCACAGCTGAGGATAGCTTAGATTCTTTGCAGGCTAGGGACAGAGAAGTCTGTTTTGGTAATGTTAGCCAGCTAGAAGCATCTCCCTGTCTTGAAGAGGTATCAAAATTTCCAGAGTTTAGCAAACTTTCTTTGTAAATGGTTCTTGCTTTTGCCAGAAGGGAAGAGAGAGGGCAAGTTTCCATGGCTATGTCTACACTGGCATGTTAGTTCGAATTAAAGAGGCTTAATTCGAACTAACTAAAGCCATGGCTACACTAGGCTTTAGTTAGTTTGAATTAAGGGCTTCCTTAGTTAGAACTAATAAGTTCAAATGGGTATTTGAGTTAAGAGGTTAATTCGAACTAACTAGTTGGAATTAACCAATGTGGCCATGTTAATTCAAACTAATTTCTTAGTTCGAATTAACCGGCCATTGAAATGAATGGGGATCGCTAATTCGAACTAAGCAAGTGCTTGCTTAGTTCGAACTAACGTTCCAGTGGGGCCAAGCTAGTTTGAATTAAGCTAATTCGAACTAACTAATTCGAACTAATTTTAGCACATGTAGACATCGTCCATGGGATTTCAGACCTGACAGAAAGTGGGTTCTCGGAAACTTCTAGACCAGGTGTATAGATAAGAGAACCCTCTCATTAGGAGTGTGTGTGTGTCCACGGAAGCTGAAAGGTGCCCCCAGCTCGGAGACATGTCCCAATATAAAAGATATCAGTTTCTAGTCAGTGGAGGCTTTGATGGAGTGGAGCTAGTGTGTGTCTGTCTATCCTATTTCCAGGCCCCAAAATAGCTTCTAAAGCATCATGGGAGCAGTAGTGAGCATACATCTCTGTACAATGCCTGGAGAGGCCAAGGGAGCTTAGGCACTGAAATATCTTTGAGGATCTGGTCCTCAGAGCCCTACCATCTATAGAATTGGGCAGTGTAGCTTTAAATTGTTTGTCAGTACACTAGTGATACACTCTGTCGGGACAGGATTGCGTATGTAACTAGGCCAGGCCAGTTGTGTGTACCTAGCAAGCCTGGGGATTTGGAGCCCATAGTGGTTCCTGCATGTTACATCTGTATAAACAGCAAGAAAGACGATGCACTTTGTTGGCAATGGGACACTGAGCAGCTGGCTCTAGCTTGCACAAGTGGGCATGGAAAGCAAAATTTCAGCTGACACGCCAGTGTATTTGCACCAGCAAACGAGCAACATGCATGGTTACCAACACAGCAGGAGGCAGCATTCTTTCCCTCCCTCCCGCTGCCCAGAAAACCTAGCTAGAGCTGCAGAGAGAGGCAATTAGCAGAGCCAGCAGTGGCCCTGCCCATCTTTTTGAGCTAGGATTGTTCAAGCGTACAGATGTGTTGAAACAAATTAAATCAACTCTGCACCTGCCAATACATTTTACAGAAGCTTAATTTTTTTCTAAGAACAGTGCCCAAGAAAAAGGCCTTTGTGGCCTCCCCACATCCACACAAAGAAAATTGAGAAGTTTCTAAAACTAGCTGTTTTGTTTCCTCTCCCTGAACTGCTTCTTATGGAGAGATTCAACTCTAAGTGGTTTCGGCAACCCTCCTTCTAAAAGAAATGGCCTAATCAAGGGACAGCAGCAGTATCTGGAGACTGAAGTGTCCAGCGTGAATAGCTAACACCCATAGCAAACTGCTCACTGTCCACTCGTAGAGAAAAATGTAGAGTAATTTGGTGTCTAGCAGCTTATGCTTAAAGTCACTTGACGTTTTCAGGTGCTTATAACTTTGCCAAACTTTAACTGTTTGGACTAAAACTTTCCATGCCAGGCTGAATTTTGCAGGGGCAGATGTTCCCTCAAAAATGGTTCGGCCACTTGTGAGGACAAGGTCGGGAAAAAACAGGTTTTTGCCCTCGTTAAAGATGTCTCGCAGCTGTTTTATTGAGATGTTCTAGTGCCTCTGTGTAGTAGATTGGGGGGATAGAATTTGGCAGGGGTGAAGGCAGCACCTTGCTTTTTGCCATTCCTGTGGAAATCCACCCACAGTTGGCCAAGTTGAAACTGCTGAGTGCTTGACTTTGCAACCTTGGCTTGCTTTGATGTAGTTTTTTGCCTGTATATATTGGAATAGTATTTACTGCCAAAGCATTTTTTGGAGCCAGATCTTCTTATTCTGAGTTGTGAACACACTTCTGCTCTAAGACAGAGACAATAGGCTTAGCTGGACATAAAATATGAGTCATTTATTAGAATGGCTGCTTCTCTCTGTAGGACTTCTTACCTCGGGGCCCTACAACCATGGAACAAAAGGACAGTCCCTTGTAGCGTTACAGTGATGCAGGGTGGGGGGCAGGAGATGTTAAACACCATTGCCATTCAAACCAACCTGTAGCCCCTGCCTAGCCGAAGGTTGTGGGACAGCTGCACTACATTTTCTAGGTTTGGGAAGTGAGAAGGATACACAGCAGGTTTCAGAGCTAAGGCCTTGTCTTGGGTGCTGGAGATGTTAAACTCATCCTGTTCCCAGCACACATGCAGCTTGCCCTGGTGGAGAAGCTGGGGTTAAAGCAATCTCCCTGGACACAGTGAAGGGGACTGGGTCTGTGAACTGCTTAGATGCACTCGACCACCCTCCCTTGTGGAGAGGATGAAATGGCATGTGGCCGCTGCTTCATCACTGGATGAGTGCTGTATGATCTACCTCGGCGGTTGAGAGAGGAGTCTGTCCCCCATCCTGCCGATAGTTTTCCTGCACTAAAGCCTTTTATTAGGTCCACATGCGGGAGGGGAATGGGGTCGGAATTTCACTCTAGCTGATCATGGTACGTACCATAGAGAGAGGAACATCAATAACTACAGCTGGCATCAGAACAGGGAATGCTAGAGGACTAGCACTTCCTAGGTGGAGGAATTGCCTTGGGGCCGTGCCCAGTGGACATGACAGCTGCTAGGAGATGCCTTCTATTTAGTCACCATTGTGTTTGCAGGAATGTTGGCACTGGCCTGGCTTCCCAGAGCCAGAGATAGCCAGCACCAGCCTGAGCAGCTGCCTTTCCCTCTTCCCTGGGATAATCCAACAAAGAAGTCAGGGCCACCGTGATTCCCCAGCTGTCCCTGCTGTGCTCACGTTTGGTGTCATGTCACCACATGGAGAGGGTCACTCCACTCCTGTTCCAGGAGGGTTCCCAGCTCACAGTGGGCTGAGAGAAGAGCCAACGGCACCCTGCTTTCACCTGAGGCTTGTCTTCTAGGATGTGACACACGCACTGGGCTTGCTGGGGGGGACAGAGCAGCAGGTACAATTTAAGCAGAGTGAGGGCAAGTCAGGAGGGCCCTGCTGCTGCTCTAGCTCAGATACAAGTCATTCTTCTGGCCCCTGCCCATGCAGTCATAATGCGCGCTTCTCTGCCACGGTACCAGGACTAGCTCTGATTCCATGGCCGCAGTGGTTCTCTGCGCTTAGCACACCCTAGCTCTGTATGGGAGCAGATCCTTGGAGTCAGCTCGACAGTGGGTTCCTTCCTTCACACACGGGCCCTGGTTGGGGCTCGGTTCTTTGACACAATATCAGCTCTGTCCCAGCTATCTTCTAGAAGGCGTTTGTTGGCTTTCCTCTCTGTTGTTCCTTCTGGCCTGCCCCATACAACCCCCTGCCCTGCTCCCTCCCAGGGCTCAATTCTCCTGTTGCTTACTCCAGGGCCAATTAGCACCAGCTCTGCAGGAGCCAATGGGGTGATGCTGATTCAGCACCATTAGCAGCACTGATTTCTAATTGACAGTGGGGTACGTGAAAGGAGACCCAGTCCCGCTATGGCTTTTGCCTAATTTAGCATCCTTTCCTTCCTTTGTGCCCCTGGGCGGCTCTGCATTTCCTTGCTTCGTTACTAGACAACAGGCCACCCTCCTTCAGCCACAGCCTGAAAATTCCCAGCAGGACCTAGACCAGTTCCTCTCCCTTCCCTCCTGCATCTTTGGGGAGGGGGACTGGGTCTGAGGGGGATGGCTATTTTGGGTTCCATACCCAGCATTCCCGGCAGCAACTCCCACAAGCGCCAAGAGCTCTTTATTTTTAGATCTGTAAAATGTGCCTGTCACCCCAATCACGGTTGCTTGTGATAGTTGGGGCAGGGAAGACCTTCCTACGGTAAAGGCATGGAGTGACTGGTCCAGGATCTGGTCCCCGAGCAGTCTCCCATATCCTAGGATAACAGTCTGGGGAAACAAAACAAACAAGGAGGGCTGTGGCTCTTTTAAAGACTAACAAATGTATTCTGGGGAAGGACACTGGAGAACAGGGGCAAGTTCTAACCCTACCACAAACTGTGGGCATGTCAGGGCCAATTTCCCAAGAAAACTGAAGCCCAGATTCCAAAAGGTGTTAGATGCCTAATTCCCACAGGCCTCAGTTCCCAGATAGGTACTCCATTATGGGCCAGATCTGCAACAGAGCTCATTAGCCAGTGTACTGAGCAATCATGAATATCTGGTTTTTAATTGCAGGGCCCCATTTTGCCCCCTCTGTGAAATGGGAACAATGATCTTTCCCTATGTCACAGGGAGCTGTGAGGATAACTCCATAAATATGTGAGCTGTGCTCAGATCCTCCAGTAATGGGGGACAGTGGAACACCTGGGTAGGATATAATTAATAAATGAGCCCTAACATTAAGGTGTGCTTGCACTCACTACCTCAGGACATGCTAGGGACAGGGATGTTGAAGGACACCTGATGCCTCTGAGGTAGTTTCTCTGCAACACGACCACAAAGGGAAGTGGAGACAGGGAGATAAATGTCACCATCACCAGCAGCAAAA
This sequence comes from Pelusios castaneus, assembly GCA_007922175.1. Lineage (NCBI taxonomy): Eukaryota > Metazoa > Chordata > Testudines > Pelomedusidae > Pelusios > Pelusios castaneus. The sequence goes on from ML685927.1 coordinate 88,754, forward strand.
GATTTTTTTGAGGAAGGGCTTAAAATCCCATTGTCTGAGGGAAGCCTGGCCCCTGGAGGCCCAGGCTTGGTTTCACCTATTGCATGGGTGTGTGGGCCACTGTGGGGTTCAGCCCAGAGGTCCCTGGGCATAGCTGGAGTGAGACTCTGCCAGAGAAGTTCCAAAGGTCTGCCAGAGAAGATGCTGCTCTGTCAACATGGGGCCTCCTCCCTGTGGCACACAACACAGGGAGCTTTCTGGGCCCTGCTGGCTGTTGGGCTTCAGAATTCTCTCAAAGGAGCCCCACATTCATGGCTCCCAGCATACATCGTCCACCCCTGAGAGGCCAGCTGCTCAGTTACACAGCCAAAGGGTTTTGCCAAGAATGGTTTTCCTCCTCGGCTTCCATCAGTGCAACCCAAGCCGTTAGCCCCTTAGGAGCTGCAACTCCAGGGCACAGCCGGATGCCTAGAGGCCTCTGTCTATGGGACTTACCTGCCTCTAGGTCACCCCGTCTCCTGCCTGCCCCAACACCTGAGCATTTCAGTCTTCACTGCACTGATCATTGCTGCCCTTGTGCAGCAGGGCAGGGCAGGAATGCCCCTTATGCAGGTGAGAAACTGAGGCAGTGAGTGACTGGCCCAGGACCACCCTGGGAAGAGATCCCAGCTCTCCCATGTCCTTAGCTAATACCTTGATCACTAGGCCCCCCGTCCCCTCAGTGCTGCGTCACCTGAGAGGCCCCAGTACAACACTCAGGCCTGAATTCTGTTTTCACCAATGTGACAGCTGTAGCTGTATGCCTGCCACGGGCCAGCGACAGAATTGGGCCTGGCGCATCCTGCCCTTAGATGAGGAAAGGCAGTGCTATGTTCCCTGCTCCCCGCCCTTCCCTGTCTGAGTTGGGCAGTGTGGGAAGGAAGGATGTGGGTGTTGGGTGCCTGTGGCGTCAAACCAAGGGATGGGGGGATACAACGGTGCGTCCTAGTTTTTATCGCAGCAGTTATCATGGAAACCAAGAGTAACTCCCGAGAGGAGGCAAAGGCCCTGGATTTGAATTTAATTTCTCCCTTAGCAACATCGTCCTAGATGCCTGCCATCAGCACATGCTATTTTTAAAAGCCGTGTCACAGTCTCCTGACGGCAAAGGTAAATATAACAACGGCAATTAGAGCCGGCCGCAGTGGGCCCAATCCGGCCCCCATTTCCCTGGGTGCAAGTGCAACCCAGTGCCAGCAGTGAGGTTACGTGGGGGCCCCTGGGAGCTGGTCACCTTCGTTTCATGTTTAGATTTAGTTTTCAAGTAGGGAGGGCCAAACTTTGAGCTGTTCATTGCTGTAAATCTGCACCTTCCATTGTGTTGGTCTGGATTTACACCACGTTCCCACGCTGAGGACCAGATTCTGCTCTCAGGGGCTAGTTTGCACTAGGAGACTCGCTCCTCAAAAGGCAAGTGATCTCCCACTGTGCATCTAGCCGTGCCCAGGGGGTGGGAGGGCCCTGAGTGGGAGGGCCCTGAGTATCTGAGGCAGCCCCAGTGGGTGCACTAAGTCATAGCAGCATCTCCAGGGCTGCCCCTCACTTGCCCCACAGGCTAGCACGGCAGAGCAGGATGGCACACCAGCCCCACCCCTGACAGCTGGCACGCCCACTGCACCTGGCCTCTTGAGGAGATGGTGGCAGCATAGGTTGCCTGTGGTGTTGGGTGGTGCAGTGCCAGAGGCACCCCACCCCAGCTAGTAACTTTCTCCTGGGGGCAGGTACCTCCGAGAGGTGTTCGGGGAGAGGTAGAAGGTGGGTAGCTCATTGCCACTGTTTAGACTCTGGTGCTGCTTTTAGGGCCCTCACCTTCATCACCAGTGGGATTGCTACGCTCTGCACACTCACCCAGCTCATCTTCACTTCACTATTACACCGCTCAGGGAAGCAGTGGCTATTGTAGGTGCGCGTACCTTGGCATCTACTGCACCGCTTGCCTCTTCTAGGTCGTGTTTTTGGCTTTGCAAATGAATGAAGCGATGGTAGATGGTGGCTTTTCCATGGTAACGGCTGAGGTGGCTGCGCTTTGGAACAGGAGAATGAAGGAGGGTTTTAGTTTGTAGCGAGGAATTAATCGGGTTGTTGCGAGGCTGGATTGCAAAGGCTAAGTCAAAGACCTTCCCTTGGTGGCGAAGGCAGCTTTGTGGCACGCCTGCCCTGTTCCGGCTGTCGGCCAATAGGGACGTGGATTTGCTCTGCTGAGCCGGCTGGTGCATCAGGATCATTAGTGCAGAACTGGGGTTGCATGCGTGGGGTGCAGCTAATTGCTTATGAATAGCTCGGAGTCCTTCACTCCTGGAGGGAATCTCAATATGTCAGCGGCATTGCTCTTGATTTGCATTGGCATCCATGAGAGCAGACTCAAGCCTGTGGCCATAGTGCAGATGGGTGATGTGGAGCCTCTGGCCCTGGACAAAAATGCTGTCTGCAGCTTTGGCCAGTGGTCACAGTCAAGAATGGCCCATGATGATCCCCTGCTCTATAAGTGGGCGGGGCAGCAGCTGAGGGCAAGAACAAATCTCACCCAGGCCAATTGTAGCAGTGCAGAGCTAGGCCTCAGAGCAAGGGCCTCATCCACAAAATCTTTCTACTGTGCACCAACTTCCCAGGACTCAGCCCAGCCCTGTTCTGAATGTCTGTCACCACTAGCTGCCTTGGTAGGATTTCTGCTCTCTGGACACACTCACCCCTGCCCAGAGTGCTGCAAACAGGCCTGTGGAGGGCTAGCTTAATCAGCACCTGCATCTTTGCAAGAGATTTGCAGTAACTGCAAGAGAGGATATTTCAATCTGAAAGGACAAAGCAGGGTGTCTTGGCCCCAGAGAATCGCTGGTAAGGCCAGAAAACAAAAGATTCCAGTTCATGACATGCAGCAACATTCCGTGATTGGGTGGAATTAACTAGAGAGGCCGCGAACCCTTGTTAACAGTCATTGCACCAAACGCAGAGGCTAGCTGTAGGCTATAGCGTCTCTCTTCTGTTCAATGACTAATTATTTATAGAAAGTGGAACAGCTTCAACAGGAGAGACTCCATCACAGGGGCCTAACCTGGGATATAAGAGTTGTTGGTAGCACATCCTGGCTTTTATGTATTGTGGGCTGGGCCTCTCTCATTTTTGGCCAGAAATTCCACTGGGGACTTGAGACTCCTCCCCAATGAACATTTTGTACAAAAATCCTGCTTCGTTCCCGGCTATTCTGATGTTGAGGAACTGGCGATTTGCAACAAAAAAAAGTTTCATTCATTAAACTTCCAACCAGCTGTAACCTAGGGGCAGGTTTTCAAAACCCAACGGGGAACTGGGGCAGACATCTCATTTGAACGGCTGCACCATTAGAGAGCAGCGACAGAACTTACAACACGCTGTCCAGCTGCTGATACCCAGGGATGTGTCCATGGCCGTACAAAGACTTGGTTCTTTGGAAATGGGGCTCCCTCACAAAGATAAGTGCTTGAAAGCTTGGCACTCATCATTCCAGCTCGACAGTGGCTTTCCAGGAATGAGGTTCCTGGAATTGAGTGCAGGCAATCAAGCCGGCCACCTGAGCCATACAGAAAAAGCTAAAGCTGCTTTACTCTGTGATGTGAGGCCTTCATGCACAGAGCCCAAAACTATGGTGATCCTTGTGTGACTGTATCACCTCACAGGCTCTTACCATCACCAATGTCCAGCTCACTCCCTCACAGAGAGTATGTAATAGGGAAACTCCCCCTCACTGGCCAGGAAAGGGTTAACAGGGCCCCTGCAGAGGCAGACTGAGAAGTAGCCAATAGAAAGTGGTTGTGTGGCAGCGAATCAGGGCCTAGGAGGCCAGTATATAAGGGAGCTGCAGAAAAGGACATGCCCCTAAGCAGCTTGATTGGAAGCACCTAGGACAGACCAGTGGCTGGTTGCTGGGATGCAGCAGAGCCAAAGGCCTGAAGCAAGAGTGGAGAAGGTGCTGCGCCTGGAGGGAAGTGGCTCAGGGAAATCCATGGAGGATTTGTGTGGGAGATACAGCGGGAGGCTGCCACCCCTATGGGGTCCTGAGCAAGCCTGGTTGCCCTAGGACTGATGGCAGGACTGCAGTAGCCACAGCTGGAGGTGGTTAGAACTGGGACTGCAGAACCCCCTGGAAGGAGGGAACACAGACTATGACTCTAGTGGGGAGCCAAGCCATGAGAAGAAGGGTCTGGCAGAGACAGGCCTGAGTGCAAGAGGCCTGCAGCAAGGCGTGTGTCTGAGAGCTGATTCCCCAGATAACCAGCAGAAGATACCATGGTGGTGAGACAGACTGTTCCAGAGCAGCTGCAATTCAGATGCATTTTTCTCTGCTGTATTCACTGACAAGTTCCAGGCTGAAGCTTGCTTTGCTGGGCTTGTGACTTGCACTCCTGTGAACCAGGAATGACACCACTGAACTGGCTGGGACGACACCAGCAGCCAGTCACTGTAGGTGTGAGGGCGGAGTCCACCATTCACAAAGGCTCTGGGCCAGATCCCACGAGTGTAAATCAGCATGGCTCCACTGAAGTTGATGGAGTCGGTTTTCCAGCAGTGGAGGAGCTGACCATGTGTCTGGAAAGCAGCCCATGTCTGTCCCTGCAGCACCGCCAGGAGGTGGCTGCATGAGAGCGAACAGCCTGGTGAGCCTGGGGGAGGCAGCCATCAGGTAGCTGGAGCCAGCGTCTCTCTCTGCCCACGTCGTCTCAGCAAGAATGATAGAAATCAGAGCCAAGTCCATGTCACCTGCTGGCTGGAAACTCAGCTGCACACATGCCTGCTGCTTCCCTCAGGCTCAGCCTCAAGCCAGGTTCTCCTCCCAGCCAAGAAAATCAGACCCCCTGAATTGCTACTGGAAGGGGAGCAGGCCCATGCTTCCAGGGTGAAAGCAGGGTGCAGCCTGCCTTTCCCCAGCAGGCCCCAGTACACCAGGAGTGTCACCAGTCTCCACTCACCAGGGATGGCGCTTACCCAGTGTGGTAGCCGGACACAGCAGGCTCGGCCATCTTCTGAGACCCACAGCTAAGGGCAGACCGTAGTTGGTGGGGTTATGTGGATGCTGGCCCGGGCTGCCTCTAGCTTGTGCCTGCCCTGGCATATGCCACCCCTTGGGGCCTGGCTGCAGGTCGCACATTGGTCCTGTGGTCTTTGAGTGACATGTCTACAGCTGTTGCTTCCTGGCTGCCTTGTCCCATCTAACCCCTGCTGGAACAGAACCACAGCCCTCTCCTGTGGCCCAGGAAACCAAAACCACGTGGTGTTCGGTATGGGGCTTTGCCCCTTTAAACTGGGGGTGTATGAATCCATGGGGGAGGGGTTGTCAGAGGAGCGACCTTGCTGCAAAGCCAGGGTGAAGGAAAGGAAAAGCCAGTCTGCTCGGTGAGTTCATGTAGAATCCAGCCTAGGCCTGGCTCTAGTGCAAACAGCCCTCCCTCGCATCGGTATTTTGAAGTGGGCTGGCGTGTCTTCAGAAACTTTTGCCAGTCTGGTGGGTCCCAGGGGGCTTCATTATCCTCCGCCAAATGTCAGCTCGTTAATTTCAGAGCTGCTTTGTTGGGCTGCTGAAGAGAAAGTGAAGCCTGGAGGTGTAGTGATTGCCAATAGCAACAGCGCCTGGCATGGCTCTTAGTTCCCAGGGATGCTGGGGGAGGTGTGTGCGTGCACGTGCAAATCTCCCTTACACACTGTCCTGGCAAAATCCAGTTTCTCTTTTCATCCCCCCCTCCTGCCCCCCAGTGTTAGGGCTTAGCTCCCACAGGGCCTTGTCACTTGCCATTACCTCTGCTGGAGGGGTGGGGGGTGTCCCTGCATCTGGGGCTTGGGAGTGCTCGCTGAGGACCGTCCTCTGAGGGGCTAGTGAGCGCACCATTGCCTGAGACATGCAGGAGGCTGGTGTGGACTGACCCAGGAGTGGGGGGGTTCACCAAGCAAAGTGGAGAAAGTCAGGGTCCAGGAGAGGGCAATCGGGGACGCACAGCGGCACACTAGACTAGATTCTGGGAGGGGAACGTCACAGCCCCATGAGCACACCTCTCAGGCAGGGCTGGTCTAAGGTTTTATGGCAGCCTAGGTGAACTATGACTTTGGCACCTCACCCTGTCCCCCCCCACATATGAGAGAATTTAACAAAAAAAAAAATATATAGTGAGAGAAAAAATTCACTTCCATCTAGTATGGTGCCCCTTAAAACCCGGCGTCCTAGGCAACTGCCTCGTTCACTCGTATGGTTGGGCTGGCCCTGCCTCCAGTGGTGCAGGAGTGACAGAGCAGACATCAGACAGTGGAGGGGGTGAATTCCCAGAGTCATTTGGGGCAGGGACAAGACACAGCCAGGTCCTGGATTGGAGAAAACAGGAGACGAAGCTCTCCCGTGGGTCTGTCAGGCAAGGGAGCACTAGTGTCTAGTCTGGTGAGCTGTAATAACCTCTGCCTTCCTCCTACCCGGTCAGCTCCACCTTCCTTAGAACCTTGGCTCTAACCTTAAAAGCCCCCACCTCCCCACCTTGGCCAGGCTGTGCCAGGGGAGGGGGTTTCCCTCCCCAGAGAGGGGCAGCTGCTGCAGGATAGTGTGCGGGGAGAGTTGACTCTCTTTTCTGCTTGCAGTGGTGGAGCAGTGACAGATGGCGCATCCCCTTTGCAGAGACGGTACCGCCCAGCCACGTTCCTGCTTCCCCCCCGACTGCCACCCATCAGCCTTCAGAAGAAATGTTAGCCCTGGTCTTGGAGACGTACTGCTCTTTGGCCTCCCTAGGAAACCTCTTCAATTTCAGCGTCGTCCTCACTTTGGCTTAGCCTGCAACTGTCACTTACTGTCTCCTATCGGAGCCTAAAGCCCCATTTCCCCTGCATAGCTCACGCCCCATTGCCCTGCAGCTTTGTCACCACCCCAGTGGCCACTCTTGTCTTGTGCACATCTCTCATCCACGTTCCCAGTCTGCTCTCATTTATAGTCTGTAGACACAGCCAAGAAAAACCCGCAGTTGGTCTCGGCCAGGTGCGGGTTTTTCTTGGCTCTGTAGACATAGCCTTAGGGGCAGCCTCTATTTTCAACAGCCCACCGTGGTGGGCCACTTGCTCTGACCCCGGTTGGTCCCAGAGGAGGACTGGCAGCTGTAGCCTGGCTTTGCCAGGACCCCTCCAACCCCTTGCATGCTACATGGGACTTGGTTCTTTTCCCTCAACCATTAGGCTGGTCAATGGTCCTGAGCATTCATCAGCCAGCCAGCCCCACACTTTGTCCGACCAACGGGCAGGGCTGCGACACAGCCTTTAGTAAACATTCTCACCTGCTTTACTAGTGTAGAGGGTGGGTCAGTTTGGTTTTTAAAGAACCCCCCCCCCCCCCCCAGCTTTTATTCCAGACAGTGCGTGCAGCCCACATGCCACTCATCAGCCCTCTTAGCTTCTCCAAGCTGAGTTGGTTTGCTGCTGAAAAGCCTCATGACCTGCCAGAGGGCTGCATATAGAGGGAGAGTTCTCACTCCATCACCGGGCCATGACTGAAACCAATTGCTAAACAGCGTCATATGTCTGTAACCCCACCGTGCCCATTGGCCATGTTCTGGCCCTGCACATCCCCCTCCCACCAGTTTTGTGCCTGCTTCACACCTGCCCCCCATGTCCCTGCCCCTTCTGCACGCCTCACCTGAATTGACACAGCTGGAAGGCGCTCCTGCTGAGTGGTTTTCTATAATTCTTTTCGGTTTTGCATGTGATTTCTCCAGTGACGTTGGAATGGCAATAAAGGAACGTTGCTACAAGTCCTGAGTGCAGCTGGTTCCTTTGCCCAGCTGGTGTCTCCATTCTCAGGGCGGTCGAGTGGCCTCTATCCCCATGCCCCTCGCTGGAGGTCCTAAATTGTTTCAGTGCTGAAGCGTCCCACCTCCACCCCTCCGCAAACAAGGACCCCTTAGCCCACGAGCTTCCCCTCATAACTCTCACTCCTTCTGCAGCAAGAACACCCCTAGCTGCAAAAATCAGTGGTGAGGAAGTCCCACCGTCCACAGGACAGCGTTCATACACCTGGCCTGGTCAGAGGTGTCAGCCCAAGCAGATAAGTCTGGTGCTTACAGTGCACCCTCCCCTGGGCTGGCCACTGCCAGGCATTTCCTTCCCTCCACTGGAATTGGGCCAGGCCACTGGGGTCAGGCTGCCAGCATTGCACAGCAGCATAGGGTGGGCACTGACCAGAGTGGTGTGAAGAGTGGATGGCCCTGCTCCCATCTAGATATCACTCTGGGAATGCTGGGCACGGCTACAGGCTGTCAAAACACTTAGCAGCCACCGAGTCCCTTGCAGGCCACACGACGCCTGACACCACTGCATGCGAGGCGTCAGCTTGGGCTGTGCAGATCAGGGCTTCCACCCCCCCATGTCCAGGTGCCGGAGAGCCTGGTGGGGGCTGACAAGGGTCATGTGTCTTGGGTGAAGTGTGAATGGTCTGCAGATACAATGCAGATATCCTCAGACCATTTCTTGCAGATGCAAATCGGATACGGATTCTCATATTTGTATCCGCACAGGGCTCTTCTGCTCGAGCCAGTCAGAGCAGAGGCTAATGGACACAACTGGGCTATTGCAAAATAGCCCTACAAAACAGCTGCCTGCTGATTGGCTAACAACCTCACTGGGTTAGCCAGTCATAGTACATAAATTTGCATATTGAGGGATTATAGAGAAATACTGACTCACATGGTCCAACCAAAGAGTTTACAACAGGGATCATGTTTACTCTGCAGCCTGGGGGCTGAGCATGAAGGGTCCCTGCAATGTACTTTCCTCTCCACCCCAACTCCTCTCTGCAGTAAATAGGAGAGAGGCAAATGCTTAATTGTTAAAAAAAGGGTCACCTATCAAAATGCAGCAGCGGTTTCTGAGCTGGCCAGGAGCCAGGGCTGCCCTAGCTCAGACAACAACATTGAATCTGGACTTGGTGGTGCTGGTGGACTCTGGCCTGGATGGTGGCTCCTCCAGGAAGCGGCTCCCAGGGTCGCTGTCTCGTCTCTGCAAGGAGGTGTCTGTGATCCCAGGGGCCGTGGCATCCTCCCTGTAACCATATGTGGGAAATGAATCAGCCCAGTGGGGTGTCAATCGGCCGAGCTCCGTCAGATTCTGTGAACATGACAGGCGCCAGCTGAAGACATGGCCCTGACAAAACCATGCTCTGCCCACCAATGCAGAGCACCCCGCTGTGACGAGGGGCATGCCAGCACTCCTCTAGGAAACCCCCTTCTCTCCATCAGATCACAGAGATGGAGAAAGCCTCTGAGCCCATCGCCTGCCCCATCCTTCCTGCCAGCCCCTGAGGGTCCATGGGGCAGCATGTGGCAAGTGCCTCCAAGGCTGGCTGCACCACTGCAGCGTCTAATTCTCACATGTCCCTGCCAGGTGTACATGGCCTCTCTCATCGAATTCAACATCCCAGCCCTTAAAGATGCTGCACAAAGCCACCTGCTTCTCCAAGCTCCACAGGCTGCCATGAGTAGGAGCCTTTCACTGCTGGTCACTGGGTTACATCTGTCCTGGATCAGGAGTGACCGCCAGCCCCACCTAGTGGCTGCAGAATGGCCTGTACGCCATGAGCTGGTGAATCGTGGTTCAATTCCCTGGGGACAGGCATCCACATCACCAAACCATCCCACCACAGATACTAGCGCCCGTCGGCAGCCTCAGCAGAGAAGCTAAGCACAGACTGAACTCCCTTCTCTGCCCTAGGTCAGGGATGAATTAAGTTGATGGGGAAATTTCCATTGATGCCTGGGCCAGGGGGATGGATCTCCTCTCCTGGCAAGCACTAAATTCACCTTGAAATCTCAGTGAGTTCTGAAAGCAAGCCAAGTTTGAAGGGTTCACCTGACTGCCATCGCACAGCTATAGGTGTGAGTGCTGTGTGAAACATATGTGTCCTAACTGGATCGTTTATAGACTGATACATGTGGGGTTACTGAACACACCTGACCGGCTTTAGCCAAGCTAACCTGATATCGTTCCCGGTGTATGTAGAGTGGGAATCCTTCTTGTCCTTCTTTCTGTACCATAATAGATAGACCGCAGCTGCCCCAAGCAGCAAGAGCGCTAACAGTACTCCTATGACAGCACCTGCAATCACACCAGCTTCTGTCGTGCCTGTTGGAAACAAAAACCCAAGAGGGGGAGGTTGGCTTAGCAGGTAATTGTGGGTTTTCTATTCCCCCGGCTAGATTTTTGGGATCAGCTGTAAGTAACAAGCCCATGATTCGGCCCTTAGTGACTTTGAAACAACTGCAGTGTGCAAGAGCCCTAAGGAAGAGCATGGAAAGGAACGCTAGAGAGGAGAGTCAGGGGAAGGAAAACAGTGAATAGTAAGAACGGGGAAAGGAAGGCCAGAAGAGGAAGCTACAGCAGTGTAATCAACGTAGATCTGTTGTGGATTCCAAGGCATCAGGGGAAAGACTCTTGTTCCAGCTCCTCTGAACCAGGCGACCCAGTTCACACACATCCCAGCACACTGCTTTTTAAAGAGGGTGACGTGGGAGCCTTCATTCCCTTAGCCATCAGAAGGACTAGCACCAAGTCCTCTCCCCTGGATCTGTAATCCCACGAGGTATCAGGGTCGGTCCCAGCCACATTCTTTCACCCACATGTAAGAGCAGGGGAAACTGAGGAAGCGGCTTGCCTGAGGTCACATAATGAATACGAGCCAAGATTAGACCTCAAGATCTCCGAGCTCTGCATTATAAGCATGAAGATTTGTTTCATGGAAGATAGACATAGAAATTGGAGATAGACAAGACCTTTTACCTTGGTCAGGCTAGGGACACAGCCTTGCTGGAGTGTTTTCCAAGACTCTGTCCTTTTAAGGCTTTCCATGAAGGGGCGCCCACTCCTCCTTTGGGAGACTCTTCCATGGTCTCTCACATCCCCCCTCTCACTCTGAGGACACTTCCTATCTGAAAGTTCCCCTTCCTTTCTCTCCTCCCTCAGTCTTGGTTCTACAGCCTCCTTCCACCCACTGCAAACCCGCTCCAGGCTGGGTATTTACAACCTCCACACATGCAGATGGCTTATCCCTTTAGTCATCACTGTCAGACTGTGAAGCTAGCTAATAGGAGAGCTGTCACCGGAGCGAGAACTAATTAAAATGGGGAACCTGACCTGAGTGGGATTTATGTGCCAAGTGGGGAAATGAGACTTGAGTAGTCGAGACTGGCGTTAAAAGCCAAACATGAGATATGGTCCTTACTAGGGAGATGGGAACTGGGGGTGGAGGGGTTCTTAGACTGGTAGAAGCCGCAGCCAGGGCCCAGCAATCAAGTGAGAAATTTTCCTTTAATCTAATTACAGAGGCTGAATACTAGATCAGGCATTTGTCATCAAGATGTTTTTGCACTGGGAAATGTAGGTCCTTTGAAACAAAAACTTTTTTACGGCACAGGACTGGATTGGACAAAATGTGGCTTGGGAAGGTCTCTCGGCTCCAGGTTTTTTTCTGCACTGGAACAAAAGCAACTGTTGGAACCGTGAGGGTTTTCACAAATCAGGATTCTTTTTTTCTGACCATCCCTGAAGCATTCCTGACCATGCCTTGGATGAATCCCTAAAGATCTAAGCCCAGATCCTCAGCTGCTGTAAATCACCTTCATGCACTATACTGGAGCTGCACCAGTTTGCCCCACTTGAAAATCTGGCACTAGTGTTGCTGTGCTCACATGCATTTCTGGGCATTGACCTTCCCAGGTAGGTGTGTATTGCTGGGTTGAAATCTGGGTCTAACCTCCCACTGGACAGCTTGAAAAATCTCAGCTCCGAGTTCCCCTCATTAGGAAACAGGGAAAAGAGGAAATGTAAAAGGAGCCCTCAAGAGAAGGCGGGATGGAGACAAAAGATGCTAACTGTGAATCGTAAGAGATTCCCAGTTGGGGCTGCCTGACTGAAGGTGGTTGAGCATGGCCCCCAAATTGCAGCTAGATGCTGGCTCTCAGCACAAAGACAGATGTGCAGTTTTCCCACAGTGCAGATAAGAGCAACAACTCAGCAATAAGGAGCTGGAAGAGTCAGTCCTAGGAATTCAGAGTAGCCAGGGGGTCGGCCATTAGATGGCAGCAAAGGCCATGGCGAGGGACTGACCAAGAGAAAACACAGCAGCCATTCCCCAACCCTTGTGTCAGGAATCTGAGCACTGCAATAGAAAGAACATGCAGATACAGCCACTGTGGGGAGGGGAAGCAGTAAATGCCGTCTCCCCCCCCCCCCATACACATACTCTTCCCAGCCTCCTGAGCCACCTCCTGGAAGGTAGGGATTACGGTGAGCAGCCCCACACCCCAACTCCAACCTACAAGGAACCACCTACTGATTCCAACTCTCTCAGCCATTACTGCTTATCCCACATGTACTCTTTTGGGGCACGGCAGCTTTGAGGCCCTCTAAACCTCACCAACCCACCTGGCAATCCTCTCTGGGCCTGTGCTTGCAATGGAGCTGGCCTGTCCCTCTCCCAGTGAGGGGCCCAGAGCAGGTATTCACACCCACTTCCTTGGCCCAAGGAGTGATGCTGAGCTACTCTGGAATGGGCCGTCTCCCTGACAGCAGCTGAGAGTGTCTGCAGCAGACCGTCTGTCATTTCAGTACCTTTATCCTCAGGAGGCTGAAGTGCACCTGCAAACTCACCTTCCACTCTACGCAAACCCTGAATGCACTGGGGCCTGGACACTGGCGTCACCCTACCCACTGAGAAAGCAATAACCAGCAGACACCTTGGTGAGAAGTCCCATGTTATCTTGACTGTGGGTAACAGCGTAAGGGGCTGTGGGCACCACAAACAGTAGGAATAACAGTGGCGATTTCTCCTGATTCTCCAACACTGCAAGTTGACTCCTCAGTGGCACACAGCAGTCAGGGACTACTGCACAGTCAAGAGAAAGGGCAGCTGGGGAGGTAGCAGTGCCTTAAAAGCCAAGGGAGAGGTTAGGTGTTAAGAGGAGTAGGAGAAGGCCCTAAGACATGGCCAAGGAGAGGTAACACGTGATCTTGGTGAGAACAAGATTCAGTGGAGAGAAGAGGGCATAAGTCAGGAGGAGGCAGAGAGGAGGAGAAGGCAGCAAGTGTAAACAACCAACTCACGGGGCTTCCAGGAGGAGCCAGTGCATGGAACCTGGCCCTCATTAGCTGGGGACTGCTCATTTATGACTGCGCTCTGGGATCTGGGGTTGGAAGCAGTGTCTAGGGACACTCCTGGCATGCTAGTCATTGTTAGATCCTAAAAAGTCTCCGGAGCGAATCGATCGTTTCCCTTAATCGAATCAACCGGCACTCTGTCTGTGTGTGATATTAAGAGGTTGCCATGGTGCAAAGTTGTCTCACAAATCTAGCTGCTTTAAAAAAAATATCTTGCCCATAGCAACAAAAACAAAGCAAAACAAACCCAACCTTGATCTGGTGCCCGGGTTTATGCATTCTAGACTATAAGGCACCCAGGGTGCATAGCTAAGATATTTCATTCTCCGGCCACATTTGGTGGATCTCAAAGCACCTCAGAGGAACATCCAGACACTGCTGCATGGCCTTTTGGTCCAGCTCCCAGCACGTTTTCCAGATGCCATTGAAGGGCAGACCAAGAAGTAACAAGGAAACTGGAGCTTTTCCCTCTGGTTTAGCTACAGAACGTGGCGCTTCTGGACTACCTGTCTGTGCCCATACATTCTGCATCTTTTTATTTCTTCCCCACCTTCCTGGTTAACATGTTATTGTCTCCATGACCCAGCAAAAGACTCTGTTGTATTGACAGAGGCACATCTGCCAAGCAGCAGCATGCATACGTGCTTGTGCATTGCCCTGGCATCAGAGCGAAAACTTAGAAACTGCGCCCAGACTCAGAAGTTTGCACATTTTATGCACCCTCCCGTAGAGGCACTAGCAGACAGATTGCAAAGGAGGGGTTGGGCTGTGTAGGCAGAAGGCAGCACCCCCTGTGAGCAGACATGCAGAGGGCTGACACCTCACCTGACACGTTGACTGTCACCTGGCAGCTGGCATGGCCGAACTGGTTGGAGGCCACACACTGGTAGGTCCCAGAGTACGCCACCGAGAGGTTCGTCAGCTGGAGCTTCCCAGTCTGCTCATCTTTAAGGAGAAAAGTAACAGGATGATAACAAAGGTCGAGGGCACCCAGAGGAGACCCCCTTGGTGCCTGCGGGGGCATGGGGTAAGAGAGTGCGCCAGCCCTCGCTCACCAAGGGAGTGTGGCTGAGAGCAGTCCATAGTGGCCACTGGGACACTACTGGGGATTGGCTGGGAAGGGCACCTGAAAAAACAGAGACGCTTCTATGAGGCCTTCCCTGTGCGGGGACAGCTGGATTGGGTGCTTGCATTGTGTAGGGACTTGGCAGAAGCAGCCTGTGATCCTGGCAGACCAGGTGCCAACTGATGCCCAGGCACCTAGGCCTCCCTGAACTCTGACAAAGGCACAGCTGGAAAACCATCTGGCTCCTCTGGGTGTGAGCACAGTTAAAAGAGATGATACATTTTGAGGAATGGGTTTAGTGTTGGACTTTACGAAATGCTTGTAAGCTGCTGCCTGTGTTGATCTCATGGTATCTCTGTCCCATAGTATAAACTTACATTGAATGTTTGATTGTGTAACTCATCAAACAGGAGAGAAACACTGATTACAGCAAAGTGCTCATCCTGCACAGAAGGCCCATTGAAACCAAATGAGGCATTGTGAAACATCAAAGGACAAAGAGCTTGTTGATTGCTCGCCCCATGTACCCAGGAAGAGGAAACAGGTTCCAACACTTGTCCCATCACTTTGAACTCTGGGGAAGGGGAATAAAAATCCCTGACCAGAAAGAAATGCATCACTAGGCTGCTTGGAATTTGGAAAGGACACTATTTTCCAAGCATAAGCAAGGGATCCCCAACCAGTTTACCTTGGGAATAGCATGAAAGGCCATAGAGAGCTTGCGTGTCACAGTAGTTTCTATTACCTTTTGGAGCCCAAGGCTATGTCTACACTGGGGAATTTAGGTCGACTTTACTAAGTCGACTTTAAGTCGACCTTATTAAGTCGACTTAGAGAGACCACACAGGACTC
>ML685927.1:108829-127301 GCA_007922175.1 Pelusios castaneus
GACTTAAGCAGGCTTAAGTCGACTTAATTTACAAGTGTAGACACACCCTAATACTGTAACTCATTTGTGCATGTATACCTGCTTTAACCATGTAAATAACTCTCATTTCTTTTTCTTACTTAATAAATCTCTGGTTAATTTATTACAGGATTAGTTACATGTTTTGTCTTTGGTGGGAGGTCTAAGGCACATTTGACCTGGGGTAAGTGACTGGTTCTTTGGGACTGTGAGTAACCTGAATATTGCGAAAAAACCAAGGGCTATGTCTACACTTACTAAAGTTAGTTCAAATTAGTTAATTCGAACTAACTAATTCAAACCAATTTTAGTTTTAATTAACTTAATTTGAACTAGAAAAATTTAGTTCGAACTAAGCAAGTGCCATTCATGGCACTTGTTTAGTTCGAATTAGCGAATTGCATTGAGTTCAATGGGCCGGCTAGTTCGAACTAAGCAATTAGTTTGAACTAACATGGCCACATTGGTTAATTTGAGCTAACTAGTTTGAATTAACCCTTAGTTCGAACAGCATATTTAAATTTATTAGTTCGAATTAAGGAAGCCCTTAATTCAAACTAATTAAAGCCTAGTGTAGCCATGGCTTTAGTTAGTTCAAATTAAGCTTCCTTAATTCGAACTAACTTGCCAGTGTAGACATAGGGGACTCTTGTGGCACTTTTAAAGACCAACGCATTCATTTATTGCATGCGATTTTTGGTGTAAGGGATTATCTGTCACAAAGACAAGCTTGCTTAAGTGGTAAGATCATAGAATCCTAGAAGATTCGGGTTGGGAGGGACCTCAAAAGGTTGTCTAGTCCAACCCCCTGTTCAGAGCAGGATCAATCTCAATTAAATAAAAAATTATAGAGGGCAATATTCAAGGGGCTGTCTGTGAGACTGTGGTTAGACTTCTGTAGAGTTTGAGGAGTTCACATTTGATGCTTGGTCAGAGAAATCTACATATAGAGCTCACAACCAGTTGTGGTGTGTGCCCTGCTTCTCAATAGTCTGCCCTGAGGCTGGCAGTCACAGTTGTGAGTCACACTACTCTAGCCAATGTGCATAGCTTCATGCAGTGCTCAGTGATGCTAGGTGTGCTGGACGCTGGATTTGCTCCTCCTAGTGTCTCCTACAAACTCATGCTCATAGGCCAAGACAGATAGCTTGAGTTTAAGCCTTAAATAGGCCATGTGTCTTCCATGCCCCAGGGCATAGCTGCCACAGAGTGAGACTGCAAAGAGACCGGCCCTTGAAATAAACACTGCCATTTCAGTCACTGAATCTAAGTGTATTATTAATGGGCAAGATGCTGGCTTTCCTGCCCTATGTCCAGGCGTCCAGAGGACAGACAGCCCTGAAGTGGAGACTGCAAGACATCAACAGGGCTGGATTAAAGCAGGGGCTGTAGGGGCTGCAGCTCCCGGCCCTGGCCTAAAGGAGTGCCCAACGGCCTCCCAAAAATCCAGCCACTGCCTGAGTGGAGAGCTGCTGCTGCTCACTTTCAGCAGCCAGCCTGCTCAGCCCTTGGGCTGTCTATTTGCTCCAGATCAGCCAGCCCAGAGCTGGGGCAGGAATGCGGCAGCCCGTGGCCTCTGGCCTGCCACCCCACCCCCCACTGCCTCCTGCAGCAGGAAAGCAGCGCTGGCCCACGGCCCCCTCTGTTGCCCCCACCCCTGAGCAGCACTAACTGCAGCCCCCCTGAACTCCCTTCACAGCGCCAACTGGCTCTGGACCAGGAGCCCCTGATCCTGCCCCCAAGAGGGGCAGCGCCCTGCCCCCAGGCAGGATGCCATAGCAATGGGGGGCCCCAAAAGGATGGCAGCCCCGGGGCCTTGATCTGGCCCTGGACATCGAGGGCGAGATACAAGAAGACAAAGTCTCTGGAGATTGCAGGGAGACTGGCTAACCCAAGAATGGGAACTGTCAGCTCCACTTCCACTGAGAACTTCATCAACTCCTCTCACCTAGCTGCTGTCCCTTCATCTGAGGATTCAGGCCTTTGATCAGACTCTACTGAAAAGAGTCAGTTGGAGGGTAGGCTTTGAAGAGGTGGTTTTGCTTCTAGGCTGTGTTCTTTGGGGCTGTTCTTTAAGATCTATTCCGAAGAGCTAGTCTGGTTCAAGCTCGCAGGACAAAACCCTAGTGAAGAGCAAAACCTCTCATCTGAAACTGAATGGCAACTAAGCTATGGCTTCTATCTGGGATAGTAAAATATATTCAAATGAATGTTGTATTTGCCTCAGAAACTGGCCCACAGGTGCAACCTACTGGCAGCAAGGGAAACTACAAATGGCACTGAAAAATGAGTTTATCATTAAGGGTCAGATCCTGCAAACTTATAAGCAAATAAGTAGTCTCTGCTCCAGTTAGTACTTTCATTTAAGTCAGTGAGAGTGCTACTGTGCACCAGGACAGTACGAATAGTAATGTATTTACCTGCAGTATATTCTCTGTGTGAGGTACAGAGTTCCCGAATGGGCGGCTCTTGGTGAACAAAGCAGACAAAGCTGGATCGTGAGCTGTGCGGAATCCTCTTTGTGTTTTACAGCTGTTTTCTTTAATAAATATAGTACCTTCTGCTGAGTAGGGTCTGTAACTCCATATATCATGACACATATAAGAAAGAGTTTCCGGGACTGGGCCCTGCCCTTTGTTCCTAATTTCTAAAATACTCCTTTTGCTTCAGAGAGTTACTTGGGACTTATAGTTGGTTATTCAGACCGTATTTGGCCATGAAAGCCTCTGGAATTTACACAGTCACAGGAGGTAATATGGTAACTGGATTTGAAGAGGGACTGGTTAGTCCCAGAATCACAACCGGGTGCATCTTCATGTTTCAGATAGAAACTTGCCTGCCAAGGAAGGTGTGTTGTGTGACACACCAAAGAAGGAAAGAATTTTTCTCCATCCCTGGACAGCTTTGTACAATTGGTCAGACCCCTTTTTCACCTGCCTCTGAAGCACAAGACCTAAGTCACGCCTAGGGCTGGGATACTGGACAAGATGGACTATTGGTCCCAGCCAATAGGGCAGGTCACATGTTGGGTGTTTGGATTCCTTCAATTCGGTCTCTCCTATCAGATCACTCAAATCTGCCAGTGGCAGCTTTACACATCTCTGTCCCGCTGGGTCTACAAGGGACAGTGCTCTCCACATACCTTCCACCATATTGGCCAATGGCAACGAGGTCTTGGAGCCCACCCGAGACCAGGAATAAATTGGAGCGGGCACCCCCTCCGTGGAGCTGCAAGTCAGCGTGGCGTCACTCCCAGCAAGCGCATATTCTGTCCCTTTACAAACAGGGGTAGATGGAGGCACTGTATAGGGAATGAGATGAGAAAACAATGATTTCTGTACTAGGAGCACACATGGACTGCCATGGGACAAGGCATCCGCATGTCTCCCCTGCCACTGCCATTGGCTGATACTAGTTCATGGCCGACATTTCTGTGTAGCTGCCTCGTCTCACTGAGTCTCCTCTATTTGTCCTCCTGTTCCCCACATCTACCTGTCCCCCTGTTCTTCCCCTTCAGGCCTCTCTTCTCCCTGCCATCTGTCTGTCTAGCTCTCTACAAGGGCCTCTTTGCTATGGTAGCAGAATGCCACACAAAACACAGTGAGCTGGAAACTACTGTGAAAGAACACTCAACCCTGCTCTTCGATGCCACTTCCCACCCAGAGATCCCAAAGAACTTTCTGAGAAGGTCTAGGTCATTACTCCATTGTACAGATAGGAACACTGAGGCATGTACTACAAAGGGATTCCTGTCCCCACTCCCAAGTCCAGGGATTCAGGACCAGACGGACAGGATCCATCCAAGCTGCTCTCAGGCTCAGTTCTGCAAACCTCACTCTGTGCAGGGCTTCCCAATCAAAAGGTGGGCCCTGGGATTAGCCTCCCGGTACTCAGACTTACTCAGCACAAGGAGGTAGATGATCCCTGATCCGCTGCCATAGAAGTCCGGGGGGTTGTTCACCTCACAGACATATGTGCCATTGTCTGAGGCGCGGATGTTGCTCAGCTGAAGGGTTGCGTCCCCCATGGTGGGCGGGTCATGAAGGAGGCTGAGCCGGTCGGCCTGAGAGGTGGGCTTGTACAGCTTGTCATTGGCAAAGTAGAGGATCTGCAGGGTGGGGAGAGCATTTGCTGGGGTTCGCGCAGAGACTGGGGATTTGTCCATCGCCAGCAGGGTGAATGAACAGGAATTGGACATGGGGGGCACCAGAGGGGTGCACAGCACCAGGAAACTTGCTCTCTGCTACTGTTGCACAGCCATTGGCTTGGGGAGTTAGTGAAGGTGACAGCTGCAGAGACTCCTGTAGCTTGTGGGGGCTCAGGGCTCATGCTAAGGGGAAATGGGGGCTTTGACACATTCACCAAGAGAAAGAGGCACTAGAGAGGGAGGGGCTGATGACAGAAAAAGTGGGAGAGGAAATCAAAGGGGTTCCTGGGGCAGCAGAGATATGGACTGGCTTGTGCCAGGTTTTCAGAGCCCCCAGTGAGGGGCCAGGCATGTGCCTAGACAGAGCAGCCGCCTCAGCACTTTAAAAAGCCCCGATAGAAATGAACCCAGAGAGATAAAGAGAGAGTACTCACATATGCAGAAAGGATACAAAATGACCAAAGGATTGAACCAGAATGTACAATTTTCCCATAGAACACACAGCCCTGCCAGTTCATACGCAGTGTGTCCCACAGAACACACAGCCCCTCCCCATCCACATGTGGTGTGTCCCGATGGAGAATCTTTTATGGGCTGGGTGGGATTGTGTGGGCCAGAAGAATACACTATATGGGCTGGCCTGGAAACCAGCAAGCTTCTACTTGCTAGTGACTGGGCTGGAGAAGGCATCCACAGCACTGGCCCTGGACAGCCCTGGCTCAATGGGTCTGCCCCCAGTCCTAAACATGAAATACTAACATTCACTTTGATCCGCAACTATTTACACCCCTGTGTAGCCAGCATATTTGCCACCTTCCCCTTTCCTGCCAGCCCTTCCTCTGGGGGTCTGAGTGATTACTAGTGCCTGCAGGGCCAGCAGCTGGAGCACCTAAAGTGCGTGTGTCCGGGTGTTGGCAGAGCTTGGCATAGGGGTTTGGGGCACCCGGCTCTGAGCAGCACTGGTAATTACAAGAGAAGAGTTGGAGAGGACACACAGGAATACAGCAGAACCAGCCTGATCCCTTAGGCCAGTTCCTGTGTCCTGGGATTTGTATCCACATAGGTTCTCTCTCCAATTCTTTCCTAGAAATTCTGTCTCAGCTGAGCTTAGGAAATCACTTACATATTGTGCCTCTCCCCACCCCCCGGCCTCGGACATTTATAGTCATGGAATTAAAAATGCATATACTGCTCAGCTGTTCTCATCTTCAGAGACCCCAAGCACCTCACATGCTGGTGAATTTATGGACACAGAAGCCCTGTGAGGCAGGAAAGTATTATCCTATTATTCAGCGTCTCAGAGCAGGGAAGTGACTTGACACACAGGAAGCTGGTGGCAATAGAAGATAGATGTCTTGAATCCAGACCAGGGCTTTAATCACAAACTCATCCTCCCCTTCCATAGATGAGACTATCCCATTGGCTGTGCTCAATAGACTTCTTTAACAACAGTTGTACACAGGGACAGACGCAGCGCTTGGTATCCCAGCGCCATATAGACAATGCTTATTGCAGTGACAATCATTACTGTATGTGTCTCTGAGCTTCTCATTTTATTGCCCCTACAAGTCCTTCCACAGCCTCCCAGTCAATCTTGGTCCTATCCCTGCTATTGTATATGTGGTTTCACTGGTATTTCCGATGGCCCTGCCACACCTCACTCTGATCTGAGGATCCCTCTGGGTTTGCCGCTCTCCCAAATTCTGCAGTAAAATTAGAGCTGCTCGCAAAATCCAATTTTATTTCCACCAAAAGTGTGGCATGATGCTGAGTCAGCTGGCGTTGCTTTGGAAACTAGAGAGTGATTTTTGTGTCAATTCTTTTCATTGTGGATGAAAACATCAAGAATTTTGACAATACCGAACTGTTTCCCCAAAACGTTTAGACAAATTGCCATTTTTTGACTCATAAAAAAATGTGATCGGGGAAAAGCAACAGTCAGCTCTTGTCCAGTGTTAGTCTTTCACAGATTTCAAAGCCCTGGACAAACGAAGACAGCAGCACCATCAACAGTTTACAGATGGGGAAACTGAGGCACAGAGCGGGAAGGGCTTGCCCAAGGCACCCTGGAAACTAGTGGTAAAGCTGAGGATTGAATCCAGGTCTCCTGCATCCTACTTTAGTGCCATGCCCACTCAGCCGCCTGCTCTAACAATGATACCAGTGTTTAAGGGGTTTCCCTTGGCCTCACTCTTGTTCCCTGGTGGTTATTTGCAGACCAGCCCCTCAGCCTTGGCTGGCAATTGTCACCTCTCCCCACCCCCTTTCTGCATCAGTGCCTCACCCAGACATCAAGAGCCCCGAACTACCCCCATCAGGCTTTCCTTGGGCTGGAGGAAGCACCATTTTGGAGACAGGTCCACACAGGCCTTAAAGCAGTATCCCAAACTCCTCCCCCAGGCCAGTGGGCCCCCCCTTCACCTGCTTCCCTTTCTCAGGTGCTGTTGAGGCCGGTGCAAACCTCCACTCCAGTATGAAGTTTTTATCGACTGAGGTTTTGTAGTGGCAGGGAAGTTCCACACTGGAGCCTCGTTCCTGCATCACGGGGTCCTGCGGCACAGTCACCTCCACACACAGACCAGCACCTGCTGGGGAGAGTGCACGAGGCCATCAGCACTTCTGCTTTGCATCAACCCCACTGCAGCCTCCTGCTCTCCCTCCCATCCCTTTGAAACACAATTAGCTGCCTGGTTCACTGCTCTCTCCCTGGCCACCTCTCCAAGCCCTTCCACTGCCCTCTTTCACCTCATCTGGCACAAACCTCTGGGCCTAACTTCTCCCACCTGTCTATTCTAGGGCCCTGCCATGACACTGTTCCCTGCCTTCACTCCTCCAAGCACAGCCCTCGCTGGCCAGGTGCCCCACAAACACCTTGGCACGTGTTCCCACCTCACCCATTACAAGAGGGGAAAATTCTCTGGCAGTAGCTATGAGGCCATCCACCACCTTGTTCTCCTTCAGACATGTCCCACCATAGTGCTGGGAGGCCAGGGTGAGTGATACCAACTAGGCAGGTGGTGAGTGGCACTCACTAGCTAAGAACTGCTCACACAGCTAGTCTGTGCTAACACTCCGTTTATGTTATTACCCTGCTGGCCTCCCTTCCATGCCCCATGCCCCAAGCCTCACCTGATATGGCTTGTCTGCCTTTCCAACTGAAAGCTCCTGGGGCAGGGGCTGATATTTGTAATACATCTGCAAAGGCCCTACACAAGAGGAGTCCAACCTGCAGACACTACTGAGAAATTGCAAGTCCTGGGGGCAGGGATTGTGTCTGCCTAAGTATCTACAGCACTTAGCACAGTAGTGCACCGCTCCTAGCTGGGGACTTTGTGCACTACCATTATACTAATGTACACGTGACTCTCAATAGAAAGGAGTTATAAGTAAAAACCAGTTCCAAAGGGGTAGCCATGTTAGTCTATTGCAGAAAAACAACAGAGTCCTGTGGCTCTTTTAAAGACTAACAGATTTATTTATAGCATGAGCTTTCGTGGGAGAAAATCCCACTTCGTCAGGCACTTTAAATATGGATTTTCTCCCACGAAAGCTCATGCGATAAATAAATCTGTTAGTCTTTAAAAGTGCCACAGGACTCCGTGGTTTTTTTTATAAGTAAAAACAGTTCAGGTAAATCTTTTGCCACCCAGAAACTGTCCTCCCTCCTTTCATGTTCCACTTTGTTGAGCTTTTAGGCAAGTGTTAAACAGATCCTTAGAAGGGGACAGGTGTGATGGATGGACAAGAAAAAAACCCAGTCACAAGGGAGATCATGGGATAACAGGGTCCTCTCAGCTCCCATGTGTCTATCATTCTGGTTCTCTCATCCTGCAGTTTTTCCTTCCAGCTGCCTCCTAAGGGACTGCTCTAAAGCCTGTAGCAGTCAATGGAAAGAATTGCATTGGTTTCTATGGGCGTTGGATGAGGCCTGAGGGAAAAGGCTGAAAATGAGCGTGTCAAGACATTTGTCACTAGGAAGGGACTCTGCACAAACAGAGGTAGGGGTGAGCTGCTAGCCAGTTTATCCTGTGCTCCTTCTCAGGTTTGAGACATTTACACAGATCCTTAGTCCCCGGGCAGAAAATGAGATCACAAATCAGAACAAACTGCCAGCTGTTAGTAGACAAGAAGCTATTTAAAAAGCAGAGGTGGGGAGCCCAGAGCACCCAACCAGCCCTAATGATCCACATGTGTGTGTTGTCACATTGGGCCCAAAAAGGCCAAGCAACTTTGCAAACACATGGCCCAAATCTGACCTTTAAAGACAGGAAAACACAATGGGTGCATCTACACTTGTAAATTAAGTCGACTTAAGCTTGCTTAAGACGACTTAATTTACTCTGCGTCTACACTACACTTTCCTTAAGTCGACTTAAGAAAGCTGCTTAAGTCGACTTAAGGAAAATTAAGTCGACTTTATAAAACCTCGTTTTAAGTTGACTTTTGGCTTAAGTCGACTTTCTAAAGTTGACTTAAGCCAGTGTAGACCTGAAGTAGCCCTAAGTTGACTCTAAGTCGACTTAGGGCTCTCCAGGACTCCCCCACTGCCCTCCCTGCCAGGGTGGGTGGCACAAGGAGAGCCTGGCATGCCCCCCCACAGGGCAGGGAAGAGCCCTGCCCACCCTGCCCCATGACCTGCCAGGGTCCCTGTCCCCCTTTGCCCCACTGTACCCAGGTACAATGGGGCAAAGGCTGAGCCCCCTGGCACTTGGCAAGGGGTGCCCCCCCCGCCACCATGGACCAGTCCAAGGTCCCCCTAGCCCCTACAAGTTGACCTAGGCATCCAGTGTGGACGCTCTAGGTCGACTTTGTAGGGTCCCTCCAAAGTCGACTTAAAATTTAAGTGTAGACATGCTAAGTCGACTTAACAACCTAAATTAACAAGTGTAGACATAGCTAATGGCAGTGGGGTCATTCCATACATTCAATCAAAAGCTTTGACATGCAAGTGTATTGTTGGTAGTTATTTGATGATGTTCACATCTATCTTATTAGAGGTTAGCCAGATAAATAAACTGGTTTCCTGTCTATTACTGTTCTATTTCATGAAGAGGTCAAAAGGGACCGTTACCAGCTAGATGGACCTTTAATGTAGCAATGTAAAATGTCTGTTACCTCTGGTGCCCAGGCGGTGAAGGTTTTTACTTCAGAGGACAATATGCATTACTATTCTATACTGAAGGAAGTTGCTGTGAACTGTCGTGAGTGCTCAAATGTGTATCGCTAACTGTATTGTCTGAATCCCAAAGGGGTAGCCGTGTTAGTCTATTGTAGAAAGACAACAGAGTCTTGCGGCACTTTTAAAGACTAACAGATTTATTAATCGCATGAGCTTTCGTGGGAGAAAATCCCACTTCGTCAGACGCTTTGAAGATAGGAAAGTTACAGAGTGGGAGGAAATTAAATGCAAGCATCTCTTTCATCAAAGCCCACATAAGGAAATTACCCGCAAGTGCCCACCTTGCTACAACTATAAAGGAACCTTGGAGCATAATCCTTTTATCTCACATCTTTCCAAGCTTCTGGGGGAAAGCTTGGATTGAGATCCCAGCACTAGCCTGGAATCACCCAGTTAATTCCCATGGGAGAATTAGAACAAACTCGATGCATGGACTATTTAGTTTTCATTTCTCAGGACTGGATTTCTAATAAAGGAAGTCGTGAAACAAAGGACTGAGACCCATCCAGGTACTGGATGTACCCCAAAGGGTCAATAAAAGCCCTACTGGAAACCTGATATATAGAGAACTTTAAATCATTTGCATGTATCTGATTGCTTTAATCCTTTAACAGTTCTTTTAGAGTTTGTTTCTCCTCTTTTATAAAAAACACCTTTAGTTCTAGTTACTAAAGCATTGGCTGGCAGCACGGTATTTTGTGTAAGATCCAAACTTATATTGATCTAGTAATGTGGCTGACACTTTGAGATCAGGAGAACCCTCCTGGAAAAGAGCATGGAGTTTTAAGTAACTTTATCTCTTTACTAGACCCCACCCAGTGGCTGACTGGGAGCCAGAGACTGAAATTCAGTAAAGGGCGCTGAATTTACTTTGCTTTAGCTTCTTAATAACCCATGTGGGGGCATAAAAAACATTGTTTGTGGCTGGTTGGGAAGTCGGACTTCAATGTCACCCACCAGTTTGGGAGAGTCTGCTCTCCTTTTGCACCCTGCCCTGACCTTGGCATTTTCAGGTGGCTACCCCAGACACAGATGGTCACCTGTGCCATGCCCACGAAACTGACTAAATATCAAGCACATTGTTTAGCAAATTGTCAAACATGTACAGTGAGCTCAGGAATTTCTATGCAGGAGGAATTCCTGAGAAAGACCTCCCCATGGCAGGTGAATGGGCCTGTGCAATGTAATGTTGGCAAAGGCACAGTGATGTCCATTGAAAGGAAAACACCATATATTCTCAGTCTTTTTCCTGAGTGCATTCAAACATATTGCATTTCAATATGCAATTGGTGCATTCAAACATGTTGCATTTCAATATGCAATTGGTGCATTCAAACATATTGCATTTCAATACAGCCAAATGCAAAGTTCTACAGCTAGGAAGAGGGAATGCAGGCCACATCTGCCACCTGAGAAGCAGGGACTCCGAAACGGATGGAGGAGTCTTAATAAACAAGCAACTCGTGAGCTCCAAAGGCAAAAAAGAGCTAAGGCTAAACAGGGGAGTAAAAGTAAGAGCAGGGAGAAGATTTTACCACTGAATATAGCGTTGGTGAGACCGATCCTGGAATAGTGTGTGTTGTTCTGGGGCCCACATTTTAAAAGGGCCAATGGGAACTAGAGAGGGTGCAGAAAAAAGAGCCACAAGAATGCCTGGAGGGCTGAAGTAAAGGCCTTATAACGAGAGAGTTAGAGGAGCTGAAGCTGTTTGGCTTAACAAAATGATTGAGAGGTGCCTTGATTATGTAGCACGCTCAAGGGAATGGCAAGGCCAGCTGACCTGTGCCCTGTCCCTTTAAGGTTGGAGGGAATACAGTGGGAAGCAAGATGTGGTTCCGCAGGGGTTATGTTGTCACCTCCCAGGGAGACTGAGCTGTATGAGGCTTATGTAGGCTGCATTATATAATTAAAATTGAATAAAACCCCCAGTTTAATCCCCTGTCTCCCTCCGCCCAGATAGGGTACCAGTTGGTGAGCACAGGGCGGGGAAGCTGAACTGTAGTGATCTGACCGGAGACAAGCTATCTAGATTAGGTGCTGCAGACGGTTCCAGGAAAAGCTGCCAGAAGGTAATGCAAACAGAAAAACGATTTTGCATATAGAAAGTTCTCTCTGGAAGTAGAGGGGAAGATTTAATCGGTTGCAAGCACTGTTGCTGGTTGGGAGAAAGCTAAAGGACATTTTTATAGCAACTAAAAGATGAGCAATTCAGAGACGTTTATGATTGACTCTCTGGCATCTCTGGGAGAGTTTGCCATAAAAGTGCATCAAAAGGTCATTTGATTTTAACCAAACATATAACAAGACACCTACATGGTGAAGAGCAGGGGTTGCTGGGAGATCAGGGATTGTCTACACTACTGGCAATAAGAGATCAGATTTTACAACTAACTCCTACAGCAAAAAGAAGTAGGTTGAAGTCCCTTAAGTAGAGACAGTTCAGAATTAGTGAGTGCAAAATTAAAGTGGCTTGAAATACAGTTTGAGGGAAGCCTGAATGGAATTAAAACTCAACCTCCTGGAACACGTGGTCAGCCTCACTTCAGAAATCAGAACTAGTTTCAAAAATGGATTTGAAAATAACAGGATGGATTGGCAGCCTCCTCTACTGACAGGACAGGTGAAGTTTTACTGGTCTGGCTCATCGGATGGAAAGAGGAATTTGGGAGGGGTACACCGAGGAGGAGACCATGGAAGCTGTGACAAGAGCAGAGTACCAAGGACTGAATCTGGGAGCACGGATTTCAGCCTGCCAACACTAAGGTGTTCTACCTAGAAAAAGATGCAGCTGAACTTTACCAGCAAGTCTCAAGAGCAGTACCAGAGCCGAAAGAGCCATCTTGGGATTCCTTAGGCAGAACCCTTGGTCTGAGAAAGAAAGTGCTCTTTGCTTTACAAGGAGCTGACTCTGAGCGCAGGGCTGATCCTTGTACAAAGCACGTTTCTCCAATCCTTACAGAATGATAACCGTCAAAGAGTGACACAACCTTCTAAAAAAGATAATGAGGTTGCAGATGAACACTGCTGAAAGTGATGATGAGGTAGGAAAACAACAGAAGTTGGAGAGTAGAGACCATGGTAAAGCAAGTGATGTACTTCTGTGAAATCGCAGTGCACAGAACAGGGGTCAGAAAGTGAAGCTGCAGCTCCTTCTAAGGGAAAAGAAGTCTCCAAAGGTAACTCACTGATGAATGAGAACAAAGGCCAGCACAGATGACATTAAAGCCAGGAGAGCTGAAATTAACATATTCAAGCCCGCTGTCCAGGCACATGACAAAAGCTAATGGAAGGAGGAAAGCTGCAGACAGGCAATCCCAGAAGAGATGTTATGTAAGCTGCAATGAGGTGAGTGGATCAGACAAAGAAAGGGCTTGTGGCCATCATTTCAGATCTGGGAGCAGAGAACAGCACCAGTCAGGAGTCACTCGCAGAGAACAGCACCAGTCATACGCTGGCATCCCAAAGTCAGCATCAGGCAGGAAAATCATCAGAGAGCCGAGACAATACTGAGAGCCTTGCACCTAATTTACCAGGAGTGACCTGTATTTGCCACATAACACCCAGGTAAGCAAACCTGTGTGGCTAACTAGGCTGGAAAGAGATGTCTGGTGTGGTCTTTGCTCAATAAAGTAAAAACTCAAACCCTATGGGTTACTGGGACGTAGGTATGCCTGGACATGAGTGTGTCACTATAGGATGGGTTGTGGACATAAAATTTCTAGACACCATTAATGGCTGCTTCTTGGAGCACCTAGTCCTGGGATCATAGGATCTGGTCCAAGAGGCAAATATATGAACTGCTCAATAATATGACCACAATGTAATTAAATTTCACATCCTTGTGGGGGAGAAAAATACCAAAGAAGCCCACCACAGTAGTATTTAGCTTCAAAATGGGGGAATAGAGACTCCAAGATATTTCCAAAGCACTCAGGGGTAAAAGCTGGTCTGCTTCCCTTTGCATGTCCAAGATATCAACTGCACAGCTGTTCTGCTCTATAGCTTGAGCTGTCCAATTACTTCTTTGATTCTGAGACATTGTCTGTTCACTTACAAAGCTAGCCTCCTGGAGACAGTCAGGTTTTAACATCACTGTCTCTCCAACACACTGATCCAACACACTTTGCTACAGGGCTGTTTAAGCTTCCCAGTAATTCCCACTTCATCTGGAACCTTTTCCAAGGTATTTTTATTAGATCTTTCTAAAACCAAATCAGTGAACTCATCTACAGATGGCACACTCTGGCAGTCAGAATTTGAAACAAATCTCTCAACATACAGTCTGCTGGATGTCACTGCAGAAAGGGATTCATCCTGAGATAACCCAATCAGTTCACCTCCACACTCTCCTGTTGCAGCAGACTGCTGCTTGCAAAAGCCATCAGGAGAACTTACTCCTTTGGGAGAAGTCTCCAGCATCAACTTCTTTTCCACAGAAATTTTGCCCTTTCCCTGACCAGAGAAAGGTTTCTGTAAATAACTGCTTCCTTGAATATTAACAGAGCCCTTCTGGGTCTTAGCTAAGCCTAGAACTAACTCTGAGACAATTGGCAACCCCCCAGTCAGCACAGACTGAAAGGCACATTCTGTCTGTCCCTCAGGTAGCAAACTGGAAACAAAACCTCCCCCAGCAGTTAAACCTCCACTCTCCACATTCACACAGCTTGAAATCCCCTCCTCATTGTCCCAGCACACAGGGCTGTTTCCAGACAAACTTTTGGAGGCTGGGGTGGCTTCCTCCCTGGGCAAGTCATCACCCCCAGCATATACAGGCTCAGGAAAATTACCTCCCTGAGTCTCAGTTGAAACCAGAACCATGTTTGGTACAACAAACTCCTTAAAGACCAACTCTCTGCCAGCAGACGCACTGCTATTTTTCCCAGACACACCTTCAGAACCTGTCTGCTCCCTGTTACTTACAGACAGTATATTAGGGACACACACTTTATTAGCAGATAAACTACTGCCCTTTCCAGATAAACCTTTTAAAGTTTTCTGCTCCCAGTTACAGCATTTCTGGTTAAACCCAGATAATTCTGAATCATGCACCCCCCTTCACAAATTTCCCCATTGACTTCTCCTGCCCCTTTTTTTTTTGACGATCTCTTTCCTCAGCAGCATTAGCCCACACATACCAACAATCCATTTGTTTAGGGTGCGGGGTTTCCAAGAAACCCCCTTAGGTACCTTAATTTGGTTTCAACGAACGTTCCTGCCTGAGGCCATTGCAAGTCTTCCCTTTTTCGAGTATACTTTGGCCAGACTTCCTGACACAACTTAATCAGTTTGGATTTCTTAACAAGATTAGTTCCAGAAATTGTTTCCCAATTAGACAGAACAAATCCGAGAGGACTGGTCTCGGGAACTACCATACCCTGACCCATTGTTCACTCTCGGCGGGTACCCCTTTTTACAGAACACAGAACCAGATATTTCCATACAGGATAGGGTTGTGAAACACCGTACTCACCCACTTCCCAAACAGAATATCAGATATTTCAATACCAGAAAACAAGACTCAAACAAGCAATATTATTGTCTCAGAAAATATAATGCGCATACAGGATAGGGTTGAGAAACACCGTACTCACCCACTTCCCAGAGGATCACACGCCAGTAGAATAAGAAGCAGGGTCACCTTATCCTCTCTGTGGCTCGCAGTGTCCCCCAAGGCTCTGATAGGTGAACTCACCACTGTTGCCGGCTAGAGCGTTGAAGGTCTCTGCGATTCCACACTGAGGAGCTGGAGGACTCCTGCCTGGCTCGCCAAAATTGTTGGGGAATTTTAGGAGGGGCCCTCTTAGGTCAAGAGGACCTTGATAGGCACCCCCCCACCCTGAGGCTCGTTCTCCAGCTGAGACCAAATAGACAGAGACCGAGGGCGTGTGATCAGACTTTATTCAGCTGAATGGCAGTCTGACACTCAGAGTAAAACTCCAAGGTAGAGAGCCCCAAACAAAGGCTGGCTTACACTTTTATACATTTTTGGGTTACATTTGCTAATATTGACAGATGAGAGAAGAAACAAAACTTTTTGTTCTACAACCATGAGACATATACATGTCAATAGATGACGGATATATGCAAGATGTTTTTACTAAAGGATAACACTTGTTCACCGGTTATCCTCA
The DNA here is from genome assembly GCA_007922175.1 of Pelusios castaneus. Classification (NCBI taxonomy): domain Eukaryota; kingdom Metazoa; phylum Chordata; order Testudines; family Pelomedusidae; genus Pelusios; species Pelusios castaneus. Next base: position 124,305 of record ML685927.1, read on the forward strand.
CAACTTGTTCTAAACACTCTCTAATGTTATTACAATTTACGGTACTCAGTAGCCTTGACAAACTTTTACCGTGCTGATGGGGAGGGAGTCATACAGAAAAGGATTCATTCTAGTTTCTTAACTATGCTTAATGACTGAAAGGAGACAGTAAGTCTAGCATCCCCAACAAGCAGAGGAGAATCAATTTACAGGCCAAAACAGGGTCAGAACAAGACAGACTCCATCTTGGATTTCCTTCTCATAGTTGAATGGAAATGAAAAGGAACGGTCACTGGAGTGAAATACCTCCAAACTGCATAGAAACTTTAAAAAGACACCATAATAGAGGCTCAAATTAAACCCCAGATTAAACAAAAAAAGTAAGATGACCAAAAAATGCCATCAGGACTAAACAATGGAGTAAAAGACGTGGTTAGAGGCAAAAAGGCATTGTTTAAAAATTGGAAGGCAAATCCTACTGAGGAAAATAGAAAGCAGCATAAACGCTGGCAAGTCAAAGGTAGTAGCATAATTCGGCAGGCCAAAAAAAGAACCTGATGTGCAATTAAGAGAAGGCTGTAGAGCCTATGAATGTGGAAACTGTGCATCAGAATGATGTGCCCTTCACCCCAGCTTTGGAAACAATAATGCCAGAACAAGCCCACAGAATCTGTCCCCAGTAGAGCCCAAGGGGACAGTTCGCCAGAACAGCTGCTCAAGTCATCCAGCTCCAAAAAGGAGCTTTACAGATGCTGACATGTGACCAGTTCGGGCCACCTACTTATCAGTGTCTAAATCCAGCTCTTGGCCTGGTGAATGTACCTGAGGGTTATCCTCATATTGATCACATGCGACACCCGGTACCTATTTCTGTGTCTTAGCCTGCATTCCATCCAAGACTCATTTAAATGACTTTGAATTAGGAGCTGCTTTGTGTTATAGTTCTGGATAATTTGCTATGTTTATTTATAGCTGTTTTGCTCTGCCCAATGACTTTGAGTCACATGGTTAAACCGTTGATGCTGTAGAAGTGGCTGTTCCTAAGGTGGGATATCTTTGGGAAGTTAAATGGTCAGAACCGGCTGGTGCACTGGACGATGGGATTACACTTGCCACGCATCATTGGTGTCAGAAGACAAATGTTTGTGAGCACAGGGAACTGCAAATATGTCAGACCGATGGACAACGTTATATGTTTTGTTAACAAGACATGTCAGGACGATGTGATATTGACACATGCCCTGTCCCTTTAAAGCCGGGATCACAGCTGAAAAGAAAAAGAGAACACATCGGGAAGTGAGGGCTGGTCCCAGAAGGGTCACCGTGTCCTGGGGAAATAAAACTGGTGGCAAGGAGGTTGTGCAGGCTGCATGGTCTTTGGTGTGCTTTTAATATTAATATTTAAGTTTAATAAAAACCCCAGCTTTTCTTTGTACTGGTAGTGTAACTATTACAGAGGGAGAAAACAGCAGGTACTCAATGGTTCTTCAATGCAGCAAAGAAAGGCAGCTCAAGAGACAATAGCTGGAGAAGCTGAAGACCAGCACATTCAAATCAAGATACAAATTTTTAAGAGTGTGGGACAGATGATTAACCAATGCTACGCACTCCTGAGGGAAGGGAGAGATTCTCTGTCTCTTGCTGTCTTCACATCCAGACTGGCACCCTCTGGGAGCTGCATTAGCCACACCCCACTTATTGGTCTCGATCCCGGGGTAAGTGGGTAACAGTGAATGGGCCAGGCTGGATGATCTATTGGTACCATCTGGCCTTAATGCCTATGACATGCTGTGGTGAGTACAGTGAAAACCTCCATTCAACGTGTAGTAGCACTCAGAAAAGCAAAGATGATGTTGGGGGCATAAAGAGTGCTCTAAAATGATACTTTCAAAGGGGTAGCTGTGTTAGTCTAGGTCAGCTGAACAAACAAGGGGTCCTGTGGCACTTCTAGAGACTAACACATTTATTTATCGCATGAGTATTCATTGGAGAAAATCCCACTTCGGATAAATAAATGTGTTAGTCTTTATAAGTGCCACAGGACTCCTTGTTTGTTTGGCTAAAATGACACTGAGATTATGCTGCCATTCTCAGCAGAATCCCCTGACAGGTGGCCATTGTGCTCAATTCTGGTCAGCCTGTCTCAAGAAGGATAAAATGGAAATGGAGGAGTTGCTCCGTTAAGCATCAAGAATCTTACTCCATTCTGTGAGGCAGCTGGTTCTGGCCACTGTTGGAGCCCAAGTGCTCTGCTAGGTGGCTGGGATTCCGGTCTGGCGTAGCAACCCCAGTGCTCCTGTTTTGATCATGTTCCATATGAACTTGTTATTGACCTTTTCTACTGATCCCATGTTTGATTTTTGGCATGCAGAGGCCCCTATACATCCCATGCTAGGTCTGGGTCACGTAGCAAATCCTCTTATGTTGCAAACATGGCCCCAGAGATTCACCAGCACATTCACCAAATAGGTCTGCAAAAAAAGAAAGATGAGCCGGTGGTGGCAGCACCTGTGAGCTAGACCAGCATCACTAAGTGCTACTGGAACAGACTGAAAGTCAGAGGGGATGGAGCATCAGCATTTAGCAGGGCAGGAGAGAGTGAAGAGGGAACATCCTCAGACCAACTCAACGATCACATTCAGTCCTGGGATGCTGCATGTATCAGGGATAAAAGAGCCAGCAGCTTCCCTTCCTCCTTGTGTAACTCACTTCAATCTTCTCTAATCTCTGACTCTGGTTCCTTTTCTCTCTCTCTCACCGTCCTTCCCCCCTGCCTCTGTTGTTAGAGGAGGCTCAGCTCTCCATGGTTACAGTTGCAATGAGCTTGCCAGTCGGAGCATGGTTCCCTTCCTGCTCCACCCTCCCCGCACACAGCTGTGGACACATGCCCAAGAGGCTTGTGAGAGCTGCAGCTACGGGAGGCGACTCAAGCAGACAAGGTGTTCCAGAGACACCAGGCCCTGGCTGCAGCAGGTGTAAATGGGTGCAGCTCCCTCAAAGGCAGTGCCAGCCAGCAAC
>ML685927.1:127311-213569 GCA_007922175.1 Pelusios castaneus
AGGTGTAAATGGGTGCAGCTCCCTCAAAGGCAGTGCCAGCCAGCAACCAGGCTGCACCCATTTACACCCCCTGAGCCTCTGATTTTGCTTCCCATAAACTCGCCTGTACCTATATCACCCCCACCACGGTCCAACCATGGCCTCTCCCCCTGGGCCCTGCCCTCAGTCTCTGCCCAAAGAGCTTGCAATCCAGGTGATGACAAGGTGCAACCCAGGTGTGTAGTAAACAGCCTGTGGGGGGGGGCAGGGGGGAGGCGGGGAGCAGCAGGAGCAATGGAGCCAACAGGGGTGGCAGCATGCACAGCCACACGGCGGGAAGTTGTTTGAACGTCTGTCAGCACAAGGCTCTGATGGACTCACTGAAGCCGTGACATGACCAGTGGGGGAACCTCTCCCTCCCTTCCGGTACAGCTCTCCCTGCAGTACCTGCCCCTCTTGCCCCAAATCACACCCTGCACAGACACAAACACTGCTGCAGGCTCCCCCGCCCTCCCCCTCTGCCTCATATACTCCCCCCATCACAAAATCACCCTCCTGGGCACACATGGATGCACTCCTGCACCCCTGGCACACACAAGCCTCCCCATTCCACCTCCTCTCAGTCCTTCTTGCGTTCCCGCCTGGTCTCCCCAAAGCTCTGCTTGGCCCTCCTTGCTCTGCAGTGTGGGTGACTTGGGCATGACTGGCCCCAAGGAGGTTGGCAGCTGGAAGGCAGCCAAGTCTGGGCAGCTCAAACATGGGGTTGTAGCAGGCGCCAGGGCTGTGTGGGGTGAGGAAGGTCCTGGCTCAGGCAGAGCCTGCCTAAAGGTTTTTGCTGCCCTAGGCAAACTATGACTTTGGTGCCCCCCCTCCAATAAGTATAGAGAAGAATGAGAACATATTAATATATTTTTTAAAATAAAGAAAAAATTCACTTCCATCCAATTTGAACTCCTCCCCCCCACCAAACCCTGGTGCCCTAGGTGATCGCCTAGTTCGTGTCCATGGTCAGGCCAGCCCTGGGCTCAGGCCAGCTAGGCTCCAGCTGATGTGGGCTGTTTGCTTCCCACCTTGCCCACTTTCCTGCAATGGGTGGATACGCATAACTCGTAACAGGAAGTCGTTAGGTCCTTAAATGAGGACATCGCCTGCACTACAAAGAGTGTCCCCACATGAAGGGGTCCCTGCTCTGGGGATGAAGGTATAGACAGGGTTAGTGGCACAATGCTCTAGCCAGAGTAATGAAGTCCTACGGCAGGTGTCCCAGGGAAGTGTCGAGTTCCCATCCATGCAAACCTTCCTGCTAAGACCTAATGAGGAAGCTGCTGTCCTGTACCGAGGGTTCCGTCTGCTGCCCCATGCTGAGCCATCTAGAAACGCCAGCCTGGCTGAGCAATCCTACTCTACTGCCTGGTCCGGGCATGTAAAGGCTCACAGAGCTGCTATCCAGCCTCAGCAGTGCCCCCCCCCCCACTGCACTGAGTTCCCTGCAAAAGACTTTCCTGCCTGGGCTACATCTGCCCTGGGCCAGCAGCCGTGCCCATGAAAAGCCCATGCCCACAAGCCCCTGTCCATTGATTGCTCACCAAAGAAGGTGGTGACGGCCAAAGCCAAGCTGCAAAGCAGAGAGCTGGAGAGCCGGGTCCTGGCCATGTCCCTGGTCACTGCTGCTTTTCTGCTGAGCGCTGAAAGGGTGACCCAAGTGCAACTGCTCTTTATCTTGTACCTCCGCTAAAGCAAACATGTGGTGTGAAGCTCTGACTCAGGCACCAGGAGGCACTGCCCATAACAGACTCTGCCGCAATGACTTATGGTGTTCTTAAGGGCCATTACGGAGCAGCCGGCCCATCCCGGCAACTCCTCCTGGCCCCCAACTTCCCTGTGGCACTGCCCAGGGCACCCACACCTCTGAGAGGAGGCTTCTATGGAAGGTGGGTCTTGTCGGTCTGGATGGGAGGGAAGGGTCGCAGAAGAAGGACCTGGCTCGGAGGATGGGGCCCCTTCTTCCCATACAGTATTGATAGCCCAAGAAAGAATGGCCATCATGTGCTTGGCATCATTCTGGAAAAGGAAGGCTCTTTCCTACAGCCAGAAAATACCATGCTGGTGATGGGGGGGTGTTGTGTTAATAATTAACAGCACTCCAAAAACAGTGCCTGGCTGCTTCCATCCCAACCCCACCAATGCAAACAGTGCTGCTGCGCAGATAAGCCAGGAAACAAAACACCCAGAAAGGGCTGGGACCAGATTTACTAAACAACTCACACTCGGCTTGTCCGCAGTATGGAGCTTTACAGCTAGAGCTATGGTCCTGCGCAGCAAGTACGTGCGGACTGGGCTCTCCATGGGAGTAGGATGGGGCTGGGATCCCTGGAACTTGGGGCCTGTCCTGGCCCGACCAGTTACAAGGCACTGAGAATGGCATCTGTGCAGGGTAAGTGTGATACTACGTCAAAGGTGCTGAACCACCAGTCAGGGGCATGAGAAGAGAGGGAGGGACCCCGTCCTGCCATGTGGACAGACACCTGGGAAGCCAGCCAGAACACAGGTGGTCCTGTTCTGAACGTATCTCCGTCCAAAGGCCATTGATTCCTAACAGAAGGAAGTGCCAAGGAGCGAGGAGGGGTTGGGCTACTGCTGTGCTGGGGAATGGGAGCCTGCAGCGTCCTGGCCTCAGATCCAGTTTGGAAAAGGGACCAGAGGTTTAGTGTACTGAAAACTGTGTTTAGATGAAAAGCTGCTACTTTAAAGTGTAAGGGGTTCCTGGTCCTGCTTTGCAGGCTCAGTGCCTCTGAGGAAAGCTGTGTGATCTGGGGCCTCAACAGGCCATCAGAAAAAGAGCCATTCTGGAGCAAGATCCCTCTGCCCTAGGAAGCAGCCAGGCTGACTGTCTCCTCAGGGCTTGAACATGGGAATACTAGCTCCCTGCTTGGCAACCATCACTTTGCATTCCAACGAAGACTCTCAAAGCAGTGTCCTGACATGCACAGTTTAGTTGGTTAGATACCCCTGTGCAGTAGGTACCATCCCTTTTAAAAGAGAGGGGGAAATGGAGTCTCAGAGACATGCAGTGACTTGCCCATGGGGTCATACACAGTGTCTGGCAAAACCAGGAATTCAACCCAGCTCTGTCTTAACTGTTCTGCCTCCCACACAGAAGGATGAGCTTTATAATCCATTTGGGAACGGGAATTTTCCTAGGACTTGGAGCTCTGCCTGAGCCCAAAAGTTGAACCAAAGGAGCTGAATGGGAATTTGCAGGTAGGAGAGGTGGAGGCAGCCTCCATTGCAAGCACGGAGCATGTGGCAGTAAGTGCTACATACACATGAAGGTACGGAGGGCAGTGGGACAAGGAGGCAAGTGTTTGGAAGGTGATGGGTGACGAAAGCGGGAGAGGTGGCACTTAGATAAATAAGAATGCAGAGCGACCTCTGGGGAGGACGGTGCCAGGTTCCAGCCAGCATGGGAAGCCAGCTACATTGAAGTAATCACTGCAGTTCCCCACTGATCCCTCACAGGCTGTCCTTGGACAGTGGCCAGAGCATCTGCCACTCTGGCAGGCTAGCACAAGTAAAGCTGTGTGTGTAGGTGCTGTTTTGCTCCAGAGGTGGCATGTCTGGAGAGCAGGTACTGCAGATCGCAATGAAGGTCCAGCTCACCTGGGAGCTGTCCACGATCATTGAGATGCTCCTGTAGGCAAAAAGTCTCTGCAGAAAAGAGCTGAGCCAACACCAGCCTCAGAACAAGACTGTGACACGTGTCCATCAGAGATGGCCACATGCCTGGCAAGGAGCTAGTACTCTCCCCTGCCCTCCCCGAGGTAAGGCAGAAGACCTGGGGTCGAATGCTGATCGAGTTGGATTTGGACCAATTACCCAAGGCCTGATTGTCAATGGGGCTACTTACCCACAGCTCCCATTGACTTTACCCAGTGTGGTAAGCACCTCTGGAAAACCAGCCCTGAATTGTCTCTGTCTGTGCCGTGGGGGCACTGCTCAGTGGCCACTGAGGGCCCATAGGCTCTGAGTGATGCTCTTGAAGATGATTCTATGGACAGTATGAGCAAGGATTGCCCTGTGGTGACAAAAGGAGCTGGCAGGCTCTGCACCCAGTAAAGCTGGGCAGAATGTGATGGGCTTTTCTGCAGAAAAATGTCAATTTTCTGACCAAGTGAACCCTGAAATCTTTTTTAGCCAAAACCTGGAGAACTCAATGAAGTCCATGGGGTTCTGCTAGACCATTCCTTGCACTTGAGTAGATGCAGCATTCAAAGGAATGCCCCCTAAATCGAGGGCAAGATTTTGTTTCACATGGCCCATTAAGGCATTAGCTTTAGAAACAGGGCATTCACATTTCCACAGTTTTTGTGGGTGTCAGAAATGCAGACAGGGCCGAGAGATTTAAATGCATAAGAATCATTCCTGACCCCCTGGAAAGTCTCTTGCTGCTTAACACATAGGTGGGATCCTAACAAACCAGGAGGCATAAGACAGCAGGGAGGGAGCAAGAGAATGGAAAGGAGGAATAAGTCCAGCCCCGACTTGTCCAGGCAGCCCTGCCATATTGACTCAACCTGGAACTTACCAAACTCCAGCTTAAAAATAAGGTGATGGTTTGTCCCTCACGACTCCCAGGGGGACACTGTTCCAGAACTTCACTCCTCCAGAGGCTAGAAAGCTGCCACTAATTTCCAGCCTCAATTTTTTCCTAGCCAGTTGATCCCTACAGATTTGGTTGGAGAAAGAGCAAGTGGGGAGCAGAGAGGGAGGATCAGAGCGTAATGGGGATGGTCCAGGAATTAAGACAGAATGGAGTGGTTAATGAGGGACCATGGGCTCGGACTGGTCAATGTGGACAGGAAGTTGTTTGAGCTGTCCATAGCTCACAAGTGTATTGACTAGAATGGGGCAAATTCTTCTTGATGAATAGCAGATTGCTAAAAGCTGCATTCTTTGTGGCACTGAAATGGTTCACTCTTTCTGCCTGAATTTGAAGAATAGTTTTAGCCCAAAAAAAGATTTGATTTTAAAAAACTAAACAATTTTTCACCATTTCAAAATTAAAAATTTTGACTTTTCATTTCAAACTGCTTTATTTTAAAATTATTTAGCTATATTTATTTAACCAACAAAAAGGGGGTAAAAACCACCCAGAAACTAAACCAAAACCTCAAATTCTCTCTTTTCGAGTGGAATGAATTTTTTTCTTGTTTGTTTTGGTGAGAAAAAGAAACATTTTGAATTTGGTTTGAGACAAACCAAATTCCTTTGGGGGATTTTTTTTTGGGGGGTTGGGCTCCCAAACCAATATATCAATCAATTATTTGTTCAGTTCTCATTTCTTATGCAAACAAGGGAACTCCTCTCTGAGTAGTAATATTTGCATGCTTACCTCAGAAATTCTGTGTATCAGGGAGTGGCTAAGTTACTAGACTCAGACACACAGGAGCTGGGTTCAGTTCCCAGACTCTCTGTGCAACCTTCATCCACTCACCTCTGCTCCCCGCACCTTAGTTTTCCACATGTGCAATGGAGATAATGCAGACCTATGTTGGGGAGTGTTGAGGGAATGAACCTATGTGGGGAGGCAAGGTGCTCAGACCCTATGGGGACATATGGGCACCTGGATAGATAGGAACCAGAATTTCCCCTCAGACCAATTCACAGTTCATTACGCCAGTTTCAAGTAGAAGAGTAGATAGGAGGCCTGGCTTGGGCTAAAAAGAGCAATGCATTTGGGTATTGTACAGGTTTGCAAGCAGATAATGAACTTTCCTTCTCTCTGACTGGTTGATGGGAGCCTTTTCCTATGTTACCCTAGTTATCTCCCCAGGAACATAGTGAATAATTCATCTTCCTCCTGGTGCCTAAACTGCCCACGTTCTCCAGTTCTCATAATTTAGTTACAACTATTCCTCCTTTCCTGCTCCCCCTATGTCTCTGAACTGTTCTCTCTTTGGTTTGGAAGCAGAGGTTTGTGGATGAAGCAAGATTTATTGCAATTTATTTGCATGAGACATCCAACATGGCTGAGGGAGACATCTTGTTAATACGTGCTATGCTGCTCCATGGTACAGAGTTTGCATGCAGCTTTGTTTGCCGACCAGGAGCTAGTGAGAGGAAGTAGCAAAGATCTTGAGTGCTTCCCATTTACCGCTCGCCCCGCTCCCCAGAATCACAGCTAGCTCTGCACGATTTTAAATACAAAAACAGAAATACTTTTAATGATCACTTATGAAAAATATTACATTTTAAAATTGTACATAAAAATAATCTTTCTGTGCCTCTGCATCACACCTGCCAGAAGGGTCTGCCTGGCCTCTAGAAATAGCCAGCACGAGACAGCTTAGAGAGCACAGTCCGGGCTGGAAGAGCGGTTAGTATCTACAGGAATAAATTATGTGTTATCAAAACAAAAGTGAATAGACAAGATTGAAGGATTCCATTAAATAAATCAAGATAATAATTGCACAGTAGGAATTCAAATGCTGAAGGCGTCCTTACAAATCTGTTGTTAGGAGATTAGGCTCTAAGGTTATTCTAGAGTGTCACTCTCAGGTTAATAGCACACGCTCCTGACCATCTCCTGAAGGGAAGCTGCAGAGGACCTGTTACCCTGAGCAGGGCAGGGCCTTGGGTGCAGGAGCCTGGGGACTCTCTACAAAGTGCAGCTCCATGAACAGATGACAGGGGAAGATGCTGGCCTGCCTCCCAACACCTGGAATTGGAGACTCTGGGGCTGGGGTGAAGGCTCTTGACCTAGGCAGAACAGAGTCTGCGTGTCCATCAGGGAAACTCTAGCCCAACACCTGCCAGCTGCAGGGCTGAAGCTGCTAGCTAGGGACAGTCCCAGAACCTGGCCTCCCCAAAGCCCCCTTGCACTGCAAAGGGAATTCTCCACTGTGTCATCTCTTCTCCAGTGAATCACGTCAGCCCAAGCTGCTGCTCCAGGTGAGGCTCAGGTTGGCTGCCCCCTCAGAGCAAAGACAGGTGCCATTCACCAGCCATGGGTAAACTCCTTCCAAGCACACACAAGGGGCACCATGTGGGGTCACAACCAGGAGGTGCCCAGCCAAGCACAAAGGCCAGAGTGGAAACTGGATTTCACAGCCGCTGTTGGCCGAGCAATCCCCTGTCCCCCCCAGCCCCGTGTCGACAGCTGCATCAGCTGGAAATAACCATGCCCATGCTGTGGTCAGTGCATCCTCAGCAGTGCCCTGCCCTGTGCCAGCCCATGGGAAGGGCAGTGCCGCATCTAGTTTCCACCCAGTGCCCAAGTCTCCGGGCTGGGTTCAGACCGCCTGATCGCAGCAGGGCTTTTTACAGCAGCTTTCAACCTGTGTGCCTGGTCCACAGACACTGTCCCGGGGGTCTGTGAAAGGGGACTCTGAAAATTTCAGATCCCATGAAAGGCATCCCGTTTTCCTGATCAATCCAAAGTACGTGACTACCCCTCCCCAATGGGACAACCCTTGGAAGTGCTTTTGTTAACCCAGAAGTCCCTGTTTTAGCCCCCTTCCCCACATGGTGTCCAATGCTGTGCTGTGCAACATTTCCAGATGAATTCTGCTCAGTCAGGTTTCCGTGTAAGACATCTGTGACAGGGGGCCGTGGACCACAGGTTGAATTTCCAACGGGGACCACTCCTCCACTTGAAATGTCTTTAGTGGTCTGCAAATGAAAAAAGGCTGAAACCCCTGTCCTACAAGAAGTGGCCGGAGCTGAAGACCACAGCAAGGGGATTAGCAAGACCAGGAGCAGCAGGATTCCTTCAGTAAATTTACTCTGCTTGCCAACGGCCTCCCCCACTCAGGGGGCACCTGGGGTGGTGCCTAGCTCTTGGGCGGAGGGGAAGGCATTTGGAAGGATAACACAGAGCTGGCGGAGTGTGTGTCGGAGAAGCCAGTTCCCTGGGAGTCTATGTGCACGGCTCCCCCCGTACAAGCTCGGCACTGACGTGCAGGAACACGGGAGTGGGGGGTGGGGCAATGTTGCTTAAATTTCCAGCCTGCTTTGTTTGGGTTTAATGGTCATTTCTCCTGCCTCTCCAGCACACAGAGGGCACACAAGTTGCTGGATGCTTACACTAGGGACCCTGCTTGGCTCTGGGCAGGAACCATGACTGGCACTGCACCCATTCTGGTCAGGGCAGAGGTGGTTAGCCCAGGATAGACAGGAGGCTCCTGCTGGGAGGCCTGTGGCTGTGCTCCATTTGTCCTGTGGAGAGTGCTTCTGTTGCTTGGCACAGTGGTCTGGTAGTGGGTGCCGTTCATTGCTCGTGGGAAGTAGAGGGGCAGACTCTGGCTGGACAAGCTGGGTGTGGGTGTCAGGGTTCTGCTCTGCAGGTTGCCATTTGGCGGCTTGTAGCCCACAGTGCTCCCTGCAGCGGTGGTGATGGAGGCTGTGTCTGAAGGAGGCTTGGCCGGGTACAGTCTGTGGTCCCGGTTTGTGTTCACCGACGACAAAGTGCCATTTTTGGAGACAATGTCGGAACCGGAACCTTTCGCCCAAGAAAGCGTCTTTGGAGCAATGGCATCTTCCCTGAAAGGGAAAACAGAGACGGAGTCAGTGCTAGCAGCCAGCCATACGGACAGACCGGGGTCTCTGGGTTCACACCCACTGCTGGCCTCACCCCTGACTAAGGAAGGAATGGAACATTGCTGGAAACCAGATCTGAGACTTAAAGCACCAATGCGCTTCCCAGGGAAAACGCTCCAAATGGGCCATTCCATGAACAGGGGATACAAGCAGATTACAAGTGATTGGCAAGCGGTGTATCTAATGGCCCTGAGTACGTGCTGCCTGCAGACTGGGCAGCTGGCCGTTTGGACTCTCAATAGGTAATTCTGATCACAAATTACATTAAAAACCCATTCAAGGGACATTAGACCTCTGTTGCCTGTCCTCACAGAGCAACTCATAGCAGTAGCTGGCTGTTATCCTCTATGTAGCCCAAGCACCAGACCAGAGATGGAGGAGAGACACTTTGCCAGCAGGTTGCACAGCTATTTTCTGGCAGCTAAGCAATGCAGAGGCTCAGGCCTCTTGGATTAAGTTTTGAGCTCTGGAGGGAGTGTTCTCTAGTGGTTACAGACCCATGTGGCCCCTAAGCCTCTGTTGCCCTGCACTATCTCCTGACTCTCTCTGCTTCCTCTCCACTCTGGGCTCTTGACCACCTTTTCCTCATGGCTCCTTCAACCCCCTCTGCCTACACCTTGCCCCCCTGTCTGCCCCCACATTCCAGGTTGATTCTTCCCTTTTCTTCTGGCTGCCTCAGTGCCTGCAGAGGGGGCAGTGCGAGCACATGGGAGACAGGTCAATTGCTGCAGATCTGGGCAGCAGGAAGGAGCAACTGCAAATAAAACCTTGCTCAGCCCCTATGACTCCAGGATGGAGTGTGCTTAGTCACTCTGCGTAAGAGGGATGGTGCATGTGCAATGTACTTGCACATGGGAACTGTGAGTGGATGGAGCATGCTCAGTGTGGATGGAATCTTCGACATTATTAGCTGCATAATGAAGAACTTTACTAAGCATGTGAGAACTGAGGTTTTCCAAAGGCTCCTCACTCAGCAAAATTTGGGTAGATTTTCATAGGAACAGCAAAAAGGTATACCCTTGACACCAGGGTGATCACCCCACCAAATTTCCATGGAGGAACTGGAGCCTTTAAACTGAAAGCTTGCAAGAATTGTTTTTTAACATGGGCAAAACAACATATTTTTCCCTAATCTTGTTCTCAGAAATGGCTGAAACAGCCAGAGGCAAATGCATGGCCTGGAAACTTTCAGTCTATATGATTAAAGTTTCCCACAGTTACATGCAGCTGAAAACAGGGTCTTATAACGGAAAGTGTCAGGTAACCTTAACTACGGGCAGCACCACTAGCAGTATTAATAGATTCCAGGGCCAGAAGACTCAGAATCATAGACTTTAAGGTCAGAAGGGACCAGTACCTCCTGCAAAATGCAGGCCTCAAGAGCTCACCCACCCACTCCTGCAATAGGCCACCAACCTATGGCCGAGTTATTTACCTCCTTAAATCATGATTTAAGGACTTTAAGATACAGAGAATTCACCAGTAGGTGAACCATGCCCTGTGCTACAGAGGAAGGCGAAAAACCCCCAGAGCCCAGGCCAATCAGCCCTGGGGGAAAATTCCTTCCCGACCCCAAATATGGCGATCAGTTAAACCCTGAGCACGGGGGCAAGTCTCAACAGCCAGTTATCCAAGAAACAATTCTCTGTAATAACTCAGAACCCACCCCATGTACACTCCCCTCTTAGGCCACTTGTATATCCACCACACGTAGCCAAATATCAGTCAATTTCCAAAATAGGCTAATCATACCATCCCCTCCATAAATTTATCAAGCTCAGTTTTGAAAGCAGTTATGGTTTTTGCCCCCACAACTCCCCTTGGAAGGTTATTCTAGAACTTTACCCCTCTAATGGTTAGAAACCTGCGTCTAATTTCAAGCCTAAATTTCTTGATGGACAGTTTATAACCATTTGTTCTGGTGTCCACATTGGTGCTGTACTCAAATAATTCCTTTCCCTCCCTGATGTTAATCCCTCTGATGTATTTATAGAGAGCAATCATATCCCCCCCTCAGCCTTCTTTTGGTTAGGCTAAACAAGCCAAGCTTCTTGAGTCTCCACTCATAAGGCAGGTTTTCCACTCCACAGACCATCCTTGTAGCCCTTCTCTGCACCTGTTCCAATTTGAATTCATCCTTTTTAAACATCGGGGACCAGAACTGCACACAGTATTCCAGATGGGCTCTCACCAGTGCCTTGTACAGTGGCACTAACACCTCCCTGTCTCTACTTGAAATACCTCTCCTGATACATCCTAGAACCACATTAGCTTTTTTCACAGCCACATCACATTGGCAGCTCATAGTCATTCTATGGTCAACCATTACTCCCAGATCCTTCTCCTCCTCAGTCCGTTCCAACTGATGCGTCCCCAACTTATAGGAAAAATGCTTGTTGTTTGTCCCTAAATGCATGACCTTGCACTTCCCATTATTAAATTTCATCCTGTTCCTGATACTCCAGTTTACAAGGTCATCCAGATCTTTCTGTATGGTATCCCGATCCTTCTCCGTATCGGCAATACCTCCCAACTTGGTGTCATCCGCAAACTTTATTAGCACATTCCCGCTTTTTGTGCCAAGGTCAGTAACAAAAAGGTTGAACAAGATCGGTCCCAAGACAGATCCCTGAGGGACTCCACTGATAACCTCCCTCCAGCTTGACAGTTCACCCTTGAGTATGACCCACTGTAGTCTCCCTTTTAACCAGTTCCTTATCCACCTTACTATATTCATATTAATCCCCATCTTCTGTAACTTAACTTATAACTCCCTATGTGGAACTGTATCAAATGCCTTGCTGAAATCTAAGTAAATTAGGTCCACCGCATTCCCTTTATCTAAAAAATCTGTTATCCTTTCAAAAAAGGAGATCAAGTTGGTCTGGCACGATCTCCCTTTTGTAAAGCCATGTTGTATTTTATCACAGTTACCGTTATCCTCTATAGCTTTAAGTACTTTCTCCTTCAAAATTTTCTCCAAGACCTTGCATACTACCAATGTCAAACTAACAGGCCGGTAGTTACCCGGATCATTTTTATTCCCTTTCTTGAAAATAGGAACTACATTAGCGATTCTCCAGTCATATGGTACAACCCCTGAGTTTACAGATTCATTAAAAATCCTCGCTAAAGGGCTGGCAATTTCATGAGCCAGTTCCTTTAGTATCCTCGGATGGAGATTGTCCGGGCCCCCCAATTTAGTCACATCCAGCAGCTCAAGTTTGGCTTCTACCTCAGGTATGGTAATTTCCATATTCATGATCTCATTCCCATTAGCTTCCCTACCTCTACCCCCCAGCTCAACTTCACTCTTATTGAAAACAGATGCAAAGTACTTATTTAGACATTGAGCCATGCCTAGATTATCCTTGACCTCCACCCCATCCTCAGTTTTTAGCGGTCCCACTTCTTCTTTCTTTGTTTTTTTCCTATTTATATGGCTAAAGAACCTTTTACTATTGGTTTTAATTCCCTTCGCAAGGTCCAGCTCAGCTTGACTTTTTGCCTCTCACTCTCTCTCTCTACATATTCTGACCTCCAAAAAGTATCTTTCCTTGCTGATCCTTCCCCTTTTCCACTCCTTTTATGCTCTGTGCTTCCTCCTAATCGCCTTTCTGAGATGCTTACACATCCAGCTTGGTCCACAGCTCTTGCCTATGAATTTTTTCCCCTTCCTCGGAATATAGGCTTCAGATAGTTCATGCAACTTTGATTTGAAGCGATTCCAAGCCTCTTCTACATTTACATTCCTGAGTTCTTCTATCCAGTCCACTTCCCCAACTAATTCCCTTAATTTTCTAAAGTTAGCCTTTTTTAAGTCAAAGATCCTGGTCACTGATTTATTTTTGTTTATCCTTCCAATTAGTTTGAAATGAATTAGCTCATGGTCACTTGAACCTAAGTTGTCCCCTACAACCAGTTCATCTATGAGGTCCTCACTACTCACCAGTACTAAATCTAAGATGGCATCACCTCTCATTGGTTCGGTAACCATTTGGAGAAGGAATTCATCAGCTATCACATCCAGGAAAAACTGGGCCCTCTTATTACTGCTAGCACACGTTCTCCAGTCTATATCTGGGAAGTTAAAGTCTCCCATAATCACACAGTTCCCAGTAGTATTAACTTCCTTAAAGAGGTCCCTATCCATGTCTAGATCAGATCCTGGCGGTCTGTAACACACTCCAAGCACCATTCCAGGAGAAACTTTAGTAGCTTTTTTCCCTAACATGATTTTTACCCAGATTGATTCTGTCTTGTTAATTCCATCACTTTGAATTTCCCTGCAGTCTATCTCCTCATTGACATACAATGCCACTCCCCACCTTTGCCTTTATATCTATCTTTCCTAAAGAGCACATAGCCTTCAATACTGGTACACCAGTCATGACTACTATTCCACCATGTTTCAGTTATCCCTATAATATCTGGTCTCACTTCCTCTACCAGTAGCTCCAGCTCCTCCATTTTGTTACCCAGGCTTCTCACGTTAGTATATAAACATTTTAGTTTGTGCTGCGTGGCCTCGCTCACGTTCTTTGCCCGATTTGGCAGTCGTTCCACCGACTATCACTCACTAGACTGGCATTTACACTACACCTTCTCGTAACCCTCATGCTGCTCCCTATTTCTGTGTCCTTTCTTATTTCATTTTCCTCCTTCTCAACACTAATATCAGGCGTGGATATTATTCGGGCATCTCCCAACCATCTCTCCCGACTCTCTAGTTTAAAGCTCTCTTGATCAGTTGTGCTAATCTCCCTCCCAGAAGTCTATTTCCCTCCCTACTCAGGTGCAGTCCATCCCAGGAGAACAGTCTTCTGTCCACGAATGCCTCCCAGTGACCATACATGCCAAAGCCCTCCTTATAGCACCACTGCCTAAGCCATCTGTTTATCATCAGAGTCTTCTCACACCTTTGTTGTCCTCCTCTAGGGACAGGCAGAATCCCACTAAAGATCACATGAGCTTCTATTTCCTTGAGAGTCCTCCCCGGCCTGGCATAGTCACCTTTGATACGTTCCAGTGAGAATCTATCTACATCATTTGTACCCACATGAAGGACAATCAAAGGATTCTTTCCAGCTCCCGTTAAGATCCTCTTCAGTCTCAGATCAACATCCCGTATCTTTGCACCAGGCAAGCAGCATACCCTTCTGTTCTCGGGATCAGCTCTGGTTATAGGCCTGTCTGTCCTTCTCAACAAGGAGTCCCCAATCACATACACTTGCCTTTTCCTGGCACCAGTGCTATTCACTAGCCTATCCCCACTGCGTTCCGGTCGCAAGTCCTCAGTCATCCTGTTTTTCTCTGCAATCTTTTGCATCCGCTCCCAAGTCCTTCTAGGGCTCTTACTAGGAGGAATCTCCACTGGCTCATCCCCTCTTTGGATAGGACTAGCTGCTCTTCTCTTTTTCCTTGCAATCCCAACATCAGTCACTACATGCTCTGCTCCTTCATTTGCTAACCCAGCAAACCTGTTTCTCAGCTCTATTTCTCCTTCGCTAGCCCGTCTTTTCCTCTGCCGACTTCTCACAGTCACATGCTTCCACTGGCCACTTTCATCTCCTGGTATTCTGGCCTCACAATTTGATGGTCCTGCTTCCATCGGCAGGTCTGGTGTTTCTCTTAAAAGGTCCTCACCTGTCTGCTCCATCAGTTGTTCGAAACCCCTTCTAAACTCAATGAGAGTTTTCACCTGCATCTCTAATCCCCGAACCTTCTCCTCCATCAACCCAATGAAGTGGCACTTCATGCACACATAGGTCCTTGGAGGCGATCCCTCCAAAATCAAGTACATTCCACAGCTTCCACATCCGGCCATTCTTGCTGTTGCTTTCCCAGCTTCAGTGTCCACTACGGTTGCCTCTGTATCTGCCATAGCTCTTGGCTTAATCCCAGTCAGAACAAAATAAACCCCACCACCGCAAGACAAGCAATACAAGAAACACACTGTCACCCAAAACTCCCCCTCCAAACTACCACTTAAACTCCCCTGTTCACAGCCCTGTTGACTGGCCCTATGTGCCGCTGCAGCTGTGTGCTGCTGCCTGCTGGAGTGGCTGCCTTTATAGCTCCCTCAGCAGGGAAGCCCCACCCCTAACTGGGGTCAGCTGATCTCTCTCCACCAATCAGCCCCTACAAACTGAACAAGAGAAAAGAAAAGAAAAAAAACCCCACATTCAAAAATACAAATAACAAGCACCGGTGGTCGTGGTACATGTAGGTACCAATGACTTAGGGAAGGGTAGGAGAGATGTCCTGGAAGCAAAATTTAGGCTACTAGGAAAGAGATTGAGATCCAGGACCTCTATGGTGGCATTCTCAGAAATGCTCCCAGTTCCACGCGCAGGGCCAGGTAGGCAGGCAGAGATTCAGGGTCTCAATGCGTGGATGAGACGATGGTGTAGAGAGGAGGGGTTTACGTTCATCAGGAACTGGGGAAACTTTTGGGATGGGAGGAGCCTATACAGGAGGGATGGGCTCCACCTAAACCAAAAGGGAACCAGACTGCTGGCGCTAAACATTAAAAAGGTTGTAGAGCAGTTTTTAAACTAGAGGATGGGGGAAAGCCGACTGCTGCAGAGGAGCAGGTGGATCGGACACAGACTTCTCTTAAGGGAGAGTCTGATGAGAGGGAATCTCCAGGTTATAGTTATAGTTATAGTCAGGAACAGAGGACAGAAAAGGATGGTGAGGGGGCCGGATCCGATGATAAACAGCCACATGACAAAGAATCTGGCACATTAAAAAAGGGCAGACAAATAAACAGGGACAAGTTTTTAAAGTGCTTATACACAAATGCTAGAAGTCTACATAATAAAATGGGTGAACTAGAGTGCCTAGTGGTAAAGGAGAATATTGATATAATAGGCATCACAGAAACCTGGTGGACAGAGAGCAATCAGTGGGACACAATCATTCCGGGGTACAAAATATATCGGAAGGACAGAACAGGTCGAACGGGAGGAGGAGTGGCACTATACGTGAAAGAAAATGTAGATTCAAATGAAGTAAAAATCATAAGCGAATCCACTTGTTCCATAGAATCGCTATGGATAGAAATCTCATGCTTCCATGACAATATAACATTAGGGATCTACTATCGGCCACCTGACCAGGATAGTAAGAGCGATGATGAAATGCTAAGGGAAATTAGGGAGGTTATCAAATTTAAAAACCCAATAATAGTGGGGGATTTCAACTATCCCCATATTGACTGGGAACATTTCACTTCAGGACATATTGCAGAGATAAAATTTCTCGATACTTTGAATGACTGCTTCATGGAGCAGCTGGTATGGGAACCCACAAGGGGAGAGGCAACTCTAGATTTAATCCTGAGTGGAGCGCAGGAGCTGGTCCGAGAGGTAACTGTAGCAGGACCGCTTGGAACTAGTGACCATAATACAATAGCATTCACCATCCCTGTGGGGGGAAGAACACCTCAACAGCCCAACACTGTGGCATTTAATTTCAAAAGGGGGAACTATACAAAAATGAGGGGGATAGTTAAACAAAAGCTAAAAGGTAGAGTGACTAAAGTGAAATCTCTGAAAACTGCATGGGCGCTTTTTAAAGACACCATAATAGAGGCCCAACTTCACTGTATACCCCAAATTAAGAAACACTGTAAAAAAACCAAAAAAGAGCCACCATGGCTCACCAACCATGTAAAAGCAGCACTGAGAGGTAAAAAGACTTCCTTTAAAAAGTGGAAGTCAAATCCTAGTGAGGCAAACAGAAAGGTGCACAAACAGTGCCAGCTTAAGTGCAAGAGAGTAATAAGAAGAGCCAAAGAGGAGTTTGAAGAACGGCTAGCCAAAAACTCCAAAGGTAATAACAAATTGTTTTTTAAGTATATCAGAAGCAGGAAGCCTGCCAAACAACCAGTCGGGCCCCTTGATGATGATAATACAAAAGGAGCGCTTAAAGATGATAGAGTCATTGCAGAGAAACTAAATGGATTCTTTGCTTCGGTTTTTACGGCTGAAGATGTTAGTGAGATTCCCAAACCTGAGCCGGCTTTTGTAGGTGACAGATCTGAGGAACTGTCACAGATTGAAGTGTCACTAGAGGAAGTTTTGGAATTAATTGATAAACTCAACATTAACAAGTCACCGGGACCAGATGGCATTCACCCAAGAGTTCTGAAAGAACTCAAATGTGAAGTCGCGGAACTGTTAACTAAGATTTGTAACCTGTCCCTTAAAATGGCTTCGGTACCCAAAGACTGGAAGTCGGCTAATGTAACGCCAATATTTAAAAAGGGCCCTAGAGGGGATCCCAGCAATTACAGACCGGTAAGTCTAACGTCGGTACCGGGCAAATTAGTTGAAACAATAGTTAAGAATAAAATTGTCAGTCACATAGAAAAACAAACTGTTGAGCAATAGCCAACATGGTTTCTGTAAGGGGAAATCGTGTCTTACTAATCTATTAGAGTTCTTTGAAGGGGTTAACAAACATGTGGACAGGGGGGATCCAGTGGACATAGTGTACTTAGATTTCCAGAAAGCATTTGACAAGGTCCCTCACCAAAGGCTGTTACGTAAGTTAAGTTGTCATGGGATAAAAGGGAAGGTCCTTTCATGGATTGAGAACTGGTTAAAAGACAGGGAACAAAGGGTAGGAGTAAATGGTAAATTCTCAGATTGGAAAAGGGTAGCTAGTGGTGTTCCCCAAGGGTCGGTCCTAGGACCAGTCCTATTCAATTTATTCATAAATGATCTGGAGAAAGGGGTAAACAGTGAGGTAGCTAAGTTTGCAGACGATACTAAACTACTCAAGATAGTCAAGACCAAAGCAGATTGTGAAGAACTTCAAAAAGATCTCACAAAACTAAGTGATTGGGCATCCAAATGGCAAATGAAATTTAATGTGGATAAGTGTAAAGTAATGCACATTGGAAAAAATAACCCCAACTATACCTATAATATGACGGGGGCTAATTTGGCTACAACGAGTCAAGAAAAAGATCTTGGAGTCATTGTGGATAGTTCTCTGAAGATGTCCGTACAGTGTGCGGAGGCGGTCAAAAAAGCAAACAGGATGTTAGGGATCATTAAAAAGGGGATAGAAAATAAGACTGCAAATGTATTATTGCCCTTATATAAATCCATGGTACGCCCACATCTCGAATACTGTGTACAGATGTGGTCTCCTCATCTCAAAAAAGATATTCTAGCACTAGAAAAGGTTCAGAAAAGGGCAACTAAAATGATTAGGGGTTTGGAGAGTGCCTCGTATGAGGAACGATTGAAAAGGCTGGGCCTCTTCAGCTTGGAAAAGAGGAGACTGAGGGGGGACATGATAGAAGTATATAAAATTATGACTGATGTGGAAAAAGTGGATAAGGAAAAGTTGTTTAAATACTCCCATAATACAAGAACCAGGGGTCACCAAATGAAACTGATAGGTAGCAGGTTCAAAACAAATAAAAGGAAGTTCTTCTTCACACAACGCACAGTCAACTTGTGGAACTCCTTACCTGAGGAGGTTGTGAAGGCTGGGACTATAACAATATTTAAAAGGGAACTGGATAAGTTCATGGGGGCTAAGTCCATAAATGGCTATTAGCCAGAAAGGGGTTAAGAATAGTGTCCCTAGCCTCTGCTTATCAGAGGATGGAGACGGATGGCAGGAGAGTGATCACTTGATCATTGCCTGTTGGGTTCACTCCCTCGGGCACCTGGCACTGGCCACTGTCGGTAGACAGATACTGGGCTAGATGGACCTCTGGTCTGACCCAGTACGGCCTTTCTTATGTTCTTATGTTCTTATACCTCCCTCAGGACTCCTCCACAACCCTAAAGGACTATTGTGATGATCTAGTCTGACCCCCCTCTATAACACAGGACAGAGAACTTCCCCACAATAATTTCTAGGGCAGATCTTCTAGAAAAGCATCCAATTTCAATTACAAATTGCCAGGGACAGAGACTCCACATAGCCCTTAGTAAACTGTTCCACTGATTAATTACCCTCCTTGTTAAAAATTTACACCTTATTTTCAATCTGAACTTGTTTAACTTCATCTTCTACCCACCCGTCCATGTTCTACGTTTCCCTGCTAGACTGAAGAGCCCATTATTAAATATTTGTTCCCCATACAGGTACTTATAGACTGTAATCAAATAACCCCTTAACCTTCTCTTTGTTGAGGTAAATAGAATGAGCTCCTTGACTCTATCACTATAAGGCAGGTTTTCTAATCTTGTAATCATTCTCGTGGCTCTTCTCTGAACCATCTCCAATTTATCAACATCTTTCTTGACCCGTGGACCTCAGAACTGGACACAGGGTTCTAGCAGCAGTAGCACCAGTGCCAAATAGACAGGTAAAATACCTTCTCTGCTCCTACTCAAGATTCCCCTATTTATGGATCCAAGGATTACATTAGCTCTTTTGATCATAGCATTGCAATGGGAGCTTGTTGCAACCCTAAGCAGTGACAAATAATTAATCAAAGGATGAGTCTTTAAAAAAAAATCATAAATCTGGATTTTTAAATGTCTTTTTTAACCTATGGGTATCATGTTTTTAAGATTTTCTCCTCAATCCAGAGGGTTAGAAACAGTTTTTAAATGAAAGCTGAGAGTCCCACAATTATCACAGGACTCAGAGTTGGGGCTTTATTACAAATCCCCAATAGCACAGGACTCCTGAGAGTGTGCAACCCTTCCCAGACTCAGAGAAAGAAAAGGTTACTTACTGTATCTGGTGTTCTTCGAGATGTGTTGCTCATGTACATTCCAACTCAGGTGTGCGCGCACTGCATGCACGGATCGCCGGAAAGTTTTCCCCTAGCCTATTGCAGGGTCGGCTGCCACCACTGGGGGCGCTCCGCCACCTTCTATATATATCCCAGCCGACCCGTCCCCTTCTCAGTTCCTTCTTACCGGAATTCCGGCTGAGGGGAGGAGGACGGGTGTTGGAATGTACATGAGCAACACATCTTGAAGAACACCAGTTACAGTAAGTAACCTTGTCGTCTTCTTCGAGTGATTGCTCATGTCATTCCAACTCAGGTGAATCCCAAGCCTTACCTTGGAGGTGGGATGGAATTCTAACTCCTTGCTGCTTGGAGCACCGCTCTGCCCACCGCAGCATCGTCCTTAGTTTGCTGGGAGAGAGTGTAGTGGGCTGCAACGGTATGCACTGAAGACCACGTCGCCGCTTTGCAGATCTCTGACAGCAGTCCATGGGCCAGGAATGCTGCTGAGAAGGCTTGGGCGCAGGTGGAGTGGGCTGTAACATGCGGGGTAGGGACCTTGGCCAACGTGTAGCACTCACTCCTTAATACAGTCCGAAATCCAGGACGACAAGCGCTGTGAAGACACAGGCTGCCCCATCATCCTCTCTGCAACTGCTACGAACAACTGCGTCGACTTGCGGAAGGGTCTCGTCCAGTCAAGGTAGAATGCTGATGCTCTTTTCACATCCAGGGTGTGGAGCCTGCGCTCCTCTTCTGAGGCATGAGGCTTTGGGCAGAACACCGGGAGGAAGATATCCTGGGAGGTATGAAAATGGGAAACCACCTTGGGGGGAACCCTGGGTGGGGTCATAGCTGAACCTTATCCTTATAGAACTGGGTGTAAGGAGGCTCCAACACCAGGGCCTTGAGCTCTGACACCCTCCTGGCCAATGTTACTGCCACCAGAAAGGCTACCTTCCAGGAGAGGTACAATAGCGAACACGATGCCAGTGGCTCGAACGGAGGCACGGTCAGCCTGTTCAGGACCAAGTTCAGGTCCCATTGTGCCACAGGGGGCTGACTGGATGGGGAGCAGTCTTTCCAGGCCTTTCAGAAAGCACTTCACTAACCGGTTGGAGAACAGCGAGCCTTCCGACGAGCTCGCATGGAACGCTGCCACAGCTGCCAGGTGCACCTTAAGCGAGGACCCCGATGAGCCCTGCCGCTTGAGGCTAAATAAGTAATCCAGGATTACTGGAATTGGGGCCGAATCTGCTGCTACCCCTTGTTCTGCTGCCCATGTACTAAACCTTTTCCATTTTGCCCGATAGGTGGTCCTAGTTGGCAGCTTCCGGCTGTTAAGTAGGATCTCCTGCACCTGGGAAGAACACTGGAGTTCGCCCACGTTCAGCCATGAAGGAGTCAGGCCTTGAGGTGGAGGGACTCCACGTTGGGGTGTCTCAATAGTCCTTGATTCCGGGTAAGCAGGTCTGGGATCAACGGAAGAGGTATCGACCCCTCAATGGTGAGGTTCAAGAGCATTGTGAACCAATGTTGCCTTGGCCATTCCGGAGCAATTAGAATAACCCTCACCTTGTCCTGTTTCACCTTCAGGAGCGCCTTGTGAATAAGTGGGAAAGGAGGGAATGCATAGCCAAGGCGATGTGACCAAATGATCATGAATGCATCCACCTGCGAACTCGGGCTGCGGTTTTGGAAGGAACAAAACACGGACACTTCTGATTGGAGATCGATGCAAAGATGTCGATCTGGGGATTCCCCCACCGATGGAAGATGCTCTGCAACACCTTCTTGTGGATCGACCATTCGTGGGTCGAAAACTTTCTGCTGAGGGAATCTGCCAAGAGGTTCTGTTTACCCAGTAAGTAGGACGCTTCCAGATGGATCGAGTGGAGAATACAGAAGTCCCACAGATCGCAGGCTTCCTGGCACAGGGGAGAGGAGCGAGCACTCCCGTTTGTTTATATAATGCATGGCTGTCGTATTGTCCGTTTGGACCAAGGTCACTGTGCCCTCCAGTCTGTCTTTGAAGGCCATACATGCTAGATGGACTGCCCGTAAGTCCTTTAGGTTTATGTGCATCTGCGACTCCGCCTTTGACCATTTCCCTTGCATCCGGAGATCACCCAGGTGTGCGCCCCAGCCCGTGTTCGACACATCCATGACCAGCTGCCCTGAGGGGCGTGGGGGTTGGAAAGATTTCCCCCCCACATACGTTCCTCGGGATGGTCCACCACCGGAGGGATTGCACGATCTCGCTCGGGATGCAGACTACTATGCCCAAGGGGTCGCAGGAACAGTGATAAACCGATCCCAACCAGGTCTGAAGAGGGCGTAGTCTCAGATGCGCAACTCCACCACATACACGCACGATGCCATATGGCACAGCAGCCTCAGGCACGTATGAACTGTGGTGAGTGGGAACGCTATCAGTTTCTGGGTCAGCTCTACCATGGTCTCAAAGCGGGACCGAGGGAGCAAGACTCGGGCCTCCCTTGAGTCCAGGGCTGCCCCTATGAATTCGATACGCTGTGTGGGCACTAACGTGGACTTCTCGTTTATTAGCAAGACCAGCTTGTCGAATGTGGCATGAACCACTGCAAGATGGGCGACGACTTCCTGTCTGGATCGGCCTTTGACTAGCCAATCGTCCAGGTACGGGAACAGTCGAATCCTTTGCCTCCTGAGGTAGGTGGCTATGATCACGAGGCACTTTGTGAAAACCCTGGGAGCTGTTGAAAGCCCACAGGGGAGCACAGCAAATTGGAAATGTTTCTGGCCGACCATAAAGTGCAGGAACCACCTGTGGCACGGCAGGATAGAAATATGAAAGTAGGCGTCCTTTAGATCGAGGGCAGCGTACCAGTCGCTGGGATCCAGTGAAGGGATGATAGCGATCAGAGACACCATAAGGAATTTTGGCTTGTGGAGAAACTTGTTTAGTCCCCGTAGGTCCAGGGTTGGTCGAAGACCTCCCTTTGGCCTGGGGATCAGAAAATATTGGGAGTAAAACCCTTTCCCCCGCAGGTCCGTTGGCACCTCCTGCACCGCCCCTAGAGAAACGAGCATCTGCACCTCCTCCTCCAGTAACTGTTCGTGAGACGGGTCCCTGAAGAGGGACGAGGGACGGGGAGGGTTGGAAGGGGGGGTGGACGAGAATTGGAGTGCGTACCCCCGTCTCACCATGCACAGGACACACTGGTCTGAAGTGATATAGGACCATGCATGGTAAAACTGGGATAGTCTGTTCTCGAAAAGTAGTGAGCCGTCCTCGGAACTGGATGAGAAGGCGTTTCTTGGGGACCAAGTGCTGCATCATTCGGTGCCGGAGGATGGTAGGCTTCCTTGGTGCCAGAACGCCCTTTCGGTGCTGGTGGGGACCGGTGCCGTGCCGGTTGTGGGGGAGATACAGGTGATCGCTGTCGCCCCTGTCGCTGCTACCATCATGGGAGGCACAGGTGATCGGTGTCGGGACATCATGGGAGCGCGGTGCTGGGCCTGGGCAGTGCTGGGGTCCCCCGACAGCTTTGGGTGAGACCCCAGCGGGGATCGTGATCTTGCCTTCTGGGGCAACGGTCCTGGGGAGCAGTGGCGAGGCGACGGAGGCTTCATCGGGGTTGGCTTGCGCCAAGAGCACGGGTGTCAGCTGCGTGGCCGGTGCCATAGGGGCCGTTCACTCCATTAGGTCTCTGGCCGCCTCAAAGGCCTCCGGGGTGGAGGGGAGATGGAGGTCTTCTTCAAGTATGCCCCTAGTGGGGGATGGCTCCCACACTGGACTCAACGTCCCCTTCCCAGGGCCCGGAGTCGACGGTGCCACCTGCCGTGGAGCTGGGGTAGAGTGGCCCAACACGGGTCCCACCTTGCCCCTCTCTGGCTGCAGAGGAGAGTGCGCTCTGTCCTCCTTCTTCTTCCTCTTCCTCGGTGCTGGGGAGGAGAAGCGGTGCCGGTACTCTCTCACTGGTGCCGCGGGTGCCGCTGGGCGGTGCGGTGCCTCCTTGGCGGGCCTTTTTCCTGCCGCTGGAGGAGCGGTCTGTGTGGAGGCGGCTGTACTTGAGCCCGAGCCCCCAGCCTCTGCGGGGCGAAGGGCCTCCTCCATCCTAAGGAGCCTAAGTCTCTGCTCCCTCTCCTTCTGGGTGTGGGGCTTGAAGCTCTTACACAGTTTGCACTTATCCTTTAAGTGCGACTCACCCAGGCACCTCAGACAAGCAGTGTGCGGGTCGTCCGTTGGCATGAACTTGCCACACGAAGCACAGGATTTGAACCCTGGCATGTCCGGGCTCCCCGCCCCTGCGGGGGGGAAGAAGGGGCCGTGAGATGGCCCTGCTGTAGAGACTGGTTCGACGACTCCGAGAGAGAAACTTGGCTTAACAACGACATCAGCTAGGGGATTGCTAGCACGAGCTAGTAAGCTGTTCCAGCGACCGTCAGGGCGGTAAGAAGAAACTGAGGAGGGGAAGGGTTGGCTGGGATATATATAGAAGGTGGCGGAGCACCCCCCAGTGGCGGCAGCCGACCCTGCAATAGGCTAGGGGAAAACTTTCTGGCAATCCATGCACGTGGTGCACACACACCTGAGTTGGAATGTACATGAGCAATCACTCGAAGAAGAAATGGTGTTTTTTATGCCTTTTGGGCAGTTATGACTCATCTTCTCTTCCAGCAGGCAGATCTGTGACCAGCTCTCAAGGGGCAACTGGTGACACCTAAGAAGTTTCACATAGCCTTTGCCAAGCAATGTGGGAATTCTCACTTGATCTCGTTGGCCATTTCCTCCTGTACATCTTTCTTTTTCTTCCGATAGACGAAGAGTTGCAGAATAAACAAGATAATTAAGCCGACTCCAATGAGAGTCCCCACTACGACTCCGGCAATCACGGCGGCACTGAGAGCTACAGAGAATCAGAGAGAGAACTTAGAGAGGAATGCTAGGGCCAGAACAATGCAGCACGCAGGTTGGCACGACAGGGACAGTCCAGCTGGTCTCTGCAGAGCAACACTGGGCCTTCTCCCACTTGTATTGGAATGAAGGAAGGGGAAGTGACGAGGTATAATAATCCCTCTCTCCCATGTCCTCCAGGATCCTATTGGCTTTTAGTGGCACCACTCAGTGCTAATCAGGGCCATCCCTGGGGGGCGAATGGGGTGATCGCCCTGGGCCCCACAGTTATGTGGGTCCCGCACTGTCCCACTCGCAGAAGGGCAGTGCGGGGCCCGTGCGCACCGCAGCCCCTCCTCCCACGGCCGCCCCGCTGCCTTCGGCAGCGAGCCAGGCTGGGCCGGGCCGGCCCGCCTCCAGGGTGGAGCAGACAGGCCCAGGGACGGCGCACGTGGGGTCCGGCCTCTGGGCCCAGCTGCCCCACACAGCCGGCTCCCCTGGCCTCCTGGCTCGAGGCTGGGGCCAGGGTCGCCAGCTCCCTCCCACAGGCAGCCTCCAGGGCTGGGACCGGAGCTGGCTCCAGCTTCCACCCCGCCTTACCCTGCAGGTGGCCTTGGCTTCCCCGCCCGGGACCGGCTCTCCCTCCCCCCACGGCAGGTGGCCTCTGCCTACCGGCCCGGGGCCAGGGCCAGAGCTGGCTCCCCTCCGCAGGCAGCCTCCCGGCCCAGAGCCAGCTCCCTGGGGGGCGGGGCCCCGCTTTGGCCAATTGACCCTGGGCCCCGCTCCCCCCACGGGACAGCCCTGGTGCTAATAATCCCCAAATCCTTGCATGGCTCCCACACTCCAGATCTGTAGCAACATCTCCCAGGTCAGAAGTGTGTCACTTTACTTTGCAGCGGGCTGAAAACTTCAGCTGTTCCTGGGCTCCTTCCCTCATGGGTCCAAAGGCCCCTTCCAACGACCTAGGCCACTGAAAGAATGAACGGCGGGTCTAATGGCTGCGTCATCCCCCTACCGAGCAGGGCAGAGCCCTGCAGCTCAGAGAGTGTACTCACATGATTTCACCTCCAGGGTGATGCTACACTTGGAGCTGCCAGCTATGTTTGCCGCTGTACAGACGTACGTTCCAGACATGCTCGTTGAGAGGTTCCTCAGCATAAGGGTCCCTCTAGTGTGGTCTGCAAAATTCATAAGAACAAGGGATCTGTAGAGACTAAATCACCACAGAACAACATTTCTTCCCACCTGCTGAGGGGCGAAAGTGTATTAAAGCTACCAGGTAGGAGGCTGGCATCTCTAAGGGGGCAGAGTTACGGTTGTGGTAGCAGTAAAGGACATTGGTGGGTAGAGCAGACTGACTGTTAAATGGCTTAACATTACTCAGCCTTGCTTTAATGGTTCTGTGACAGGTGGGGGGGGAGGGGGGAACCAGCACTGTTTCACGCTAAAACTGTACAGACATAAAAGTATTATATTGGAGTGAACCATTTTCATAAAGTAATGTGATTTAATAGCACTAGAAAAGAAGCTCCCCATTTCCAGCCTGCAAGCCCAACGTTCAGGTTCACTGAACAAAACAATCCCCCATTTATTGTGGCAGCGCACAATATTTAAAGCTTTTAAATGAGTGAACCCTAATCACTTATAAATTCTTAGATTTTAAGTCAGAAGGGACCAATATGATCTTCTAGTCTGACCTGCTGCACAATGCAGGCCACAGAATCTCTAACTCACTCCTGAAATAGACACCTAACCTATGACTGAGTCACTGAAGTCACCAAACCATGGTTTAAGACTTCAAGTTACAGAGAAACCACCAGCAAGTGACCCATGGACCACACTACAGCGGAAGGCAAAAAACTCCCACGGCCTCTGCCAATGTACCCTGGGGGAAAATCCCCTCCGGACCCCAAATATGGCTATCAACTAATCCCTAATCGTGTGGGTGAGACTCACCAGCCAGACACTCAAAAAAAGAATTTTCTGCACCAACTCAGAATCTATCCCATCTAACATCCCATCACAAGCCATTGGCATATCCACCACCAGTAGCCAAGAACAGTCAATTGCCAAACTAGGCTGTCCCATCATACCATTCCCTCCATATATTTATCATGTTCAGTTTTGAAGCCAGCTGGATCTTTTGCCCCCACAGCTCCCCTTGGAAGGCTATTCTAGAACGTCACTCCTCTAATGGATAGAAACCGGCATCTAATTTCAAGTCTAAACTTTCTGATGGCCAGTTAATATCCATTTGTTTTGTCTACACTGGTTCTGAACTTAAATTACACCTCTCCCTCGCTGGTATTTATACTGAGCAATCGTATCTCCCCTCAACCTTTTTTTTAGTTAGGCTAAACAAGCCAAGCTCTTTGAGTCTCTTCTCCTAAGGCAGGTTTTCTATTCCATGGACATCCTAGTAGACTATCTCTGCACCTCTTCCAGTTTGAATTCACCACTTCTGCCCCTTCCCACAGGTTAAAGAGGCTGCAGCCCCACTAGCCAATCAGCAGATCAGTGAGAGCATCCAGCTGTGTACATTTCCCACACACCTAGGTTTCTTTTAAGGCCATGTTCTCTGAAACCCACAGCCATCGTGGTGGTGTCTGCCACAAATCCAACCCATGACAGCTTTGCATAAGAAGCAACAGCATTTGCAGACCCTGCATTGCCTTTTGGTCCCTGCTGCAGGACCCAGAGTGGCACCTGTATTTGAGGCAGAGCCTGTTTCAGGAAATGCATGTTCGTGAGCTAAGCTGTAACCAAAGCCAGCCTCCAGAGCATAACCTTCACCACCAGCATCAAGGCAGACTGAACTAGGACCCTTCCCACTTACAGGAGCAGCCCACCCTACTGGCCTCTAGTCCTTGCAGTCAAGCCTATTTATTCTGCCAGGCTTCCAAGGGAAGACTGGAGAGGCAGAAAGAAGGCAGCTGTTTGGGGGTAGGAAGCTACGCTTCAGTGGCACAGTGATTTCTGAGGTGGTGAATTGCTTGCTTAGCTAAATGGCCCAGTAATAGGTTTCTGTGGCCTGCTTTAGGTGTTGAATTTATCACACACATGTGCCCTCTGTAGGGATGTTTGTTTATTCAGATTTGTGTGTGTGCCTAATGCCATTGCACCAGGGTTAAACTCAGGCTCTGGGCAGGTCCATGGGATCTGAGCCTTACCTGCAACTGTACATATCTTGGTGGCAATCGGAGCTGTCACAGCGGCACCCGGAAACAGACCTGAGCCAGCTGTGATGTAGCTAGCTCAGGTACCAAAAGCAAGGACCTGGGTATGTACATGAACAGCTAGCCCGTGTGGCCACAGCTTCCCTACCACTGGCGCCTGAGCTGGCCACATCAAAGCTTCACTGATCGCAGCAGAGACAGACCTCTGAAGTCAGCAGTTAAACTCAATGCTGCATGGAGCTGCACATTCGGAAACCTAGGTGAGTCTGAGGAGCCTACGCGCAGAGCCCCACGGATGGGACAGGACATCCTGGCGACCGCAAGGGCAAGGTGTGCCACACTCCCCCATGCCTCAGCTCATGGGGACTGGCCACATACCAAGGCTGCGCTGTGGGACACCCAGGACTCCATCTCCCATCGGCTCTGCGCTGCACTCAGGGCCATTATTAAGCTACACTCATATCCGTGACACTGTTTCCATAGTAACTAATGTATTTCAAAGAGGAGAAAGTGGAAAGGCTCTGAGCAGGAGGCAGGACAAAAAAAGAGGAACCAAATAAAAAGCACTTGCATAATTGCGATGGGGGGTCCGGGGTGCTAGACAGCACTGCTGGCGATCACACCGGCGTGTCTTCCTCAGAGCCTCACTGACTGTAAAGCGTCTCACAGGCGTGTACACATGCACATGGGGCACAGTTGTGCATGGACGTTAAGGGGTCAGCTCCACCGCAGATTAAAGTGGGACTGTCTTGTGGCAGAGGAAATAGACCTAAGTGATTTAGGCGCTGCTGGAAATTTTACATCTTCCCCACCTCTGGCGACAGTCACTCCGCTAGTCACACTTTGTAAGTTTAAAAACCCGAGACCATGCCGACTTTTGTTTGTACAGCACCTGGCCTTGCAGGCACTGATCCTGCCCAGTGCTAATAAAGCACAATGCTGGTGATGTGGGGCGATGAGGGGGGCATTGGAAGTGCAGCCCCTGAGGGAAAGCAAGATATTCGCTGGCTAATGACCCGCTGGATCTCACTGCCCACGAGTGCTGGAAGCCCTCTGAGCTGCTCAGCTCTGACCTGAGTGGCTGGTAAAAGAAGAAGCGCCTCGCAGCAGAGCTCTGCTGGCCGGCGCCCCAGGTGCCCACTTCATCTCAGACACAATGCCACTGACTCCAGGGGAGTTACGCTAACGGTGAGTTTGGCTCCTCGTTAGCCCCATGGAGCCAATCGGGTGGGCCCCTGGTTTGAGCTAAGCACTGACCTGTATAATGCTCCCGCCAAGCAGTCTGCGCCCACTGTAGCCTCTGTTTCTGTTTGCAGGCTGCGAGGAGGGGAAGCTCCATTCAAGAAGCCTGTCCTCTTACCATGGCTGAGAGTCCAGCCATGGGCAAGCACGAGAATGCAGAGCAGCAGCAAGAGCAGTGTCCAGTAGGAAGCCTGAATACTGAAGAACAGGGAACTCTCCTGAGACAGGCCTCCCGTACAGGGGTTATCAGTTTCGGAGGCTGGGAGGCTAGAAGTCAGGAGGTGGATAAGGGAAAGGGAAGCTGAGAAACAGCTAATGTGCCAGGGCCATAAAGCTGGACACTAGTAAAAATGAACTGAGCACAGGGATACCACTGAGGGGTTTTACTCAGTCATGGCTCTGCATGAGGGAACTCCGGGGACGTAGCAAAGAGGGAACGGGTGTGTTTTAAGCTATGAAACTTCAGAAGTTCTGCTGTTAGTTGGAAGGACCCTCAGTTTAGAGGTCAGGGAAAGTGCACTCAGAGCTCTCTTCCATCACACCAAGAGAAGCGTAATTAGTGTAGCTTCGGCCAGGCGATTAATGTAAGGCTGATGGTGGTGGGAAAGCCACAGACAACCCTGCATTGAAACTGGTGAGCAGTTGTGGTCGATTCTGTTACCTGTCAAAATTGTTATTGAGCTTAAAACTATGTAGAGAGACAGAGTGGGTGAGGGTACATCTTTTACTGGACCAGCTTCTGTTGGTGAGAGAGTCAAGCGCGGTCCAGTAAAAGCTATGACCTCACCCAGCTTCTCTCTCCAATATCCTGGGACCAAGAGGGCTACACCACCACCACATACAATCATGTAGAGAAGTCGGAACTCTCGGGGTCCATGGTGAGCCCTTGGGGGTGTCATTTCACCTCTCAATTAAAGGGGGTTAATACCTGCCCTCCTTCACAGAGACATGAGCTCAATGGTTATGGAGGTGTTCTGAGATTTTTCAGTGAAATGAGCTGAGAGTGCAGCATGTTCCATTATCCTCCCAGCCTGACACAGGTGTGTCTGTCCGTCTCTCTCTCTCTCACACGCATGCATGCACACACGCTCACACTCTCACGCATGCTCACGCTCACACGCACGCTCATGCTCCCTGATCCAACAACCCCAACCCTTTCCTGGCAGGGCTGGGAGCACTAACCTTCCCTGGCTGACTCTGATCTCTGGTTTAGAGCCAACTGAGAACTCCGACCAGAGAAATGCAGGGGAGTCAAGGAAGCCGTTGCATACAGAGAACTGAGCAAGGTACGCCAAGTGGGGAATCGTGTGCCCCGAGTGGGAGTGCATGTTGCTATGAGAACCTTCCCTTTTCTGTTTCCTGACTTCTTCCCTTCATAAACCAGCCATACAGTATTTAATTAGCCACAATGGCAGGCAGGTGGGGGAGACAATTCCAAGGAGAAGAAATAGCTAAAAGAGCTCCACTAATCAAGAGGTACCACCTTTGTAAGTCCACAAGCAGGGGAAGAGTAATGCACAGTCTATTATGCTCCTTGCTTGACAGAAATCTGACTAGTTCCAGCCAACAGTTCAAATGCTAAATTCACTCATCTGACACCTCTTCTCCCTGGAAGACCCACTAGCAGACCTAGTATTATTGCAGCATCACATTAGATCAGGGATCTACTTTGCTAGGTGCTGGGCCTTGCAGCATTTCCAATCTACATGGACAAGACAACGGGCGGGGGAAAGTAAGGATTGCCACCCTCATTTTACAAGGGGAGAGCTGAGGCCGGAGAGACTCAGTGATTTGCCTAAGGCTGCTTGGGAAGTCAGTGCCAGTGACAGGAATTCAATCCAGATCTCCCTACTCAGCCCCCTGATTTAACTGCAACTCCATCCTTCCTCTTGGTTATATGGTCAGTAGTCTCCTGAACTAGGGTCCCTGTAAGGAATGCGTGTGACGACAGACATGACAGAGAAGGGAGTGACCGAATCAATGGAGAGACAGTTTGAAAGAGTCCATCTGTTTTTGAGTCAAGACTCCCAGACCTTTCCTCCACTACACTGGAGTGCAGGCTGCGGTGGCACAAACTCCAGGGAAGTTGCCATCCAAGCCCTCTGACGCCATGTGCAGTCACAGCCAGACTCCTGCATGGAGTTATCCGAGAGCACAGTAGAACTCCTGGTCTCATGGAATTGCTCCAATGGGCCAGGCCACAGCCACAAGTCAGGCGAAGCCAGGGTCTGATGATAATCTTTCTCCTCCCTCTTCTCCCATGTGGCCCCAGCCTCTCACATCCCTTGATGAAGCATCAGGGTTTCCTGTCTGCACCCTGGCAATGCCGTGATCCAGTCAGAGCAAGTGCACCTGGGTTGGGGATTCCTACCTTGGGCAGGTGCAAAGAAGACCTGGGTGCTGGGGGCAGTGCGCTGCCAGCTGTATTCGGGGCTGGGCTTGCTGAAGGATGACTTGCAGCTCATGGTGACGTTGCCCCCAATGTAAGGGTTCCCGTGGATCTGGCAGGTGGGGGGAGATGGAGGAACTGGAGAGAACAGGAAGAGAAGTCATGTTAGTGCCTTCAAAGTGCCATCAATATTAAAGGGCCTATTTTCCAGCTCTAGCATGCAAAAAGGAACAGTGCCATCTATTGGCTGCAGGCAGCACCGAACAAATCCATATTAGAAATTCTGAGCTGCCGTGGAAAGGACCCTGCGCCCTGACTTTGAGCAATCCAGGAAGGCACTCTGGCTCCAGATGTGCCTGTGTTCCCCAGTAAATGGCCAGTCTCCTTAAGGCACCAGTGCAATCACACAGTGCAGGATCAGCAGCGTCCCATGCTTCAATGGTAGTTTTACTACACGGGAACCAAGACCTTACCTGGCCAGGTCAGACGTATTTCACTGTGTCAGTTGAAAGAACAAAAGAGTCCTGTGGCACTATTAAAGATGAACAGATTTATTTATCACGTGAGCTTTCATGGGAGAAAATCCCACTTCGTCAGATGCTTTGATGAACTGCTGTTTTTCCGCAATAAACTAACACGGCTATCCCTTTGGAACTTGACAACATCAGTTGGAAGAGGCAGCGACAGTCAGTTCCTGACAGCTACCCACAGACAGCAGCATGGGATGGAGATGTTCTCAGTTCTGTTTAAATATTTATTTCTGAACGGTCAAGACTGCTACGGTTCAAGACATATGCCAGGCCCATGTGCCAGGATGTAACAAAGCCACACTGCTAACAGGAATGATAGACATGCTTCTAAATCCCCTGGACTATTTTGGAAGTCTGTCATAACATCAGAACATAGGCACTGCCAGTCTGGATCAGATCCAAGGTCCATCTAGCTCAGTATCCTGTCTCAGACAGTGGCAGAGAAGCATGTGAGAACTTCATGGCAAGATGATGTGGGTTCATCTGTCCCCATATTAGGTCTCATCCAGGTCCCAAGTGGTCCGAGACCAGCCCAAGTCCTGAAGCAGGGGGCTTAATGCCCTTCCCAAAACTTCTTGCCATTCATTATGCTAACACTGGGTATTCTAGATGTCCCTCCACAAAAAGGGCCAATCCCTCTTTGAATCTCATTAAATTCTTAGTGGCAATGATACACCATTGCAGCGAGTTCCAGCAGCTAATTATGCACTGAGTGAAAAAGTATTTACTTTTATTGGTTTTGAACTTGCCATCTTCTAATTCCAGTTAGCACTCCTTTGTTTGCATAGGAGAACAGAAAAAATGAGAGTCCGGTGGCACCTTGAAGACTGCATCTGATAAAGTGGGTTGGAGCCCACCAAAGCTTATGCCCGAAGAAATTTGTTAGTCTTTAAAGGTGCCACAAGACTCTCATTGTTTGTGCTCTACACAGACAAACACAGCTGCTCCTCTGGAAATAGGAGAACAGAAGCACCCAATCTACCTTCTCTGGAGCATTCATTATTTTATCGACGTATCATGTTGCTCCATTATTCTGCTCCCTTCTCAGGTCACGATCCCAAGCTCTTCAGAGTTCTTCCAGCCCTAGATCATTCTCCCCACCCTTCTCTGAACTGCCTCTAGTTTTACAATATCCTGCGCACAGCATGTAGATGGGGATGTGCTGTTGATTG
Organism: Pelusios castaneus; assembly: GCA_007922175.1. Taxonomy (NCBI): domain Eukaryota; kingdom Metazoa; phylum Chordata; order Testudines; family Pelomedusidae; genus Pelusios; species Pelusios castaneus. Next base: position 159,994 of record ML685927.1, read on the forward strand.
CTAGGATGACATTCTAATATGCTCCATATTTAGCCTCCACCACATTCCTTATACAGCCCAATATATTATTTGCTTTTTAATTGCAACTGTGCATTGAACTATGTGCAGAGATACGCAGGCCCATTTCTTGAGTGAGAACCCTGAAAGGTGTACGAATAGTTTGTGTGTGTCCCTCCAATGTAGTGACGCTGAATTTCATGTTGTCCATCCCCCTAACCTTGGTTTGGTCTCAAATCTCAATCTTTTGTGTTTCTGAACAATGCAAGTCACTTTGTGTCACCTGCAAATTTTGCTACCTTCTTGCTCACCTCCCTTTCTGGATCATCAGTAAATATATCAGTCAATCTGGGACCTAGTGCATCTCTTAGAGGCACTTGCTGGTTTCTTTTGGCCATGCTGGTGTAATCTCCATCCCTTGAGGTTTTTAAGGCTCGGCTTCACAAAGCCCTGTCTGGGCTTGATTGAGTTGGGGTTGGTCCTGCTTTAAGCAGTAGATTAGACACTAGATGACCTCCTGAGGTCCCTTAATCCTCATCTTCTAGGATTCAATGCTGTTTCATATTAGTGTATTGGGCTATGGGATGAGATCATGACATGGAACAAGAGACCTTATCCCATTCTACTCTAACTGGGTTCTTATATTGCAATAATCACCACGGTAACCGAGCTGCAGAGTGTTCTAGATCACAACTTTTTCTGGACACTAAACTTAATATTGTTACAGGAACAGGTTTTAGTGTTTCTCTTTCTCCACTCCGCCCCCCAGCAGCCAGCCAAGATGCCCCCTGCAGATGGCACTGTCACAAACAGCCCAGCATAGAACCGCATGTCCAGTTTGGGGTACCCTGATGCCTTGCTGGGCCCTCACAGCCAAAAAGGGCACATTTTGGGAAGGGAAAGTGCAAGGTCAGCCAGCAATGAGCAAGAACATCAGCCGCCCACTTGTATCTGGAGAGCACCCAAGAAGGAGCTAATCCACAGAGATGGGTCTAAGAAGGAATGCAGAAGTGGGGATGCATCAGGGCCTTGGCCTTCCACAGTTAACCCAGCACTAGACCCTGCCTGCACAACTGGGCAGCGGGGGAAGCTAGGGAGAAACCCAGGTTCAGAAAAGGTGCCAAATGCTCTCCTCACATGATAGCTAGGGAAGGAAATTCCACCCTGCTCAGGATTAACAGGGCACTAGTCCTTCCCAAAAGTGGATTTACCCAGAACAGTGACATTGATGACTCCAATATTTTTCCCATCGATGATAGCCTCGTCTTCAATGTTGACCGTGCACATGTACTCGCCCGAATCCATTTCCTGGGTGTTGCTAATTGAAATGGAAATATTGGAGTTAGGCATGGGGTACACAAAGCCAGTCCGGTTCTTCAGGTATGTCTCTGACACTTTCACATTCCCGTTCATGTAGGTCAGTATCTGAAAAGAGAGAGGAGAGAATACAATGCACCTGGAAATCCAGCTGCCAGCAGGGGCAAATGAATTGGGAAAAAGAATTACTTCAGCTTCAAGACGCACATCTCCAGAGGGCATCATAAACACAAGTAGCCTGTGCCAGTGGGTGTGATGGGACAGCTTCACTGTCAGGGCCATTCCTGGGTGGGTGGGGTGGGGTCAATCGGCCTGTGGGGGCCTCCGGACTCCCCCATGCTTGTGGGGGAGGGCAGGAGGGCTGGCTCAGAGCGGCCAGGGCCCACACATCTGTCCCTTCCCTGAACTGGCTGCTTTGCCCTGGAGGCAGGGAGGGCCAGGCCAGAGGCCGGACTTTGTGCTCCCACCCCACCGCCTTCGGCTCACTGCCAAACGCAGCAGGGCAGGACCAGGGTGAAGCGCAGCAGGGGACAGCGGTGTGGGCCCTGTATAACCGCAAGGCTTGGGGCAGTCACCCTGCTCACCGCCCAGCCCCCAAAGGACGGCCCTTTTCACTGTACTTAGTTAGCCATCTCTGTCAGTCCCTCTGTGGAGTAGGGTTTGGGAAACATGCGGAAAAACAAGTGAGAAGCAGAGAAAGCAGCAAGCATGTCACATGGATAGGAGGGCAAGGAATGGGGAGAGAGACTAAGAGAGCTAGAAAAGCTGAGACTCAGAGGGAGTGGATGAAGATGCCGAATACTTTCCAAGGATCAGAACAGCTGAGAGATGGCAGGACAAAGAGTGAAGGGGTGGGAAGGCTTATGTGACTCAGCTGGCCATAGAACGTCAGGGCGCAGCTGTTCACACCGTACCATCCCAATACTCTGCAGAGTTCAACATTATGGAGGTTCCAGTGAAACAGGAAACCAGAGGGAGTCTGGGCCAGGGAGAAAAGACCTTGTATTCAGCTGGCTTCTGGAAACACGAGTGGTGCCAAGATTCAGGGAGGTTGTTGTCGATGGCGGCAGGGGAGAAGATGTTTGTAGCAGTTGGGGGAAGCCCAGTCAGGGCCAGGTTTAGGGGCAGGAGACCAGCTGGCATGCCAGGTATACGGGGCTGTTTTTGTAAATAAAGATCCCAGTTTTCAAATGTGTTGTCTTATATGATGGGGACAAATCATGAGTGCAAATCGTGTATCGAGGTAATTAAGATACTCAAATGTTTAACAAATGGGGGGAGATACTCCCTGCCTGGGGCACTGTTGGATTTAAGGGCCCAGTGCTATGTCAGAGAAGAGAGAGAGTTGAGTGAGAAGATTCATCGGGTCACCCGGGACAAAGCTATGGAGGGCTGCAAACCAAAGAGGGCTGAATCTCACCATGCATCATGATATCGAGGCTGGAGCATTATGTCTTTCACATGAGATGAACACTTTGCACAGGCTGGGGGGAAATCCCAGCAAGAGAGGAGAGGAAAGCTAGCAGGCAGATCACAGTAGGAGTAGGGCTGCAGCAGACACACAGGCGAGGATAGAGATTGTAGTCAATTTAACAGCCACGACAACCAGAGCAATAGCACAGGCTCCCCGAAGGAAGCAGTTGAGACACCCTCACTGTAGCGGCAGATTGTGGGTGAAGCTGGGGAGCAAAGCAGAACTTGGACTTCCAAGGGCTCAGATCCCAACTCCTACTTCTGTGGCAGATGGGATCCAGAGAATCCAGAACTACCAGCTCTACTCAGAGGATTGAGTCATTTCAATCAAACTGCCCTGCTGGCTGAGTGAGATCTCGCCTCTCGTGTGCCTTCTCTCTGAGAATATAGGAAGGAGCCAGGCTCATCACAATTCCACCTGACTCGGGACCAGTCTGGCACCTCCCAGAACTTACACTGGCTCGTTGTGAGAATGGCAGAACTTTAACAGGAATGGGGGAGCAGGCACGGAGAACAGATGGGCTCTTAAATCTAAACAAAAGCAGAATCATTGCATAAACACTAACACTGCAATGTCCCAGCTGTTCCTCCAACATCCCAAGTGTGGGGTGCCATGTGTGACTCTCTGGTGCAGGTATCTTTGGGCTACCACATATTTAAAAACCTGAACACTTATTATTTTACAACTGCTATTCACAAGTCAATCTACATTACAACTGGAGTGTCACTTAGCCAAAAATGCAGTGTGTGGCTGGCAGTGAACCAAGATTTCATTAAAGAAAAGTCATCCATAAAACTTTGGAAACATACATATATTTCTTGGCTTAAAGATGACCGGAATAGCTTTTCAGTTCGTTTACTTTTCTAGCTTGAGACTCCTGGTTCATAAAGATCCACTGCAACTTTACCTTTGTTTTCACCTTTTTTAGTTACATGGTGGTTCCGACACCCCCCTCTCCCTGCTTCCCTTTTAAGGCCAAGTGAGGAGATGGGACGGGGAAGGAGAGTGTTAAAACTCTGCCAAGCTCTGTCCACATTATTCAAAATCAGACCCCAGTGAGTCACTGTTGATGACTAAGTTGTCATAAATGAGGTCACAAGACAGAGTGATGAGCTGGGTCCCGCCCTCACCTTCCCTACAGAAGGAATGAAATAGCTAACAGTGGTGACAAATAAGTCATCATCACTGAGCATCTGAGTTAACCCTTCATTGAGAAAGATATGAGAAATCACATCTCTAGAAGTGATTGCCCCAGGTTCTCTGCAGACTCAGCCAGAAGTCTCTGCACCGTTTACACTTGTGTCACACAGAATATAAATAACTTTCCTCCCCGCCCCCATGTGTCAGTTGCACTTTCTTTACTTCTTACACACAAAAAATATGTTAAAAGAACATTCCAGTGGCAAAATCAAGAGCTCAGAAGTTAGGTAATGTCAGAACGAAGGCTGCCTGTGCGCCACAGAGAAGATCTTCAAATTCTGAAACATTCGCCAGGAATCCACAGACTAGAAAGTTCAGAGACACCAGTAGAAGAAACCTGAGACATGTCAGAGCAGATCACCCACTGCCTGGGGCTCTGCCTGAGCAGAGACTGATGTGTTCCCTCGGCTCTAGGACTACAACAGCACAGCTGCCTGAGCAGATCTGGATCTGAGAGAGGGAAGGTGAATGTCTAGAGAATGAACCCTCGGACAACACAAGGACATGTAGCTGGAATCCCCAGTACCACATTAGCACTATGATGGAATCAATGAGCCAGCCCCTCATTTGGTGCAAGGCAATGCGGGGAGCGATGCTCATTTACGCAAGCAGAGAATGCCGTGCATGCTACCTTGTTTGGAGACATGCCCCTAAGAGACAGCACAGTGGGGTGGGGGCAGGGAGGAGCAGCATGGCCTAAGGGCAGGAAAATGGAGCTTGACCTGGAGATCAGCAACAGAAGACAGAAGTGTGGCTGCTTGCAGTATTGGAGAGCAGAACAGACACCATCTCCTAGTACAGTGCCCAGGATCGCTTTCAAGCAGGACAGGTTCCCTGGATGAGATGGGGGCAGGGGAGGGAAGCATTTTGAAAGGGACCCCATCTGTGAAGTGGGGAGTGGCTGAGCCAGCTGTGAGAACTAACAGCAAGGCATGTTACAGTGCAGGGAGGAAGCTGCCCTTAGCTGCTAAACTGTTCCTGGGTTCTCCCAGGCCCAGCTCTAGCAGTTCCTGCACATCATCCTTCCTCTGGGCTCCTCCCACTGCTCGTAGGCCTGGTGAGATGGCAGTGGGTCTCTCCAACCCCTCTTTGGCCCTAGGAATCTCTGCCCTCAGCTAGCTTGTTGTACCCACTTGCCACGGTGACATCCTCAAAAGATCTCCCTTGTCCTCAGTGTCAGAACAAACGGGGGGGAATAAAAGCTAATCTAGTAACAAACTAGCTCTGTCTAAATTGGGCATTGCAACACCAGGAGCCAGCACTTTAAAAAATGCAACCCCCCCCCCCCCCCAATCCTCACACACACTATCCTCAGTATTCAGCGAACACACCCAGACATTGCAATGTCTGGGACAAGGCATTTCCTCTCACTGAATAGGCTTATTCACAATGGTTTATCCCTAGGGTGAATGGGGAGCCCAGAGGTTGCAGATACACCCAGGACATGTTTTGGGATGACAGGGGCCCTGTTTTTGAGGACTAAGCAAATAAAAGGACAAGAGTTTCTTCAGAAATGTGCATGAATGAAGGTCGCATTTATCTGGGAGGCAGCAGAGTGGTTCTGTGAATCACAAGCAAACATCACCACTCTTGCACGGAAATTTTGAAAAAGTTCCTGAGTGGGAATTAAGCCCAAGACAGGTAACTGGGAGACCCCAAGATTTATCCCCCTTCTGCCACTGACTGGCCTTATATAGAACTTGAACAAATATTTCATCACGTCTCTTAGTCTCAGTGACTTACGTGGCCACCTTTATTTTACAGAGAGGGTTCCAGACTGACCAGCCCGTCTAAGGGAAGCACTGCTGTAGCCATGTCCTTCCCAAGATATTAGAGAGATAAGATGGGTTAAATAACATATTTTATTGGACCAACTTCTCTTGGCAAGAGAGACATGCTTTCGAACTACTCAGGGCTCTTCTTCGGATCCGCTGTTAAATCTGAGGTGGAACAGCTTTATTTAGCTGTAACACTCGCCGTACCTGTCCCAGAGCTGAAGAAGAGCTCTGTAGGGCTTGAAAATTGATCCAATAAAAGATGTTCCCTTCCCCCCTTGTCAGTCTGAGGCGACACAAAGCCCGTATGAGAGACGAGGCCCATGTCTAACCTCCTCGGCCACTTTCCCGAAAAATGCCTGGCTTCCCCAATGGCTTGTGTGGGCCTGCGGATCTTAGCCACTGAAGTAGCTCACACTGGACACACTCATTCACTGACACATTTGTCCTCGTGGCCACCCTAGGGCTGCCCTGAGCCAATGAGATGAGTGTTACCACCACCCACCAAGGTCAAAGACGGCAGCGCATTTAACTCCCAGTTCCCCCTCCCCAACAAAAGGTGCACAGAGGAGCCAACAGGAGGGGAGCTGGTGGCTGAGGTGCTGTAAGACATTCCAGCCCCACCAGCAGATAACACACTCAGCCTGCAGTCAGCAGGAAAACATCTCCCCTCACTGTGGGACTTCTTGCCAAGCCCACAGAGTGCCCCAGTCAGGCACAGCAGAAAGCTTAGGCTCCCCTGCAAGATGCCCAAGCCTTTTACCTGTAGACGATTGGCTCCAGGTCTCCCAAGGACCCATGACACAAAGGGACTAGTCTGAGAGATGCTTGAGTACCAGATCGGCAACACCACTGTCTGCCCTTGGATTGCAAAGACGGAAGCTTGTCCCACATGGACTTCTAGCAGCGCTGAAGAGAGACCTGCAGAGAGAGAGAGAGACAGAAATCAGCATTATGGATGCATCCTGACTCCCAGGAATCAGGGCCCGGCCCCACTACAGATAAAATGCAGCATCCCAAACTGAGCACCAGAGCCCCTCAGCTCCCACTGAGATCCCCAGATCTTGCTGAGCACCAGATGCAAGAGAAGAGGACACCCTACAGCCGAGAACCCTGAATACAGAATTCTGTGAAATAAAAACTAGAAATAATGCCTCATGCTGCAATCGCACATATACTCCAAGGTTCTCAAAGCCCATTGTAAACCCTATATAGGCATCACCAAGGGCTCCATGCTTACAGGCTGCACCAAGTTTGTGCACTGCAAATCCTTTATCAGGGTTGAAAACAAGTGTTGATCATAATGAGCATTCCTGAACTTCCTGTCAGAAGAATGATTTTGCTTTCTGGAAAGTTCCAGCAACTCACTGGAAAAGCCTAGGGAGCCGGACCCGACATTTGACGTTGGAGCCCAATGTCAGTTTGGTCCCTCACTAATTTACCAACAAATTTTGTTTTTAAACACTTGAAACTGTAAGCAGGTGACTCCTCTGAAAAATAAACCAAAAACCTAGTATATGCACACGAGTTTTATAAAAAAAAATCAGAACCAAGGAAGCTGAGAGCATTGGTCATTATCTATCTTACATCTTTACATCTCTGCAATAGCTGAGTGCCTCACAGTCATCCATGTTTTTATTCTCCTATCATCTCTGTGAGGCAAGGCAATTCTGCTATCTCGTTGTACAGAGGGGGAACTGAAGAATGAAGAGACTAAGAATATGTTTACATTGATCACATTTATAATGTGCAAATGAAATAAAGCCCAAACCAGTGATAAATACATTCTTGGTGCTTAAAAACAAGCAGTTTCATAAAACTGAAAACAGTTATGCGGCAAACCCACAGAGGGAAGAATTTAATTAGAAAATCATGGATGACAATTAGGAATTATTTAAGAACATGTTACTAAAAGCCCAAAAAGGAGGAAGAAGGCCATATTTTAAAAACTTAACTGATTTGGAGGGGAAGCAAAGGGAGTTATAAAAATAATAGAAGAAATGGGAAGTCAATAGTAGTGAATATAAATCAGAAGCTAGAAATTGTAGAAAATTGGTAAGGGAAGAAACAGACACCAGAAGAAATCTATGGCCAGCATAGTTAAAGACAACATGAAGGATTTTAAGTATATTAGGAACAAAAAGAATCAATATTTGTCCATTACTAGCTGGAAATGACAAAATAATAATAATTCAGAGAAGGCACAATTGTTAAATAAATATTTCTGTTCTGTATTTGGGAAAAAGATAAGTGCTACAGTAGTGATACTGCGTAGTATTGCTGGAGGATGTTAAACGGAAGCTAGTGAAGTCAGACATTTTAAAATCAGCAGCTCCAGATAACTTGCATGCAAGTTTTCAAAGAACTGGCAATTGGAGATGCAGCTGGCAAGGAATGTGAAGAATAACAGGAAGGGGTTCTACAAAGTATGTCAGTAACAAGAAGAGGATCAGAGATGGTGTGGGTCCCTTACTGAATGGGGCAGGTATCCTCATGGTGGATGATGCGGAAAAGGCTGAAGTACTCGATGCTTTTTTTTTAACCTCAGTCTTCACAGGGAGGGCCAGCTCCCAGGCTACTACACTGGGTAACACAGAATGGAGAGAAGGAGAGCAGCCCTTGGTGATGGAAGGTCAGGTTAGGGACTACTTAGAGAAGTTGGATGTGCATAAGTCTATGGGGTTGGATGAACTGCATCCGAGGATGCTGAGGGATTTGGCCGACGTGATTGCAGATCCACTGGCCATTATCTTTGAAAACTCATGGCGAACCGGGGAGGTCCCAGATGATTGGAAAAAGGCAAATGTAGTACCTATCTTCAAGAGAGGGAAAAAGGAGGATCTGGGGAACTACAGACCAATCAGCCTCACCTCAATCCCTGGAAAAATCATGGAGCAGGTCTTCAGAGAATCCATCCTGAAACACTTGGAGGAAAATAGAGTGATCAGGAACAGTCAGCATGGATTCACCAAGGGCAAATCATGCCTGATCAACCTGATTGCCTTCTAAGATGAGATGACTGGATTTGTGGATGCAAGAATAGTCGTCGACGTGGTATACCTCGACTTTAGCAAAGCTTTTGATATAGTTTCCCACAGCATTCTTGATGGCAAGTTAAGGAAGTATGGGTTGGATGAATGGACCGTAAGGTGGATAGAAAACTGGCTAGATTGTCAGGCTCAGCGGATAGGAACCAATGGCTCAATGTCTAATTGGCAAACAATAATGAGTTGAGTGCCCCAGGGGTCGGTCCTGTGGCCGGTTCTGTTCAATATCTTCATTAATGATCTGGATGATGGGACAGATTGCACACACAGTAAATTCATGGATGACACCAAAGCTGCGAGGTATAGTATATATGCTGGAGGGCAGGGATAGAATTCAGGGAGACCTAGACAAATTGGAACACTGGGCCAAAAGAAATCTCATGAGGTTCAACAAGGACAAGTGCAAAGTCTTAGGATGGAAAAATCCTATGCAGTGCTACAGGATGTGGACTGATTGGCTAAGTAGCAGCACTGTAGAAAATGACCAGGGGGTTATGGTGGACGGGAAGATGAATATGAGCCAACAGTGTGCTCTTGTTGCCAAAAAGGCCAATGGCATATTGGGCTGCATCAACAGGAGTGTTGCCAGCAGATCAAGGGATGTGATAATTCCCCTCTATTCGGCACTGGTGAGGCCACATCTAGAATACTGTGTCCTGTTTTGGGCTCCCCATTACAGAAAGGATGTGGACAAATTAGAAAGAGTCCAGCAGAGGGCAACAAAAATGATTAGGGGGCTGTGGCACATGACTTACAAGGAGAGACTGAAGGAACTAGGCTCATTTAGTCTACAGAAGAGAAGACTGAGGGGGTATCTGATGGCAACACTCAGCTACTTGAAGGGGTGCTCCAAAGAGGAGGGCGCTAGGCTGTTCTCAATAGTAACAGAGGACAGAACAAGGAGCAATGGTTTCAAGTTGTGACTGGGGTGGTTAAGTTGGATATTGGGAAAAACTCTCTTACTAGGAGACAGGTGAAGCACTGAAATGGGTTACCTAGGGAGGTAGTGAAATCTCCATCTTTGGAAACATTTAAGGCCCAGTTAGACATGATTTAGTGGGAGTGGTCCTGCTTTTAGTAGGGGTTGGACTAGATGACCTCATGAGGTCCCTTCCGACCCTAAGATTCTATGAACTGACTGAGGAGCCGACTGGACGATGAATGCTGATTTTCAACAAGACTTAGAACACTGGGAAAATTCCAGAAAACTGAAAGAAAGCTAATGTTGTGCCCTTTTTTAAAAAGGGTAAACAGGATGACCCAGGTAATTATAACGCTCTCCATCTGACATAGATTCCAGGCAAGATAATGGGACTTTTATTAATAAAGAATTAAAGGCAAATAATATAATTAATACAAGTCAACATGTGTTTATGAAAAAAGATCTGTCAGACTGACTTTATGTAAATGAGATTACCAGTTTGGCTGTAAATGTAATAATGCTGAAGAAATCTACTTAGATGTATGCAAGGTGTTTGACTTGGCACTGCATGAGCAGAGAGGATATATTTGTACTGCGACTGGTGCAACCACTGCTGGCATACTATGCCCAGGTCTGACGTCAACAATTCAAGAAGGACGTCAATAAATTGGAGGGAGTTCAGAGAAGAGCCATGAGAATGATTAAAGGGGTTAGGAAACTTCCTTACAGTGATAAATTTCAGGAGCTCAAGCTATATAGCTAAACAAAGAGATGGTTAAAGGTGATTTCATCACAGTCTATAAGTACCAAATATTTAACAACAGGGGAACAAATATTTAATAATGGGCTCTTCAGTCTAGCAGAGAAAGGTCTAACATGATCCAATGGCTTCAAGCTGAAGCAGGGCAAACTCAGACTCGAAATAAGGTGTACATTTTTAACAGTGAGAGTCATTTACCAGTGGAACAATTTACCAATGGTCGTGGTGGATTCTCCATCACTGGCCATTTTAAAAATCAAGATTGGATGTTATTCTAGAACAGAGGTGCACAGCCCGTGGCCCCCAGGCCGCATGCAGCCCGCGAGCATGTTCTGTGTGGCCCTCTGGGAGTGGAGTGAGCGGGGGATCATGTGACGTGACAACCCCCCCCCTCCCCACATGGTGCTTTTGTGGCCCTCGAGTGGCCTTAGAAAATGCAGTTTGGCCCTTGGCCAAAAAAGGTTGTGCACCCCTGTTCTAGAAGCGCTGCACTAGGAATTACTGTGGAGCAGCTCTTTGGCCTATGCTATACAGGAGGGTGCACTAAATGATCACAGTGGCTCCTTCTGGCCTGGGAATCTATCCCTCTGGGAGCTTGTTTCCCATGTGGATACACGTACAGCACTTCTACTTGAGCCAGTGTGCTAGAAGCAGCAGTGAGGCCATGACGGCATGGGTGGTGATTTGGGCTAGCTGCTGGACTACAATCCACCCGCACTGGAAATTCCATCTCCCATACCCAAAGTGACTTCCCCAAGGCTACCCAGGGAGTTTGTGGCAGAACAGAGACTTGAATCCATGTCTGCAGAGTTCCATGCTGGTGCACTAAGAACTAGACCACCCTGTCTCATGCATTCCTGAACTCTGCCCCAACTTCTCAGCACAAGACTCCACAGCAAGATGGGAGAGCTGTAAAACAGTACATCCAACTTCACAGCAGGTGAGCCCTGCCTCCCACAATATTGAAGAGCAAGGAGGGAGCTTCCCTTGCAGTGCCACTTCATAATCCAGCAGGGCTCCTAGGGCTGCAGAAAGTGTACGTGAGGCTTTCTGGCACAGATACAGGCAGAAGTTACGGGATTTAGCTGGCACTGGGGATGGATGGGGTGGGGAAGCTGGCAGGGAGCAAAGTGGTGTTTTTGTACCAGCTCATCTGGAGCAACTGCAGAACATATCAGGCACTCAGCTGGATGCCTAAACAGTTTAGCTATCTGATCTTTTAAGTATAATTAGTAGGCTTCAGAGTTAACAGCCCTATTGAGATGAACAAGCGTATTCCCCTCTCTTTCCAGCTCTGACTGCAGCAGGAAGGAACACAAATTAGAGGAGGGAAGAGTTTGAAGGAAGTACCCGGAAGTCGGTCTGTATGCACATGGCTGGAATGCTGGCTGCAGATGCATCACCTCTGTAAATAGTTGTCTTAATAAAGAGCCAGTTTAATTTGACAAGCAGAATCCATGCAATACAATACATGCAACTGTGGCAGTGCTAGAGAAGGGCAAATTCAGGTCCCCGTCACAAACATAAGAGCCAGAAACTCTAGGGTTGTCTTTCAATGGAAGCTTAGCATCCCAGAATCCGAACAAGCCTTGGGGCTGCACTGTTCCCAATCCTGAGGGTTCAAAAGTCATGAGTGTGTCCCGTCCTGTCCCTCCTCCCCAAATCAAGAGAACAGCTTAAAAATACACGAGGTTTTGCCTTTTATTTTCTAAGTCTTTAAGGGACACTTGTGTCCCATTTTGAGCTTTTCGCTGCAAGTGTGAGGACCAACTTATTTTGAATTGAAAGCTAAAGTTTTAAGAAAAAACATCAACTATTGTGTGACCAGAGAATCGGCAACACTGACTGGCTAAACACATCTCTAGAGCTGGGATGGGTTTGGCATCTCTTATCTGTGGCATTCATATTCTTTTATCACAGTGAAGAGGGTAAACACCAAAAAGAATGAAAGTGAAATGGTTTGCTGGACAGTGTGTGTTTTCCCGATGAGGGCTGTGGCCAGTGGACGAGTCCTTCTGCAGGCAATGGAGACATTTTTGTTTGTACCCTCACTGCATACAGCAACCGGCTGCTACAGCTCTACTGGCAGCTTAATGTTTTAATTGAAGTGGCTCCCACAGAAACATTTCAGATAGAAACTAATGGTTTCCGATAGTGATGAGTGTGATTCTAACTGTTCCGATTTGTATACGGAACCTGCAGGGGGATGCATCAGCTGAGATTGGACTGGTTGAGATTATTCTGCATCTTTCTGACATTCCAATACCACAGAATACGCCAAAGAGAGAGGAGATTGCCCACAAGGGGAGGAGAAATTATCATATAGCCCTTGGACTTTGCCCATTGCCTTTTCCACTGTCTATATTCCATAAATAACCTGACTGCAATGTTCGTTAGCATCACAAATATAATCTATTAGCGGGAGGCCTTGTATATAGGGACTAGTGACCAGAAACAAGTTGTCCAATGAATTTTAGTGCACCAGCTCCCTTAGGATTTATTTAGAAATGCTGATCGTTTGTGTTTATGTTTGTGCCAGCAATAATGAAGCTGGATGAGTGGATTCTTGCGGCTGCGTCTCTGCAATGAGCCAGGGCTCCTCCGTCTGTAACATGCAGGCAGGCAGGGCTGCCAGCCAGATGCAACAGCTCTCCTTGCTATAGGCTCTTCAGGGCAGGGGATGACATTTTGTACAGCATCAAGCACGTCACTTGAGCTCAGGAATAAAAAAAGTCTCCATGTTTGACTAAAAATTGGTAGAGTCAGTCCTGCAACACATCTGGCTGCCTTCTGCTGCTATTCCGTGTGTGTGTGTGTGTGTGTGTGTGTGTGTGTGTGTGTGTGAGAGAGAGAGAGAGAAATATAAACACTGGAATTTAGAGGGGCCCTAAACAACTGCATGCAAAGAACTGGAAAAGATTGGAACTGTTTAATTTAGAGATTAAGAGAATGTGATAAAGATTCATAACAATCATTAACAGCTGATAGAAGACTGGCAATCCTTATTTATCCTCCAGTATAATACCAGAGCAAGAGAACAGACATTGAAAATAAAAGACAGCACATTCAAATGTGATGAAAAAAATATTTTAACATGGTGTAGAATTAGCTGGCGGAACACACTGCCTGCAGAATAGCAGAATTCGCTCATATTCAGACAGACAGGCATGAGAACACCCATATTTGTCACTGACAGCTAAAAGTAACATGGGACAAAAAGCTTCATGTTTCAAGGTACACTCACCCCCATTGCTTTGAGGTCAGAAGAAACACCCATTACGGGCTGGTTATCCCATAATTGTCCACTAGGATGTACATTCACTTGCCTTTGAAGCAGCTAGCCCTAGTCCCTGACAGAGACAGGATTACAGGCTACGTCGACCCTGCAATAGGTGCCATTGGAAGCCATGTTTCACAGGCTGTTTGAACTAGAATGAGGCTAATTGAGTAGACTGGTGAGCCGGCCAGTGTGAAATGGGCCAAATGTTATTGACAGTTTGGATACAGTGCCTTCACCTAGTGCCACCGGCGAGTTTTCGGGAATTAACACATCAAACAGGCAGTTGGAATGTTCTGCTGGTCGAGACCAAACACACACAAATCTGGAGCTGCCCATTCCCCTTTCCGCCTAGCCAGTGGCTGAGCCGGGATCCCTTACTATACATTTAGCAAAGCCAGATTTAATTCCAGCCCAGATCTGACCATTATAACAAGAGCCTGGGGCGAGGCAAGGACTACCAGGGTGCCTCAAGGCTCCCCACCTTAGAACAGCACAAGATGTCTTGGCTACGTGTTTGTACTCCTCAGGAAGGCCGAAGGAACACACCACCTGCCTTCAGGGGGAGGAAGGGATTTCCTGGTTCTTGAGGCTGAGCATTTGGTAAGAGGATGCAAGACAATGGGAATAAGATATTTCCCTGCACACACAGGAACAGCTCTGACATCAAGCCAGTCACTTCCATGGGGCCCTGCCACAAAACAAAGCCGTGGAAATGGTCACGACAACAACAGGAAGCTGTACTCATGGCCAGTCTGATAAAGCATCTGAATGTGTTCAAAACTCATTGCCTTCTACTGGCAGCCTGCAGTCTCCTCTGACTGCTTGTTCCTGCCCTGCCCTACCCTCTTCCTCCCTTCGGTCAGAATTACTCAGCGCCCCAGGCAGCTGGTTCAGATCCACGGTACGTTCTCCTCCTGCATATGGCTGCACAATTGGTGGGACCTCTCAAATGAGCACAAGGCTGGTCACACCAGGTGACCAAATGTTTGACGACAGTGCCCCATCAAAGGAGACTATCAGCTGAAACCACTCCAGGACCATTCGCAAGCCGGTCTGGCTTAGCATGCTAACAATGGCCCCTTGCTCTGGAGGCCATCACTTGCTTATAGTGGGCAGCAGGCGAGCGAACGACCCAACAGACAGAGACTTCATGCTAGGCTGTAGAGGCAGGTTGGTGTCTGGAAGCAGCACGTCTGCCCAAATCCAGGCAGCAGGGCCCACTCTACTTGATAGCATATTGCCACATGCCTATAAATCTGGGAGACAATAGATGGCACGTCAAGGCATAGACACTGTCTTGGCTCCCAGGAAATATCTTTGCTCAAGCATTCTTCCTGTCTAAGATCTCCTGGTGATGGGGGGAGAGAGGGAGCCCAGAGCCTGGTACAGGCCACCTGTGGGTCCTCTGGTGGCAGGAGGAGGGGGGGGACAACAGGTAGAGCGCAGAGCCACAAAGGGGCAGCCAAAGAGGTGCATGTGGCTCCAGAGCCACAGGTTACAGATCCCTGGCTTAGGCTGATCATCAGTGTCAGTGCAAGAAGTCTCCCCTGATGCTAGGATCTCTCTCTTTCTCACGGGATGGAACAGAAACGTTTCCAGAGAAGCTCAGAGGTAAACAGGTCTGTGGTCTTCATCATGCCAAAGCAGAGGTTTGAATGGTGCTGTCTAGGAGCAGTTTCTCGGCATTTTAAGGCTTCCTATCTACCTGGATTTTTGCTATTTCTATTCTTGCTTATTACTGCATAGCACCCAGAGTTCCAGTCAAGCTCAGGAGGCGACCATGCTGGGGGCTGTAAGAGACTGTGTCCCTGCCCCAAAGAGCTGACAATCAAAAGGGCGGAGGAAAAGGACTAAACAGCTGAGGCAAATAGAGATGAAGTGACCTTGTCAAGGTCCTGTAGGCAGATCAGAGAACTGAATGCAGACAGTCTAAGCCATAACCACATAGCCTCCCTTTCCTCTCTGGAGCTTATTTAAATTCATCCAGTTTCCCCTTGTTAGTCTCTCTTCAGTCAGGGTTAGTTGGGCAAGGCTCCACTCATGAGACCCCTCACTCCTGGTGTGCACTGCAAATAGACAGCTGCACACTGGTTTTCCTGGAGAATGCCCTAAGCAAAAGGCTGCTTGTCCCTCTGATATCCACAGCTGCAGCAAATGCAGGCCAGTGTCACCCTATTAGGCCTGGGTGACGCCACAACCAATGAGCAAAGCATAGGGAAGTATTAACGGGGTGGACGTGTGTCCCCGAGTCACACTCGGAACTTGAAAGCAGTCCCAGGGAGAACACTGTCCTCCCACCACCGGGCAGAGCTGCTTTAATTGTTGGAGTTAGAGCAAAGAGATTATTTTCCATCGCTGCAGGCGGAGGATCAGCTGGAAAGTAATCGCCTAAAGAGAGGTCAGTAGTGCGCTGTTGCAAAAGGAGAGGCAGAGAGTCCAGCCTGAGAGACACTTGCTTTTGCTTCCTCTGGTATCCAGCACCGGCTCTGCCGGAGAAGCTGGGCCACTCAGTCACAGCTACAATGCTTCGGAGACTCACCTCCAGACACACCCAGACCCTCCCCAGCGCTGATCTATAGCTGAGCATACCAGCAAGCCCTCCTTAGAGGCCAGTCCCCACATTGCCTTCCTGCCCGCTGCCAAAACAAGAGTGAAAACCGGTCTGACCCTCCATGGCTGTGAGCAGTCCCTACTATCTCTGCACTAGGCCTTGGTTTCCCATGCATTTCCAAAGCCTACTCCCATTTCCATCGAGGGTTCTACTGACAGCATTGATTATCTGCCAGCGCAACAGATCAGCGCCAGCAGCCCAGGCCACGGCACCGAGCCATAAATTAATGGCTCCATTATTTCATACAGCCTGGTTGCGCTCCGAGAATGGGGCATCGACTCTTCCCTTGGCTGCATCATTTGTGCATCACCCATTATCTGCTCAGACTCATCCCTGCGCCTCGGGTGTCAAGTGGCCCCTTTACACACATCAGTCCCCACTGACTCCAAGGCACTGGCTGCAGGGTGCCCTTCTGAGGCCAGTTCACCAAAGCAAGAGATCAGAGAGCGACTTTTGAATGCCAACATTGGTGGGCAGGCCTGTCTCATCATTACAGGTTTGCACAGTGCCTGGCACAAGGAAGCTGGGCTCCAGGTGCTAATACGTGCAATAAACAGCCAGTACAAGGTACTCCCAGCTCCAGACTCTAGATCACAGCCCTCAGGCCTGGCCTGGACTGGAACGTGTTTTGGGCTATACCTGAAGGGGTGTATTTAACTTGATGTTAGTTACACTAGTCTAACCCCAGTGTGGATGCTAGGCCCTGGGATACACTACAAAGATAGGTCAATGCAAGGCAGCTAACATCGGCCTACTTGAGTATTATGTGAATGCGTCTCCCACCAGTGTGAGCGCTCCATCACACTGATGTGGTAACACGGCCACTCAAGTGGTGCCGAGATACAGGCAGAGTACTTTGGGGGACACAGTTTGTGTGCAGACGTGGAGCGAGCCACGTCAACCCTAACCATCCTGCTACCATGCCCCACACTGACGACTCTGGTCAGCACTGTGAACTCACTGCCCAGGAGTCACCAAGACTAGAAACCCCCCCTTCCTCTTTAAAGCCCCATGAATTTTTTTAATGCCTTTTTCTGGTTGCTCAGCATGATGAGCGCCCAGCAGGTCTCCACTGTTGTGTGCAGGTATTGGATCTCCCAGGCCTGTGGGAGAAGAGGCTGTGCAAACACAGCTCCAGTCCGGCCAGAGAAACATGGATATCTGTGAGCAGATCACTCAGGGGAGGCAGGAGAAGGGCGGTGCTGTGCAAAAGCCAAGGAGTTGTGGCAGGCGTACCAGAAGGCCAACAACTGATCTGGTGCAAAGCCACAGATCCCCCCCCCCCCTTTCAGTTCACAAAGAGCTACAGGCCACCCTCGGCAGACACCCCACCTGTGGATATGTCTGAGAGGCTCGAGTCACAGGCCCCCAGCTGTGAATAGTGAGAAGGCGGTGGATGAGAATGGAGGAGTATGGGGAACAGGTGACCGGCAGATCCAGCAGCGCAGTAAGCCAGGACCTGTTTCTGACACTACAGTCCCGCCAGTCGAGCCCAGTGCAGGGAAAGGAACCAAGGCAAGGGTGTAAGTCAATTGTCAGTTACAGGCCTCCGTCACCCCGCAAGTAGCAGCCACTACCTCCTGGCTTTTCATTCATTTACTCATGCCAGAAGAGCAGCGGTACAACCAGAAGAGGTAGCATTGCTATCTGCTTTTCATTCTCCTCTAGTGTGAGACAAGGGCCATGCAGAGCAATTTGTTAATGTGCCCAGGAATGTCCCTGGACCCCTCCTGAGAAAGCTCGATGGCACTTCCCTGGATGCCCTCTGCAATCCCCTGCTGAATGTCTCTGAGGAGGGCTTTCTTACTTTTTCCTCCGCGGCAGGACACTTTCCCATGCCAGTCAGTGCTAACTATAGCAGGCACCACTGCAGTGCATGGGCTAGCAGCTTATGGACCCAGATGCCTTCCGGACACCAACATCTTGCTCTGTCTTTGTTACCCTCAGGAGTGAGATATCCACTGAAATCCCCACCCGTGGAAAACGATGCCAGTATTCAGCATATTGCCCGAGAAGACTAGAATCATGCAAGTGAGCAATTTCCTCCTCATTTTCCTGGCAGGACATACGCACCATAGCTGGGGCTGGGACACTAGCAATCCCAGGGAAAAGGTGGTGCTTATAACTTTTGGGCAAGCTGGGACAAGAGTTCAGCATCTTAAGGTTCACTTTCTGCTGTAAATATGCTAATAGAGGGACCTCTGTGTGTTTAGCTACAGCTGCTGCCATTGCAGCCTTCAGGGTCTCCTGTTCCACACCCGAGCCAGGTGAGGAGGAGAAGGAAGAGGACTGGGACGACATGTTCAGTGAGATCCTGCAAGTTCGTGCTGCATTGGACTGTGAGCACAGGGCCTGGAGGGTGAACATTGCAGACAGCCTGGAGATGAAAAGAGCAGGCAGGAGAAAAGCCCAGGTTCCCAACTGGAAAAGGAGAGGGAGATGCAACAGGACTTCTCAGGCAGCAAACACATATGCTATAGCCTCTGTTGGATCAGCAGGCTCAACAATCCAGAGCTCACTTACTTTGTAGCTTCCTGTGAACTCTGTAGCAAGACCTCGTTATATCCCCTACAACATTCCATGCAGCATGAGGGGTTGCTGGAGTACCCCCCTCTCCACCCTGGGGAACATTAAAGACAATCACAACTTCACACCCCCTGACCTGGGAAAGTCATGGTTGGTGTATATATAGCTGAAGTGAACATGAATGTTCTTTCCCCTTCATAAGCTGCTTTAAAATTCCACTTTTTGTTTCACTGATATTGTTACAGAATACGGTTCTACCACTTGGAAGGTAATTCATCTTTATTAGTTCATACCATGACTGTTCAGCAGTTCTGAAAGCAGCCAGTCATTACCTGTTACTGCATTATATATCACACAGCTCATAGGATCATTCGCAAACACAATCAACAGGTGCATTGACAATGTTCTATTCCTACGTGTACAACAATCACCACACGATTCCTACCAGATCACACGAGAGCAGTGTCAGGCAGAGCACACTTAAGAGTTTCAACCAGAGCCAGGCACGTGGTGTCTAGCAATTTCATCACCATCTCTTGTTCTAAACACAGCTACCAGGCCCCAGGTTCGCACAGTCTGGACATAAACATTAATCTTTATAAAACCTCCAGGGCTTAGAGTAAATTCAGGCAGGATACCTCAGTGGAGAAATGGTAGCAATATATCTAGCTCATCCTAAAGCCCAAGAAACCTAACCTGGATGTGCAGGCCACACCCTCTGTACTTCAGATAGCCCCTATTAAAGATAACAAGGGACAGCGTCAATGGACACAGTGCTTATTTATCCAGAGAACCCCAAACAAGC
Organism: Pelusios castaneus; assembly: GCA_007922175.1. Taxonomy (NCBI): domain Eukaryota; kingdom Metazoa; phylum Chordata; order Testudines; family Pelomedusidae; genus Pelusios; species Pelusios castaneus. Next base: position 179,708 of record ML685927.1, read on the forward strand.
TGGCGACTGCCAAGAGAGTGGCACCGAGAGAGGGAGAAGGGGGCACAGTAAAGCAGGGACCTTCATCACAGAGGGCAATGGGGAGATTTCCCCCTCCCTCCCGATGGGTTACGATCTGCATGGATTGACAGCAGGGCTCTGTCCAATGTAACCTACAGGAAGGCGATACAAGGGGATCACTGCCAGCTGGACCAACTCCACTGGCTGGAAACAGGAGATTTGAGGAAAGGTGGCCCAACTGCGAGTGATTTGAGCTGCGTCCCTAATTCAGTCAGGGCTCTGAGCAGAGCTCAGTAAGGAAGAGGTATCCCAGAAGCTGGCACACAGGAGAGATAGCAACTCAGTGCCCTGCCCCTCAGGTCTCATCATGGGGGAGTCTTCATTCCCACTCATAACAGGCTGGGACTGCAGCACACAGCGTTTCTGCCAAAGCTTAGATTAGATGCAGAGAAGAGAGGGCCAGCCCAGGATGGACATTGGGGAAGCTTGTTGTATTCTCTTGTCAGCTGGTAAAGAGCAACAGGGAACTGAACTTCTCTCACAGCACAACAGGGAAAGAGGAGATATCATTTTCCATGTGTCATGGAACAACATATCATTCTAATCAAAGCTAAACCAAACTAGCCTTTGCTTGGGCAGCTGAAATGCGGGAAAGACAGCCCTTTCATCAGCCCCACTCTGGCCATGTTAGGGCAGCTCTCAGCCCAAAGGAAAGAGTATAGTTACACGTTTTGTTTGGGTAGGTTTTTTTTAAAAAGGGGAAATTTGGCACCAAGCTGGCAAGAGAGATAGCTCAGCCCATTCAATGCAATGGAAAGGGAGTGGTTTTGTTCTGTTGCTCTGGTTTTTCCCATTGCTGGCTTTCCAAGCACATGCCAAAGGCACCTGTTTGTCTAGATCTTCCCTGGAAAAAGGCAGTGTTTCCACACTGAGTGACCCAGGCTCAATGTACAATCCTGGGGACACAAGGCACTGCCCATGTAACTAATCAAAGCAAGGCCAGGGGATGGGGCTAGCTCTGACCTTGACTAACTATAGCAAGCTGACACAAGTTATTGAGCTCAGGACAGTGGTGAGTGAGTGAAAAGTAACGGCCTGTGATGTACAGTATGTCACACTTGATGATCTAAATGATGTCTTCTGCCTTTAAGCTCCATGAACCCAGGAATTAAATTCTGTTGCAGTGTAAACACACATCCTGATTTGCAGAGGACAAAACCACTATTCCAAAGGAATGGGTGGGGCTAAAATGTTAGGAAAAAAACACTGAATAATGGAACCTGTTTCGCTACCCCTTATGTTTGCACCCGTACATCCGCAGCGCTCCACTATGCAGCACAAGCATCCGACACAGAAAGAAGCTGGTGATTCCCTAAAGAGAGAACCAGAATCCACTAAATCCAGCAGAAAGGAGCCAGTAACCATGCTGTAAAGAAGCCATGTAAACCAACTCTCGCTGTCTCTCCAAGTGGCACTTCTAAAGACTAACAGATTTATTTATCGCATAGGCTTTCATGGGAGAAAATCCCACTTTGTCAGATGCTTTGAAGATGGGAAACTTACAGAATGGGAGGAAATTAAATGCAAGGCAGTGTATGACATAGGATCAGGTCAGGCTGTAACAGCAAATCAGAAGAGATGTTGGGATTCAAAAACTGGGGAACAGCACATAGAGGAAGGTGAAGTCAAATCACCTGCTGTGCTGTTCCCCAGTGTTTGAATCCCAACACCTATTGCTGTTACAGCTTGACCTGATCCTATGTCATACACTCCCCTGCATTTAATTTCCTCCCATTCTGTAAATTTCCCATCTTCAAAGCACCTGACAAAGTGGGATTTTTCTCCCACGAAAGCTCATGCGATAAATAAATCTGTTAGTCTTTAGAAGTGCCCCAGGACTCTGTTGTTTTTCAGCAATAGACTAACATGGCTACCCCTCTGGAACGTCTCTCTTCAAGTGTATAACATCCTGCAATGACTTCTTAATTTACTGCAAAATTCTTTATATTTCACAGGACATAAACATGACCACATATGCTTGGGTATTTTTAGATCTCTTAAGATATCTGTCTTTCCCAGGCATAAGTAACATTTCCTGACAATTTCTTACAGCTCCTAGGCAGGAAGCTCTGCTGTTAGGCGATAAGTTAGTTTCTCAGGAGGACAATAGATTCCAAGATTTCTGCAAGGCAATTTGAACAGTGTAAGGGAATTGTCTCCACATAAACAGCCTGAGCGGCACACAGAATTAAAGGTTAAACACAGATCCAGGCCTCTTTGCCCTAATTAACTCTAGCTCCCATGGGGAAAGCAGCAGGATTCACCCTCTCTCTCTCTGCGGATGGCTGAGAGAAATTATCCTAACATCACTGGGTATGTTAGGACGGCCGACTCATTACCTAAGAATAGCTAACTCCATTGTAAGAACATAAGAACTTAAGAAATCCCAGCAGAGGAAAAGGCCACTAGACTAACAACGGCAACACGTTACAATTATTTCTGCAGGCAGGGGTCTGAAACTAGCATTCAGCTGATGTTTGGCAAGGAAGCTCTCTGCTATCTAGTTCATGATTGACCCAGGTGGATATCCTGACTGCTAATAGTATTATTAGTAAATGGCCATCCCCAGCAGCTCCTGTCCTGGCTGCTGGCCAAGAGTCACAGTGGGGTTAGAATATTACGGCTGTGCTCCTGGCGGCAGCTCTCATATAGCTGAGCAGAGCCGGTTACGCTCCTGGCTGACATCTAAAGCCAAGCGTGGCCTCCCGGTCGGAGTGATAATTCACCACCGGGTCTCCGTATCACTCACTCACTCACCGGCGACTAATCAGCTCCCAACAGAGGCTTTGTAAATAAACTGGTGATAGGGCTCTGAGCTCAGCTGCTCCACAGCAGGCAGCCTGGGAAGGGAGGCTTTTCCCATTATTGTTCCCAGCCCTTTTATTTATTTATTCCCTCAGGAAAAGAAGGGAAGCAGCTCCCAGTTTACTGGCCCAATTTCAAGTTAAATATTGAAACTCCCCAGCAGCTTAGGGCTAGAATTCCTGAGGCCTTTACATGGAGAGATAGTGAAGCTGTTGGCTCCCGGGGCAGTTCAGTGGGGAGGAACCACAGGCTCCTGGGTCGATGGAGAGCCTTCTTCCCGCACTGCCTGAAGCCAAGTGTCTCCTGGCTGCACTGGCCACTCCAAATGCCCTGGCTCTAGGAGAGTGAGACTGGTTATCTGAAAACCCCCCGTCCACTGAGGGGACAGCAGCAAGGTTCAGCCCACACTGAATTCTTCCGGGAGCCCCAATTGTGCTCACTCGTCACCGATCAGCTGGGGTGCAAGCCCACCGCATGGGTTGAATTCATGCCCTTAAGCTTCCACAGAGTTTAAGGGCAGAAGTGACCATCTAGTCTGACCTCCTGCATGGCCCAGGCCACTACATGGCACTCAGATACCCTGGTATTGGCCCAGTAACTTTAGTTAGACCACAGCATTTCAGTCCTCAGGCTGAGAACAAGCGAGATCAATTTGCCACCAGTATCTAAGGCTCCTGAGAACTGATCGGGTGAGTTATAAATCTCAGGCAAAACTTCCTAGGGGTAAGAACAGTAGACAATGGAACTCAGGCGGTATTGGTAGCACCTTCCCTGGAAGTTTTCAAATGGAGGCTGGATAGCCATCTGTCCTGGAAGCTTTCAACACAACAAATCCTCCATTTGGGTTAGGGGTTAGACTAGATAACCCTTGCAGTCCCTTCTAGCCCTATGATACTGTGCCCAGATGATCCAGCAGGTGATCCCCCTCCCATGCTGCAGAGGAAAGTGAAAAACACAAATGTCCCTGACCATCTTATCTGGGGGAAAAATTCCTTCCTGACCCCAAATCAGTTTGATCCTAAGCGTGCAAGCAAGATACCAGCCAGACATCTAAGACAGGATTCTCCATACCACCTCAGAAAACTGTTCCATCCCATTCAATATCTCAGCTCCAACAGTGGCCATCTCTCGTGCTTCAACACAGGATTCCCCATGTGTGTCATTCACCAGGAAGAGAACTCAAAGGAGCAATGGCCATATTGGATCAGCCCAATGGTCTGCCTAGCCCACTATCATGCCTTCTGACAGTGGCAAATGCCAGAGGCTTCAAAGGGAATGCGCAGAAGAGAGCAATTACTGAGTGATCCATCTCATTAAGGTCCCTGACCATCTTAGCTATTAGCCATTATGGATGTAACCTCCATGAACTTACCTAAATTTTTTTTAACCCAGTTATATTTTTGGCCTTCACAACATCCCCTGGCAACAAGTTCCACAGCTTGACCATGAAAGAAGTACTTCCTTTTCTTTGTTTTAAACCTGCTGCCTATTCATTTTTTGGGTGATTCTTGGCTCCTATAATATGCAAAGAGGTTCACACCATTCAAGGAAACTTGTCATTTGAAAACAAATGCTTTGTAACTAAACCAGGAATCAAGCTAATGACTGGATTTGGGTTTACTTGTTTTAAGCTCTCGCCAACATCATACAAGGCTGGAGGAAATCTGAAAAACAGCATCTCTCCCCTCTTGCCAAGCACCCTGCGAAGGTCTGGCCCCTTCCTAACCCATCAGTTGGTGACAGCAAAGTCCAACGAGCTTGAGATACTCTTTTTACTGATACAGTGACCAGCATGAACAAGAACAAGCATATTCTTCGGTGGTGCAAGTTGAAGAGGCAGAACAGTTCTTTGGTCTGACAGGAGCAGGTTGTCAGTCAGTCACTGGAGACCCTTCCAAAGCAGCTGTGCTGAAGGAGACCAAGGTGATCATGGACAGGCTGGACATCTTAGCAAATCAATATGGTGTCAGTAGAAGTCAATCTGATTTCGCGATGCATGTGCAGAGCCATCATGATACAGGTGAGGGATGAGAGAGCACCTCCCTTCAGCCTACAGGTCACAGTGTTCACCGATGGAAAGAAAGCTTGCACCTTGCTTGGTCACCCCTGCCATGAGTTCATGGCCTGCTTTTAAAAATACATTGACTTTTAAAACTTTAATCAATTTATCTACATTTCGCTGCTTCTTTACTTTCTTCCCACTGGACAGTCAAACTGCTATCCTGGATGTTTTGTACTTGTTTTAATTAGTTCCCTACTTCTGAGCAGATTTCAGATTTACATAGAGATTTTTTTCTATTAAATGTCATCCTTAAAAGGCTTAACTGTGCCAAAACACCCCAGCCAACAGGGGGCTGGGACAGTATGTGTAGCGAGGGTGCGGAGAGCTGTTGACCCAAATTATAAACCCCGAATGTGATGGAAATCACTTCCAGCTGGGGGTGCAGCAGCAGTCCCAGTTCCACCACCTATGCCATACAATGTTCAGGGCCTTGTTAACTTCTTTACTGAGAGCCCGCCACAAACTCAAAACAAGAAGGAGGAGCAAAGAGCCCTTAGTGTATTTGCAACCAGCACTACTTTCCAGTGGAATGATCTTCTGCAAGCCAAGAAAGCTGAAATGCTTCAGCTTGGCTATTCTCCTCCTCCTCCGGGTTTGCAGTTTGAAGTCAGTAGGATTTGTGCTCCTAAACCATTGAAGGATATAGTTGCCCTGCAAAGAAATCCTGCGGTGCTGACTCTTAGAGCCTGGGGCAATTAAAATGGGCTTGCACGGCTTGAACTGTGAGGCTAAAAATAGAAGTGTAGATGTTCCCAGTCAGGCTCTGGAACCCACTGATGGGGAGGGTCTTGACACTCAGGTTCCAATAGAAGTGGGACTGTCTACACTGCTAGTTTTAGCACCACAGCCTGACCCCACAAACCCAAATCAATTGACCTGGGTGCTCATGCTTGGGGCCAAGGGTTTATCTTTGCAGTGTAGACATGGGCACAGTTTGGCACTTTTGAAAAATCCCTACCCTGAGGTTCCTTTAGAATCATAGAACCACAGAAGATCAGGGTTGGAAGGGACCTTGGAAGATCATCTAGTCTAACCCCCTGCTCAAAGCAGGACCAACCCCAACTAAACCATGCCAGCCAGGGCGTTGTCAAGCTAGGCCTTAAAAATTTCTAAGGATAACATTTCACTACCTTCCAAGGTAATCAGTTCCAGTGCTTCTCTACCCTCCCAGTGAAAAAGTTTTTCCTAATATCCAACCTAGACCTCCCCCACTGCAACCTGAGACCATTGCTCCTTGTTCTGTTATTTGCTACCACTGAGAAAAGCCTAACTCCATTCTCTCTGGAACCCCCCTTCAGATAGTTAAATCAAATCCCCCCTCCCCACTCCTCTCTTCTGCAGACTAAATAAACCACTTTCCCTCAGCCTGTCCTTGTAAGTCACGTGCCCCATCCCCCTAATCATTAGTGTTGCCTTCTGCTGGACTCTCTCCAATTTGTCCACATCCTTTCTGTAGTGGGGAGCCCAAAACTGGATAGAATACTCCAAATGTGGCTTCACCAGTGCTGTATGGAGGGGAATAATCACTTCCCTTTATGAGCTTCAAGATCCTATTTTTGGAAACTTTGGCTTGCCTAAAGAAGCTTCAACACATTAATAAAGTTATTGCAAAGTCTAGATCACTTTTGATGGCTAGTCCTGGAGCAATTTTGTTTTGAAGTTACAAAGATTTCATGCCACTAAAAATACAATTTTAGGCAACACTTCTGCACTTTAAGCATGAGTAGTTCAATGAATCCAAGAGGACTATTCATATCAATAAAGTAATGCAGCTGGTTAAGTGTTTGCAGGATAAACTCCTTAATCTGTAATCTTTTGCTTTTACCGGTAGCAGTTCTATAAACTTTAAATAAGATACCCTATATAGAGAGGCATTAAAAAGCAACATTTAGTTCATTATGCATTTGAATGTATAGTTGAAGGTTCCAAATTAGTCATACATAGCCTTAACTTGTTTGAAATTAAAGAATCTTTTTAGAAATCAAGTGATTTCAGTGGGGTTGGTCCTGCTTTGAGCAGAGCTTTTGGACTAGATGACTCTCTGAAGTCCCTTCCAGTCCTAATATTCTATTATTTAATTTGTGATTTAAATGGTCGATATACGTTGCATCTAATGAGCATCTGGAGCTTTCCTTGGAGTCCACAGGAACTGTAAATGCTTGGCACCTTTGAAAATCTCTTTGTTTATTGTCAGTGTTTATTCAAGGAGGTTGCAAGTCAGAATTGTGCTTCCGGTCATTATGACACCAAATAATATTCAATTGTAGACCTGCAAAGTTCTGCTTCCCCCCACCTCCGTTACTCCTAAAATTGGTTAAATTCTGTTCCCAAAAAATCATGAGTCAACTCCAGTCCCAGCAAAAAGAATCAAAAGATGGGTTCAAAAATCAGAAGGGTTTTTCTTTTAGTTAACTACTTTTGTCTTATTTGTCCTCTGATACTTGAAACTTTAAGATTCACATTTCCCAGAATTCCAACTCTGCTCCCAAGAAGGCAACAAACTTTCAAAAAAATAAAACAAAAACACTTCTGCTATTCTCATGCATTCACCCAACCCCAGGAATGGGGTGTTAAAATAAAATCACATACTGTGAGGTGCAAGACAAACAGTGAAATCACCTCTTTCGGGTGATGCAGATTTTTTATTTCTTTTTAAACCAGACAGGCAGTTTGTTTTGCAAATGGCCAAAGCCCCGAGCTTGCTTAGCAAAGCCATAGATGGCAACAAGCGATATTTGGGAAGAGGAGTTTTCAGTTAATTCCTTCATTCTCTTTCCTTTCATTGGCTGAAACAAGTGGAATTAGATTTTTTTTGCAATTACTGTGAGCCAAGAACAACTCTCAAATAGGCACAGAGGAGGTGGAATAGTTCAGCAACCAAGCTCAGAAATGTTCTTACAGTCTGAACATTGAAATGTAGATATGAGTTGGCCTACATAGCCACATCTCACACATGATTTATTGATTACAACTCACCATGTGATGACAGGCCATCACTTGGGGTTATTAAAACTGCCGTATTTAGAAGCTTCTTGCTGGAATGAGATGTGACAGGGTCGCTGAGTCCCACATGACATCTGGCAAATAGTGGGATAAAACTAGGGGTTGGAGAGTGAGGGGGGATGTAAACAGTGGTGAAATATTCACTGGTTTTTGCAAACTTCACTTCTTTGCATGCCACAAAACTTCCAGGACACATGGATTTTTTCCATTTCTCAGCTTGCACAATCGGCTCTGAGGAATGGCAGATAATACTGTTTCCACAGGACTAGCCAAACATACCTGAGGTATTTTTATGTATATTAAAGGAAAGGACACTAAAAATTGGTTGTGTAAGCCCTTCAGACTTGGGGGACTATTTAGACCACTGGAGTTGGTCAGATATTTTGGGAGCATATTCTATTTCTTCAATTTGAAAACAATACAATAAATCCCAACTTGTTACTCGGTTCATACCAAATTTGGTTACTTGAAAAACAATACTTCTGTACATGCCGCTAAGTACCTGTGCATTTGAAGTGCCTGCCCAGCCCAGCCGCCACATATCTGCCTCTCTTCCATTTTAGCTAGATACCATGATGGTCCTGCTCATTTTGGCTATGTCTCACTTGCTAAAATTAGTTCGAATTAGTTAGTTCGAATTTACTAATTCGAACTAATTTTAGTTAGCTCGAATTAGCTTAATTCGAACTAGCATGGCCACACTGGATCGTTAATTCGAACTAAGCAAGCACTTGCTTAGTTCGAATTAGCGATCCCCATTCATTTCAGTGGCCGGTTAATTCGAACTAAGAAATTAGTTCGAATTAACATGGCCACATTGGTTAATTCCAACTAGTTAGTTCGAATTAACCCCTTAGTTCGAACACCCTATTTGAATTTATTAGTTCGAATTAAGGAAGCCCTTAATTCGAACTAACTAAAGCCTAGTGTAGCCATGGATTTAGTTAGTTCGAATTAAGCCTCCTTAATTCGAACTAACTTGCCAGTGTGGACATAGCCGAAGGGACCTCTGTTTAGTGAGACTAGTGTCAGTTGACAAGGGCTATTCCTTTAAGCAGTCACCATCCTGCACCATGCCATCTAGGATTACGGATTTGTTTGCAAAGCCCACCAACCCCCACCACACAGAAGACACAATCCCACAGGAGTACCAGAGAGAAAGGGGAAGATGGGTTCCCCCAATCTCTCTTGGTCATGTGGGAAACCATCCACTGGAGTAAATCTGAACGGTGAGTTTCAGGCGCTCCTCCACATTCCAGGCCATGTTTCATGTTCCAAAAAGCCAGCTGTAATTTAGCAAACAATCTCCTTGCAAGGCAGAGCTTGAAGCTGGCACAGACAACACCAATGGATTTGACTAGCGCCTTCCTACATGTATGAAGAGCTGCTCACTGGCACCTCACCCTCTTGAAAAATGCACAGCGAAGAGCCAAGGAATCGCATGGAACCTACACAGAACAGACCTCAGGGAGAGAAGCTTTATTAGCAAATGGCTTATTAACCAAAACCACCAAGACTTTCTCACAGGATTCAGCAACCTTTGTCCTCTCTCACCAGAGTACGGGCTCTGTACAGGGCTTGCAGAGTTCTCCTGGGAGCCCTCCCTGAGGTCCACTGTTGAGGAACCTTGTAAAAGACACGAAGCCCAAGTCTACACTTGACACTATTGCCATGTTGATTTGGGACTGATTTTTGTTTTTTAAAAAAAACATTTCCACTCTGGCAAAAGCCCTGTTGTAGACTCAGCTAGGCCACTAAAAGAGTGGTTTTGCTGGCATAGCTTCTGGGAGCTGGTATAAGCTACACTGGCAAATGTATTCTTGCCAGCACAAGCTAGCATAGTTTGCCCGTAGAGCTATCCTAGTACAACTACACCAGCAAATGTTCTTGAAGTCTTCATGAGTCTCACCGATGCAGATGCAGGTAGCTATACTCACAGATGTAAAGGGAAGTGGGAATAATTCTCTAGCCAGAATGACCTACAGCCCAGACAGAGAGGACTGAGGTTGTGGGCTGAGCAGTCCTGAAGGAGGAACACTGGGGAAATCCCAGCCTGGGGAGGATGGTTGGGCTGCACCTTGTTACTCTGTTAGTTCTTGGTTAGTAAAGCCCAAGAAGGGGCTGGGTGGTGACTTTGCACAGCGTGTAGGCTGACTGTGTCTGAGGGCAGAATGGAACCATAACCACTTGCAACCAACAGCAAAGGCAGGACAGAAGCAATGCAAATGAAGTGCTAAAAGCAGAGGCTGATGTTACTGCAACACTAAGGCCACACGTGCGGGCAATTGAGGACATTCCATTCTTATAGGAGCTTGCTGTGTCACCCCTACTAGGATTAGGGGCCCCAAACAGCAGCTCTATCATCAAGGTCATATAAAGACTAACTACTAGTCTAATACCAGTTAGAAAACATATATTCACCCTACCCTTCACGCCAGCTCGGAATTGCTCCTACAACCAGCGCTTTGTTTTTCAGTCAAGCTTATCAGAAAAGCAGGTTTTGAATGACGGGACTTAGAAAAATGGAGGGCATTTCTTCCACCCCACTTCCTGAGCACACCATCAGAACTCAGACTGGCCTACAGACTTCTGAACTGTGTCACGCAGGGTATTTTGAGATCAGGGTGACTGGCAGACTGGATATACAAATGCAGAAAGAAAATCATTGCAGGCATCAGATTAACTTTCGCAGTCTGTAGCTGTTGTAATTATTTCTCTACAAACAAGCAGTTTCCAAGGGCCTTTGTTCTTTTCTTGAGAGTTGACAGTTTGCAGGTATGGAGCATTAATTCGCGACTGTGGGGAGGTATGGATCCCCCACCAAGCCTGGGTGGCACACCCTGGGGGTGGAGGGATCATGGGTGGGGGGTCTAAGGCTCCCTGCAGTGGCCTGGACTTCCTGGGTAGCTCTTTCCCCAGCATGGCCAGGGAATAGGGCTCCCGCTTGTGTTCTTCTTTTGCCTTTTGAAAAAGTAGTCCCCCTACTTGTGAATTCTGACCTGGCTTCCACGGAAGAGACCGACTGAGCCTCGTTATATTGGATCTAGATATGGAAAGGGAGAGGGTGGAAACAGAACACTTCATTACAGATTCAGATCCAATGAACCAAGAAATGCACTAATCCCCCTGACAGCATCAGGCATTGCTTGGTAAGACAGATTGCTTCAGCTACGTGGGATTCAAGAGAGGCATCACACACACATCTGCAGATGTTTCTTTCATGCCTAAGACCAACAGCCATTAGCAAGGGGGGCACCTTCACAAACTCCAGCTAATTCCTAGTTGCTTTTTGGGGCATCTTTAACGTTTTGTTCTGAGGAGAGCTAAAGGAGGGAAACTGCTTACACGGACTACAGACCGACAAAGAACATTCAAGTACAAAGCAGCTCCCCCTGTTAGCTCAGCTTTTGGGGGCTAGTTCCAGACACTCAGAGTGACTGCACGATTGTTAGCAACCATGCTGAAAACAGCTTAGGTTCCCTGCAAAGAGCCATTTCTCCAACAGACATGACAGCTGCACCTCCAGAAGGAAAAACTGCTGACAGAGGTGATGCTAAAATTGCTACATTTGAGGCTGCCTTAGAAGCCCATGAAACACAATTTCATTATAAAGGATTTAAACATAAGCCTGAAGCTACTGAGAACAAACTGCAAGCTGTGACCAGAGCAAGCAAGGGTAGTGGCATCAAAATCCTGCTAACAGGGAAGGTTCAGGGACATCCCAGAGGACACATCGTGTGCTGGATGGCATTTACCAGGATTAAATAGGACCCGCAGTGTGATGAGACACTGGGGCCCAAAGGGGTCTGGTCTGAGCAGCATTATTGCTAAATTCAGGGAACCAGGGGTTTGTCTACACTAGCGCTTTTGTCGGCCAGGGGTGTGAAAAAACAGCCCCCTCCCCCCGAATGACATAGGTCTCACCCACAAAAGTGCCAGTGTGGACAATGCTATGTCAGCGGGAAACGCTTTCCTGCACACACGGCTATCGGCACTTGTTGGGGGTGGGGCTGGGAGAGCTCGCTGGTGTCAGCATAGAGCAGCTCCATGGGAGATCTCCCAGCGGTGCAACTGCAGTGGTACAGCTGTGCAAGTGTAGGTTTGTAGCGTAGACACTAGTTAAATGCTAGGAACTCTACCAACCCCTTTTCAATACTCACAGAAGACATTGGTGGGGACCCCAACCTCTGTTCCTTTACTGTTCTCACACTGAGCGTACTCATGTGTTAGGAAGAAGTTATCCCTTTCAAGAACCAACAGATGCCTTGGGGAGACAGACTGGTCTATTCCAGAACTGTAGTCAAAATCCCCTACTAGATTCCTCTAGATGCCGTGTTCTACTTCAACCCCCCTCCTCCCCACGCACACTCACTAGAGGTGGCTGCATTTAGTACTGGGGAAGTGACTCAAATAGCCATCTATAATCTCCATGCAGCACTTTTATGTATGGGTGTGTGACTGTGTACATACTAACGCATGGATCCCACTGGCTCTTGCTGCTGGATTAGGAAAGGACTAATACATGGCAGCATTGGGAAGATTAAATAGAGGCATATTTGCAGTGAAAACACCTGGCTTCCCATTCGTGCAAGGTCTGGTCTGAGCCACCTCCCTCTCAGACCTTCATCGGATTGGGTCTTACTCTGTTTCTTTCTTCGGTGGAGCGTCTCTCTGGCAGCACTTTCTCTCTCTCTCTTCTGGATGTTTCTCACCACAAGGAGTCAAAGGGGGCAGGAGGGGAGGAGGGTTCAGAGTGTAAGCGAAGGTGCAAAGCAGTACGCTTGACTCAGGTGATTTTAGGACAAGCTGTAGCACACAGTAGCTGGTGGCAGCTGGTTCATTTTAACTCTGCTTATAGAAATTCCCTTTTTCCTTTCACACAAGCATCATTATGTATCCCTGATTATAGGGGCATTCCCAGGTCCACATCCGGTCAGGATAGTGAGCACTTACACAATTCTGGGTGCTGCAGCTGAATTGCAGGGTCAGGGCCAAAGACAAAATCCCCGTTTGTGGGAAGGCCATCCCAAGAGGGTCTGTTTGAGCCGGACTGACTACATTCAGGATCCGTAGCACTGTTCCTGATGGCCTGTCCCAAATTTATCACTGCCTTGTCCCGATAGCCCTTACACTTGTGCAGAACTCCACCAGGTTCTAGACAAACTTCACCAAACGTGTCTTAACTCAAGATTAAACATTTTGTTGTAGAAATAAAGGTAAGGAAAATCCAGGCAGCCTTGGGAATTATTGCAAAGGGTAGAGATGTACTGGGGCTTCAGAAAAAGAAAGAACTCAGCCACATTCTCAGCTCAAAACAAAATCCGCCTCCGCCAGTGCCTATGTCCTCAGAGAAGGAGAGATTTCAGATCATTTGGAGAAGGGGTTAATGCTCCAGCCCTGACTGCACCCAGGAGGCAATTCCTGAGCTTCTAGCATGGCACATCACCTCCCTCACGAGGGACAGTGCACTTCCATGACATTTGCTTTCCCATGTCCTGCTCATGCAGCACTTTTCATCATTAGAAAGGCTGTTAAATGAAGCCTTGATACTGAAAACCAAACCAAACCCTCTATATTAATGCCATGTTAAGATTGCAGCATTAAACTCCCCTGAAGCCATTAAACTCCTCCTCTGTGAGCAAGCATCATGATATTGGGTCTGTCTACACTGCTCTACACTACACTGTCTTCAGCAGGTGTTGACATACTCAAGCTAATCTGAATTACAGTAACAGTGGCATCAGTATGTCTACATTTGCTGCAGTCACGCTACAAACACACACAGCACAGGTGAGCACATAACCAGCTAAGTCCAAAGGAAGAGAACAGTGTTCTCTGTAACCTCCCATCTATGGGCATCACCTTGCAATATATTTTTGCTGTACTGGGCTTGATTCTCATTCACACCATGGCCCTTTATGTTTAGAGCATTAAGCATTAGACATTTTATATTACACGTTACCTTTTCTATTAGTTCTGTATTGATTTTGTCCTAAACCATGCCCCAGAAATCTCTTTCTGATGCTACAGCTAGGTCAGGGACTAGTAAATGCTTTTATTATTGCGTTCACTGTGGCATTAGCTAACATTTTTTGAATAAGCACTGCGTGTCATCATGTAGATATTTAGCAAGCTAGTTTGTATTTCCCAGGGGATATGACTTCAAGCTCTCCCAAGACAGCCAGAAATTCAGAGGCACTTTTCAAGCCGTAGTGTAAAATGGCCCTTTTCTAAATACGTGAGAACATGTCATGAGCAAAATTTACACTCTCACGTAGCTTGCTTGAAATGGAAAAAAAGATATTCACAACTCAATCTAAACAGGCCAGTGGGCAGTCACCAGCTGAGAGAGACAGACAATGCCCTCATCCATGGCAGAGTCCCACTCCTTTCCCTTGGGATCCTCTTACTGATTTACAGAAAAAGGATTCCATACAAAATCAAGTCACTGGGGCCCAGTTCCCAGAGACTTTTCCAGCTCATTAACCAGCCAAGTGGGGAAAAAGACACCCCTACTAAATAGTTGCTACCACAGCTGCTTCCCCTCCACCTTCATATTTATTCTGGGTGGGAATTTTCCACCAAAAAAATTTTTTTTCCAGTGAAAAATGTGGTTTCCATAAAAATCAAGACTTTCTGCAGGAAAAAGTCAATTTTGCCAATTTTTTTGATGTTTCCTGGGGAAAAATTAGAACAAAATATTTCATGGTGGATCAGGTCATCCTGAATTGAAAAAGTTGGGCTTGTTCAATGAAATCAGAAATGTTTTGTTTCAGTTCATCATTAATCTGTGTTCACCTGAGCTGCTATTACAGGGCCATCTCCCATGATGCTTCATGGTTGCCCTTCTGGCTTAGCTGCAGCAATGCATCATGGAGATGGAGTCTGGTTGGGAAGCCTGGCTATAGGTAAGAATGTGGGGAATGAAGCACCTAAATTACTATCCCCTATCAGGGGTTGGCAACCCAAAAGACAAACAGAGCCATTTCCAAAAAATCCTTCAATAACCAAGTGTTTTGAGAGCCGCAATGGGTGTAGCCTCCAGCTGGGAATTGGGCTATGGCACCTGCCATAGGGTTCCACGGCGGGGGGGGGAGGGGAAGCCAGGAATGAGGAGTGGGACCCCCACAGGGTCCCCCAGTGGGAGGGAGGGAACCCAGAGCCAGGAGCAGACTGCCCGCAGGGTCCCCTGATGGCAGGGGGAGCCTGATGCCTGGAGCTGCAAGGGGCAGCCAAAGAGCTGCATGCGGCTCCGGAGCCACAGGTTGCAAACCCCTGTTCTAGGTGCCCTGGTGACTCAGGCAGACAATTTACTGGTGAATGAAGCTGGGGGGGAGGGAGGATTTTTTTTTTCAGCACTCCCAAATAAAACATTTTGTTGTTGTTGTTGTTGTTCTGTGAAAGATCTGGATAGTTCAGCTTTTCATCCCGATTTGGGACAGAAACAAATGTGAAAATATTGAAGCTTCCCTTGGGATGGAAAATTCCAAATTTTGATTTGTTCTGTTTTCCCCTGGCACAGAGCAGGCCTCCATTAGCCCCTCATGCAATGGAGCTTTGGGAGTGCCTTTCTACCCGAACACAGGATTACAGATTTTTTCCATGCGCTGGAAAAGTGGCATTTGTCCTAAATATAAACTTATTCAGCGAATCATATTTAGGAAGCATGACACAGAAGCGTTAAGAGATGTCTTGTTCAACTGCAGACCCTTGTCCTTTCTGATGTTGGGATTTCATTGCATTGCACTTCTCAGTGCTCATCTGAGTGACTTCCATGCATTATTTACTGTTGCACTGAGAAATAACAGTCCAAAGCCTAATCCTGCATAAAACAGGCATTTGAGCGCAGACTGAAGGACAGCATTTATATAGCCCTTGCCCATTAAATAGAACCTGAGTGTCCGAGCATGGGGCAGCCTCTATCAATCCTCAGAGCAATACACACAAAGGTGAAAATGCACTTTGGGGCATGGATAAAGGAAGGATGCTGGTGCTGGAGTGAGGCAGTCTGATCGGCAGGCTGAGAAAGGAGCCCCTAACCAGCCACATGTTCTCTGTGTGTTGGCCTCTAGCGGGGAATACGGCTGTGGACATTTCGGTATTTTCTACAGACCACACTCAACACAGCCAAACCCTGATTCCTGCATCAAAGCCAGTACAACTTCTCTGCTAGGGAAGCCAGAACTAATCTGTGCACTCCCCATATCCCAGCCTTGCTATCCATGGTGATTTGTGCAACTGCCCGCCCTCTGCTGCTCAGCCCCTTGCTCCCAGGTATTTTCTGACTCTCCAGTTTGGCCGGGACAGCACCACGCTTCAGTCTCACCCCAGATGCTCTGTGCCACCCTTGGCCAAAGTACAAGGCAGCTACTGGGTGTGGAGCTGCAGCAGAGTGGCAGCCACCCACCTAGCCTGGCCCCTTGGGGTGTGTCTACACGGCAGGTAGACATCCAGGGCTGGCCTGTGCCGGCTGACTCGGACTTGCAGGGCTGTTCCATTGTAGCGTAGACATCTGGCCGTGGGCTGGCACCCGGCCTCTAGGACTCTGTGGGGTAAGTGTGTCCCAGAGCCCAGACGTCTACACTTAAATGAAACAGCCGCACAATCCGAGTTGGCTGGCAAGGGCCAGCTGCGGGTTTTAATTGCCTGCATGTGTACATAGATGAGAGCACAGTACCGGGAGCGAGTGCTTCACGCTGAAGTGGAGCGTCACCTATTACCAAATAGTCTAAGTGTGTGGTTTGAGTCAAAGCGACGAACTGAAACCCTGAGGGAAATGCGTTTTGAGTGAGATCGATTTCAATAAGGCAGTTCGCAATACTAATTCCCGGGAGCTTTCATACAGTGGGTGACGATGGGCCAGTCGTTTTCAGTTACAACAGACTTGGGCCTGGGCTACACTAAGTAGTGAAGCCATCCTAACCCCCAATGTAGACAGAATTCTTTCATCGACCCCGCTATCACCTTTCGGGGAGTGGAATCTGACGGCAGTGGGAGAACCCATCCTGTTGGTGTCGGTAGCACCGAAGCGCTACAGTGGGCCAGCTGTGCCATTCTGGGCCAGCCTTAGGAAAAAGGTACCCTGGATGAACTTGTGGTTTGGTGCCCCTGATCCCCAGGTGCCAAGGACAGATCCTGCAACCTTCGTGAGTTCCCTAGGATTAAGTGTGTGAGGAAAGACTCCTGGCAGAACAAGGGTTCCAGGATCAAATCTTTGGCTCCTCCTGATAGGTTTCTGCTGGCTCTCAAGGGTAACGTAAGGGAAGGAGAGAAGCCGGCAGGCAGAGAGAGAGATGGACCCATCTTGTGCTAGAGCAGAGAAGCTATGAGAGGGTCGTCACTGACCAAACTGAGCCTGATTTCAGGCTTCTAATCTGAGATGCCTGGCTGAAATTATTTGTGAAAATGTGCAACAATACTGAATAATCCCTTCTCCCCAGCCCCTCCTGCACCCCCTTCTCCCCTAACCTCTCCAGTCCCCCACCCCCACTGCGCCCATATAGGGAAACTGACCTGGATGCACTGAGCGGCTGGCATTGCTGCTTGCTACTCCCCCACCCCACACTGCTCCTCGAAGCACCCCGAGAAGGCCATAAAGTGGGGAGAGAGGAGCAACGCCAGGGCTCCCTGCATCCAGGTCACTTTCCCCACCTGGGCTGTGCAAGGAGAGGGTAGAAGAGCAGCAGCTGCTGAATTTCGCTTCACTGCACAGCCCGGGTGGGGAAAGTGACCCAAATGCACAGATTGCTTGACTTGCTCCTCCCCGCGCCCCCACACAGTCCTGCAGGGGGCACAAAGGAACACGGGGGAGAGCAGGATGTGAGTCACCATTAACCCTCCTCCCCCCCCCCCACACACACACATGTTCCTCCACGGGGAGGCAGCAGGGAGAAATCTGCCTCCCCTCCCCATGTTGTCACTGTGAAATGGAGGGCTAACCGCAGTCAGGGTTACGGACTCTGAACCTTCACTGCACTCTGCTTCCACCAGGCCAGAGCCTCAGATTAGGCAAAAGGAATGGCCCTGGCACGGCCACCCAGGTGCCATCTAGTCCAGGGAGGGTGACCAGATAGCAAGTGTGAAATATTGGGATAGGGGTGGGGAGTAACATGCACCTATATAAGAAAATGCTCCAAATATTGGGACTGTTGCTATAGAAATTGGGACATCTGGTTCCCTTACATCCAGTATCCTGTCTCCAGCAGTGACCCACACCAGCTGCTTCAGTGGATCCCATCAAACCTCTATAGAGGACAACAATACAATAACCAACCTCCAGGCAGGGTGACCAGATGTGCTGATTTTATAGGGACTGTCCCGATAATCAGGGCTTTGCTTTTCATAGGCACCTATCGCCCTCCCGCCTCTCCTTTTCCTGATTTTTCCCACTTGCTGTCTCATCACCCTACAGGCCCAAGGGAAGCAGCTTTCTAGCTCTAGGCAATTAGTTGGTTTGCACTGTGAATCAGGAGGGCTGAAGTCTCTGATTTCCTTCCTAGGACACAGAACTGAGGATTTTTATTTTGTCCAGCCTTTGGGCTCACGCCAGGTGGCTACAATGCTATGGCAGATACAGTGACGCAGGAACATCGACTTCAGCTGAGGAAGCTGGACCAGGATCCCGTTACAAGCCTCATAGACTCGAGGTCAGAAGGGACCAATATGATCATCTAGTCTGACCTTCCGCACAATGAAGGCCACAAAACCTCACCCACACACTCCTGTAACAAACATCTACCCTACAACTGAATTATTAAAGTCTTCAAAGCATGATTTTAAGGTACAGAGAATCCACCAGCAAGTGAGCCATTCCTCATGCTACAGAGGAAGCAAAACCTCCCTAAAGCTTCTGCCAATCTGCCCTGGGGGAAAATCCTTCCCAACCCCAAATATGGTGATCAGTTATACCCTGAGCATGTGGGCAAGACTAACCAGCCAGACACACAAAAAGAATTCCCTGTAATAATTCAGAACCCACCCCATCAATCATCCCATTGGCATTTCTATCACCAGGAGCCAAAGACCAGTCAATTGCCTATCCCAGCAACCCCCAGACGTGCCCAGGGAAGCTCTGTGTGTCTGCACCCAGCTGTCATCACCCTGTAGTGGCATCAACACACCCAACAAATCCATTCAGAAAGGTATACAGTGAAAGCTACTGTATCCTGTCAGAATGTTAGAGCTGAATGGCTGCAATGTAAAGGGGTAATCGAGGCAATGCTGGTGGCTTTCTGAAACGTGTCACTGCATCTCAGATGAGCGACAGATTAAAGAGCAAGGACAATTCTAAGGTTGCCGTCCATCTTGCAGCTTGTTCTTCTGTTCTTTCCCATCCTAGTTTCACACCCAGGGATGATGGCATCAGCCTGCTGGGTGCTTGGCTCTGGGAACCCGCTGCATGCTTTCAGCCTGTCCAAACTGAAGTGCCGGTATCAGAGGAATGGCCACTGCCATGTCACAGGTCGGCTTTTAAGGGTAGTGGGGTTAGTCACACCTGTGCTGGATTAACTGACTCCCCTCCCAATCTGGTCCAGACCAGCTGGGTGATTTCTTTAAAAGGACTGAGAAGGAGTGGAACCACAGAGGGCAGGCTGCTGGGGAAGGCCCTGGGAAAGTACTTTGTGCTTGTTTGGATTTGCTACCATGCAAGGAGATTGAACCTGAAGTGACTGGAGCTGGAGAACTGAGCTGTGTGAGTCTCCAGGACAGACAAAGCCCGGGTGAGGAGAAACCAAGGCAGGAGTGCCTGCCGCGCCACACTGGGACAGAGCAGGTGCACCCTATGACAGGCACAGAAACAGATATTCCTGGAACATCACGGCAAAGGCAAGTCAGGAAATACGAAGGCAAGATTCTGGTAAGTCTGCCACATGACCCATCTTGTATGCTTTCCGGGCCACGTTTCACAACATTCACTAACTGTTTACATGGACAAGACGAAAGGGTGAAGGATCCTCTCCCCATCATACGCATGAGGAACTGAGGGCAGAGAGATAAAGTGACTTATCCAAGCACATATGGAGTCTGTGGCTGGGACAGAACTCAGGGGTCAGCTCTATTTGTGAACTCACAAAGCTGCTCGCTAGATGCTCCAGCATTTAAAAGACAGCAGTCTCCCAGGACAGATGACAAAGTATAGACTACAAAAAAGACAGCTGGGAATGGGTCCAAACAAGCTGTACTTAGGCCACACCCTGCAGTGCTCTAGGATAAAAATTGTGTTGCCTAACATGCAATCCCAGCTCCATACATCAGGAGGAGATGACAAAACAGCCATGCCCCTGCCAATGTACCGCAGAGAAGCTTTCCCAGCCATGGATTTGGAGATCAGCTCATTGATCGATTCCAAGGACAGAAGGGATCTAGTCCTACCTTCTGTATAACACAGGCCAGAGACCTGCCCCATCATGAACAGTTAGAAAAGCATCCAATTTGAGTTAGATTGTCAGCGATGGAGAGTCCACCACTGTTTGCCCCATGGTTCCTCGCCTAACACCATTCAGAGCCTGTATTAAGTGGAGCCTGACAGTCACAAGAGTGAGGGACCTGGCCATAGGTGCTAGACAGAAAGTTGTCAGAACACAGCTGTTTTACTAGGGGGTACCTGGAAGTTAATGCGTCCGTATGTCTGACCAGCTTTGTCTACTGCTTCAGGGACTGAGTCGCCACACAGCATATTCCAAGTAAATGTTGTTAGACATGCATGCACCATTTCTTGCTCTTGCACCGCACGCCTCCTCCCATCACCCAGATCAATTCTTGTATCAGTGCTGTGTGCAGCGTTCCCCATTCCTAACATCACAGAGATGGCCCTCATTTGTATCCCCAACTACAGTGACCACGGACGGGACAGATTTGCCTGTTTCCCAACAGAGTCTGGCCCGAGCCCATGTCCTCCATATAAGCGTTTGCAGGCAGCCCCGTAAGGCCCTGCATGATTTAAACTCTCTTTTAAAATGGGAATTAAATTTCTGTTGCTTCAGGCCGTGGAAACAGAGGCAGGACTGCATGAGTCTGCCAGTACTAGAGAGGACAGGTTTAAACTCCCCTCGTCCGTCACATTAAATCGGAAGTCTGACGACGATGACACCACCCTTTTTGCACTGCTCTTCATTTTAGTAGAGCCAGCCGTCCGATCATTCTTGGACTGCAGGCAGGATTTCCACCCCCGCAGCCCTGGTCCACAAGGAACAGGAAAGAATTCCTAAAACCTCTGCTGACATTGTCCAGTGGAGGACACTGCATCCCAGGTACAACCAAAGTTACCCACTTCCGCAGGGGGATGCAGGATATTTAAAGCCTCTAACCAGACGGGCTTTCTCCAGAGGCTAGAGCAGCTGCTACTGGTGTGGGTGGAGACAGAGACACGGCACCCTTCCCACTGCAGAGTCCACCAACTCAGGAGGGGATGACCTTTTTATGCATAACTGTCTCCTCCAGAAAATTTGCTGCAGCCCGCTTGGAGTGGAACAGCAAGTTGGGCCCAGAGATGTTTGCTACGGATATGGCCGACAACTTTCCTAAAAGCTTGTTGCAAAGACTCAATGGCATTGGTAACCACCAGCTCCCTGGCTGGAGGCAGGAGGGTTGGGGGGGAAGGCATGAATGGCACTGAGATTGTATTGCTTTTCATCAGTGCAGGAAATGGAATGGCTCCCTTGCCTTTGAGGCATGCTCAGATTACACCGCAAAAGGAGAGGGTGGGACAGAGACTTGAAAGTTTAATTGTGTCCCTGCATAGGTTGGATTCACTGACCTCAATTTAGGGATTTGGTCCCCCTAAAAGCTGGATTGAGCTATTCCGCTAGAGGCTGGATTAAAATTCACCCTGTGCCTGAATTCAGTCACTGCACCTGCAACTCACAATGCCCCTGCACCTCCCCATCTGCACTGATACCCCATCTTCTGGGGCTGAAATAACCTGCCATCCAAGAGTGGGAACAGCACAGGAAGCCAGCATTCACAGTGTTGTGTCAGGTGCCTGCAGAAAGGGATGGCCATTCATGTCTGGCAGGAGCCCAGATGCTGCCTCCTTCACGGTCATGCAGAGCCACGTGTGCTTCTCCATGCCTCAGAGTAACAGCACATTTCTCACTGGAACGTGCAAAGACAGAAGGAGGTGCCCGAACACTATGGTGACAGACACCACATAAGTACATGATACATCAAAGTTGCACTTAGATTTTGCTAGTAAGATTCCTCATTCATCTACCTCTGGCCGCTAGGTTTATTCTTTGACTAGAGGCTGGCTAGAAAGGCTCTGCTGATCTCCTCTGTTACCTCTGTGCTGCCATCAGTAGAGGTTTTCAAATGAAAATTGATGGTGCTTCACTCAGTCCATGGCGTCAAGGATGGTTGGAGTCACTTTGGACGAGCGAGTGCTTAGAGTGACGGCAGAGAAGATGCTGGGGATGGGGGGTGATGAGACAGCAACTCCACTGCCTCACAAACATGGCCTTAAAAATGATCAGTCTATGAAAATGCATCCCGTGCTGAATTTCAAAGGTGTTCCTAACCTCTTTCCCTTGTCTGGCTCTGTAATTGTTCTTTGAGGCTTGCATGGTCACTGGCATTTGCTACAGGCTTTGAGGATTTGAAACAGCTAGGTGGCTAATACCCTAATCAGATCAAAAAATTAATCTATTACAGGCACGCATGACATAAATACGGAGCGTGTAACAGTCAGCCCTACAATAAACACAGGATGGTTCAAGAATATTTATCTGCACATCGCTCAGAGTCAGCAGAAACCTAAAATGGAGCTAGTGACTGAAACAGTCCCCTCCCCGCAAAATGCGCACACATGCCCCCTATTTCATCAATGCACAAGGGAGAAGTTTGTTTCTTCCAAAGCTGTCAGTAAAGGGCCCATCCTTAGACACTCAACTCCTCCTAGTACTGTGTAAATGCTCACAGACTCCTCACTAACTCAATGGGAGTTTGCACCTGCCAGAATCTTGACATGCAACAAAGTTTTGCTTGTGGTATTTTCTTCCTTTAGGCGTCAGATGCGGATCTGCTAAGTGACTAAAAATGGCAGCATGAGATTCCCTAGTTGTGATTCAGTGATCTTTGTATCAGATCTGTTTACAAGTAAAAGAACTATTTTATTCCAGCTCCCAGCCCTGCAACCTTCCTCAGAATCTGCGTTCTCCTTCTTATGCTTCATCCTGAGAAATAAAAGTTTGGCCATTCATGTCATGCTCGACACCTCTGGAATTGCCTCAGCCTTCAGCGGATTTGCACAGGTGTAAGTAGGCTGTAGGATTGGACTAGTCACAAGTTCGCAGCGAAATAACTAAAGAGCTGTTCTTTCAATGCAAGCCTGCACATGGACAGCTGCTTGGGTCATAGGAAAATCAAATGAAGACACCTGTCAACCCACACATTCGCACCAAACAAGGAGGAGCGAATTAAAGTTGAGTTAGTTATTTCATTGCAAGTTTGGGTGGAGATCAGCACTTATTGACCAGCTTGGCTGAGCACTGCACATGAAGGACTGGACTCCTGTTCATTCTATGGGGGTTTAGCAAAGACCTGTCTTCTTGTGTAGCATACTGGATCTCAGATCCTTCCTGAGGCCCCTGGATGCTATGACACCACGGGGAGCATGGCATCAGAGTCCTAGGATGAAGTTCAAAGGGGACGTGGGCTTGCGAACAGATTGCCTTGCTCACGGCACAGTCCCTGGCCAGGTTCCATGATGAGGGTGGCGACACCGAAGTTGAACTCCGAGTCCCAGCTGTTGATGACATGAGCACTGAGCTAGGAACATGTGTACTAAGCAAGGGTCTCATGAGACACTCTCAGATTCCAAGACCAGCTTGGAAGGAACATGGCAATCTTTTTCCGACCTCCTGTGGCGCACAGGTCAGAGAACTTCTCTAAAATACGTCCTTTTCGTGTTTGGGGCGGAAGCCCCACTGTCTCATGAAAGGCCTCTGACTGTCTGGATTTGGACTGCAGACCACCTATTGGCTAGCTCTGCTGTAGGGCCTTACCTTATCCAGATTTGCAGGCATGTAGATGGGAGGTGTTGGCTAACATGTTCTAACTAACACTTCCTAAAAGCCTAGCGTAGCCTCCAACGCATGCTACGCTGGTTGAGATGAGGTTTCGATTCCATCAGCTAGGCCCTGTTGAAGTCTGGATGAAGGCTCTAGAGGACATCAGCCAGCACCTTCCAGCTACACCCTTCTGAACCCCAACCAAGCCATGCCGATTTAAAGTAGCACTTCGTCGCTGCTTTCCTCTCCCGCGACGAAAGCCCCTCCATCCATAGCATGGCACATGTGCTATTGCTTTAGATTTCCACCAGCCCAGGAGCAGCCTAACCACCCAACTCATTCACTTCATAGGGCAAAGTTTGCAGCCTAACCCCACCTGACTCTCTGCTCAGGTGCCGCATAGCAGGGCTTGGTGAGATTTCGGCACACTGAGTTGCCGTGCTCAATCTCTCTAGCGATTTCCGAGTCTCAGGGTGTCCCCAGCCGAGAGTCACTGTGCCCCAGCAGCTTCAATTGATATGAAGCAACCCCACACCCGAAGCACAACAGATTTCCCCCCCTACCCCCATATGTTCTATGTCGCCTTCCCCTCTGGAGCCTGACATGGGCACCTGGCCCATCCAAACTCAAGTTTCCATCATCATCCAAGGTGTCTTAATCCTCTAAGGGCACTTACTCACATATGGAGCCTCCCAAAGAATCAGGACCGATAATCCACCGTCAATCCTCATAAGACGTGATAAGCACTACGCATCCACCTTCAACACTTGGCTTGTGCAGCTGAAAAGGTCCGTGACCTGGATCAAGTGCAGGATGCAATTGACACGCTCTCTCTATTTGCTAGCCACACCGGGAATGCCTTTGAGCAAAGCGCAGTGCTACAGTTAGCCTGCCACGGACCTCAACCAACCCTCCCTTCCTTCTCTATCTCAGTTCCACAAAGAGATGTTACCATTCATGATCGGCTCCTTGCAGGCCTCATTTTTGCTTTATATTTAACTCATCCCTCCTTGCCTGGCTTCCCACATCTAACTTCTTGTGCCATTTGCACTATTAAGGTTATCCTCTTGGAGGGCTTGTCTCCCATTAAGGCTGCCTTGCAGAGCTAGGACATCAGTGTGAGTATATGCAGGTAACTGTGTGGTCTGGACCATAGAATTTTCTACTGCACATGCCCAGACCCACGTGTCTAGGCCATGGCTACCAGCCGGCCAGTTTCCTGGAGCCGTAGCAAACATGCTTTCCTCTTACATGCAGATTCATTCTCCGATGTTTCACCGTCTGATTTCCCCTCCCTATGGAGTGCTCTACTCACTGCCTCCTTCTGGCTCCATATGGGGCTTTGCTCTGCCAGGCCGTCGCCCCTTCCTGCATGGTTCAGCTCCATCTCGGCCTCATTCTCTTGGGATACAACTGCCCCCCCCACCTGGCGTGGCTTGGCTCTCTGGCCAGGTCACTGTATTTCTCTCCTTCTGAGGGGTCAAAAGCTCTGAGGACTCACTACCCCTGGCTGTCTTTCCTTGCCCTGCGCCTTAATGGCCTAGTGTCTGGAAGGGGAACCCCATCCCACCCTCTACACCGGGTTTCAGCCCAGGGACGCTGCCATAAATAGCCACGGTCTGCAGATTTCCCCCTTAGGGCTGTATCCACGGGCTGCTTCTTGACTTCCCATCTGTCACACAGAGAGTGCTGCAGTCCCACCGTCTGCAGCCCCCTTCTGCTCTCTGCTACTGGGCCAGCTACAGGCCCTCCCCTCCCTGTGGAGCATAGTCTAATCTTTAATTAGTCGTCATGGCTCCCTAGCGCCAATCTAGGTGGATAATTGACCCACCTGACCACCTTAACCCTTCAGCCCTTGTGTGGGGCAGACACCCCAAAATGCAGGGCCAAAATTATCAATTAACATTTCAACACCTATTGAAAACAACAAATAAGTGTTACACGAAGAGTCTGTGCTAGATCAGAGATGCGTAACCTCTCTCCCAACCTCTGCCCTCTGGTTGCATTACAAGTTCTGTCAGACAACAGAGTCCTGTGGCACTTTTAAAGACTAACAGATTTATTTATCGCATGAGCTTTCGTGGGAGAAAATCCCACTTCGTCAGACGAAAAGCATCTGACGAAGTGGGATTTTCTCCCACGAAAGCTCATGCGATAAATAAATCTGTTAGTCTTTAAAAGTGCCACAGGACTCTGTTGTCTTTCTACAATAGACTAACACGGCTACCCCTTTGAAGTTCTGTCAGGACAGCCCATTAGTGAGACAAAAGGAAAGGAAAACTCACTGAAGCTACTGACTGTGAGCTCTTTGGGACAAGGAGCATCTTTTTGTTCTGTTTGTACAGCGCCTAGCGCCAATGGGACCTCACCTGTGCTGGCAACACCCCCTCCTGTTATTTCAGATAATGGGTATTATGGCTTAGAACAAACAATGCTGGGTCCTGCTGCACGTGCAGAGGACTGGACTGGATATCTCTCAAGGGCCCTTCCAGTCCTGTGATTCGATGAGAATCTGGAATGGGGGCGGGGAGAGTTCATAATAACCAAGTCCGCACCATAAGGCTCCACCAGGACGTGCTGGGTGCCAGGGTGGGACAGAAGGAATCCACACACCAAGGGCAGGTTAGAAACATGGACAGACAAGGGAGAGATTCCAGGTGTATGCAGTTGGCTGAATACATTGGAGGAGAAAAATCAGGCAAGAGTATTCAGAGGAAGGGAGACATTAACAACAGCAGGCAGCAAGTTGATACAAGCTTGTGATGTAACACAGCAGGGCAAGTAATCAGTGACATTTTGGGCTGCATACACAGAGGTGTTGCACCCCAGAGCAAGTCAAGGGAGTCGCTCTGGGATGGCAGTGTTCAGTGCTGGGAACCTGGGGGAGCAACTCAGTAGCAGGAACACAGGGGCAAGGTGGGAAGAATTCAGCAAAATGAGTAAGGGGAGAGGTGGTGGTATTTAAACCTGTATCCAGGCACCTTGGCTGAGCAGACAGATGGGGGAGGGGAGAAAAGGGCTGCAAATGGGAGCTGCTGTTTGCAGGGTGTGAACGGCAAGTGAGGAGGGAGTGCGGAAGGGCTGAACCATGCTCAGTGA
Organism: Pelusios castaneus; assembly: GCA_007922175.1. Lineage (NCBI taxonomy): Eukaryota > Metazoa > Chordata > Testudines > Pelomedusidae > Pelusios > Pelusios castaneus. Next base: position 206,744 of record ML685927.1, read on the forward strand.
TTGTATTGGCCCATCACAGCATCCTGCCCTTTGGATCACTAATCAACGCACAGTGGAACTTGTACAGAGGCAGGACCCTGTCCTGCAGGGATTCCAGAGAAAGGCAGGACATACCCGAGCGCCTCCTACTCCTGATCAAAAGCAAGGTGGTTTAAAAAATAGAAACCTGTGTATACTTTAAAGCAATGACACAAAGCTACACAGAAGAATAAAGCGTGGGCAAGCAAGCCCATGGCATGCCACCCATTCCATCCTCCCTCCGGCACCTGCCTGCCATCTTTCAGTGAGGGACATATTCTTCCTCCTTCACATCACTAGCTCCAGTTTCGTTTTCTGGCCCCATAATCATGACCTTGGGATAGAAATTGCTTCATGTAAACACAGGGCCTGTCTATCATGTGTCACAGCACAGGCAGTGTAATCGACTGGGGTTTCAATTACAGGGCGCGGCAAAACATGGCAAGCTAAGTGCCCTGCGTGGACGCTGCTGGCACAAACGAAAAGGTGCCTGGTTCGCCTTAACGTCGTCCTCTTTCGGCTTAATGCAAACTAGGCCCCTTTTAGCTTGCACCACGTGGGGCAGTTAGATCGTACCACTCTGGTGTGCTTGATAATCCACATCCCCATAGTCTGCACTGGGGCCAGCCCAGAAATAGCCACTATCTTACATTGGCCAGGAATGGCCCTACTCCGCAAGGGGGAATCACATTGTACAAGCATGGGAAAGCGCAGAGGACATTTACAGAGAGACTTTAGCTCTGTGTAGCAAAGGAGAACGGGGCAGTTAACAGCATCGTGCCTCCGCAGGGAACTTGTGCTGCCAGGCTATTTCAGGAACGTCACAGTTGACCAAAGTGTCTCGTGTAGCAATCCCATGTCCCTTGGTAAATTGCCGTCCTCATGCCCACATCAACAGTGGGTTGCTCCCGTTCTCTTCCAGACCATGCCTGACAGTTATTCCCTATGCCATGGTGAAGGGGAATTATTTTGATGTAACAAGGCATCCAGGGGTGAAATTAACTACAAGATAACGTTGGGTCGTAATAGGGAAAGCTCTGGGGAAAACTGCAGGGAACCAATGATTCTTCACTCCTCAAGACATTAAATAACAGCCAAAGCTCTGGAGAACAAACCTCCAGGAGCAATCCTACACTGGATCAGGGGCTGGGCAGAACAGCGGAGTGAGAGTCTCCACGCTCTTTGAGGGCGATGACTGCAACTGTCCATGCCCGAAGAGCCAAAAATCACCAGCTGGCTTCTCAGGAAGGTCAGGGATGTGATTGCAGGAGCCTGCATACAGATATTACTCTAAGGCACGTCACCACATAGCTGCTTTTCATTCTCCAACCCCCTCCCCACACAGAGGACACTTGCTAGACAGGGCTGGGGCCAGGAAAAAGTTGGATGCAACGGAAAAAAGCTGGACCTGGTGCACTGACAACATTTGGTGAGACCCTGGCCCACATCCCCAGGCAGCCCCGCTGGCCTGTAGGGCTGGCAGGAACAGGCATGCTCCTGGAGAAGGCTGGACTGTGACACAGAAGGCCTGATTTGCGCCATGAAGAAGGTAGGGTACCCCCTGGCTTGCCAGGGCAGGGCCAAGCGGAGTGTGCCCAGAGATGTGTGTTCCTGGGGCCTGGTCCAACTGCTCTCACATGCTTAGCTTTGGGGAGGGGGCACAGCACACCCAAGGGGGCTGCATATCACCCTAGTGAGCTCACGTGGTTTAGGGAGAATGAGAACTCACTCATACCACAGTTCCAGGGGGGAGGGCAGAAACAGCTCACTCACAGGGCCCCTTCCAGCTCAGAGGACTCCTGGACGGATGCAGGAAGGTGGCCAGCACACATTACCTATCAAACCATCAGAAACGGGCACCACCTTTGCTGTGAATGAACCCAATCGGACGTGGATTGAGCAGGCAAATATAAAAACAGCAGCAGCCAACAGTAATTCTCTCAGAACCTGCATGGTCTCAACTAGGTAGCACTGAACTAATACCTTCACCAGCAACACAGCTTTGTCCAGATGTATGGGCTCTAAACACCTGGCCAGATAAGGGAATCTCCTGCGTCGGCCCCCCTCTGCCACATGGAAAACATTTTCCTTTTACACAACAGCTGCCCCTGGCTTTTCTGATTTACACAGGGACCCCAAACACACGTGTCCCTCGGCCCCAGCGTCCCCTGCCCTCTCACCCCAGCCTTGCTCACTACTTCAGAGGAGGGAAGCCGGTACACAGGATTAATAATTTCTTTGGGATGGGCAGCTGCCAAGCAGATCACATGCTGTTCCCAAGCTGCGTGCTGGGAGTTTAGCAGAGGCTCTGTTGCTAAAGATATTAGAGCCTCTAAAAACTCATTCTGGCCTCCAAAATAAATCCAGGGGGAAATGCAGAGCTAGTCAGCTGGGTACATCAACCACAGCATACTGCTGGGCTCCACAGGAATGTCTGGGGAACCAGCCTTCCCCAAAAGCAGGAACAGGTGCTGCCGGGACACTGCTTCTCGCCTGACACAGTAAGATAACATTAGCCTCGCATTAGCCTGAGTTGACCACCCTGATCTCACTGTGTTTTTCCTTCTTACCATATGGACACTTTATCCTTCCCATGAAGGAAGCAGACAGTAAGTCCCCAAATTGCCTTCGTGTTAAAGGGACCAGTTCAGCTGGTGAAGATTGTTCTTGCTTTTATTTCAGAGAGGGACAGGCCTAAAACATAAGCTACTTTCAAAGAGATTCTCCTCTGTCCTTTCTGTGGTGCCACATCACGATAACTGAGGTTTTCCTTAAGCCCCAGCTCCTGGAGTCAAGGGATGATGCAAGACTGTCTGGTTTTGTTTTCAACAAAGCCTCCATTTCTAGCCCTCCTGGCTGCAGAGAAAAGCTGGGAGCGAAAGCAAACAAGTGATTATTTTTTAAAAACTCATGATTTTGGGAGTCCTGTCTTCTGATGGGAGGTGGGGAGGCTGCTGTCCACTCCTGTCATTCACGTCTGTGCCCAGCGGGTTCCCAACGCTGCCCAGCCAGGCTGCTACTGTTTAAGAGCAGCTTTGCAAGTGGTAGATGGTCACACAAGGGCAGGGCAGGATCAAGCCCTGGATTTTTTTCTTTCATCATGGACTCCCTAGGGCCCAGCCCTGCTCGCAACGGGAGTTTTGCCAAAGGAGCAGACCTAGTTCCAAGATCTACCTGCACAAAAAGCAAATGCCAGCTACCCTGAAAGAGAGCATGAAGCTGCAAGGCCAAGGCCCTGGCTCTCCTCACAGCAGTCACAGCCTTCCCTCCTTCTATGGCTCTTGCACTCCTGCTCTTCTGATCCCCCTTTGCTCCCCCAGACTGTTTCACCCTCTTCCTGGCGTGCACCCCACCAGGGTTTAGTTAGGAGGAACCTTGGGGTGGGGCTGTTCCCCAGGACTGCAGCCCCACTCTGCTGAGCCCAACTTCCCCCAGCCTCACTGCAGGTCCAGGGCTGTCCATGGATTCCAATAAGAAAAGTTGTGCAGCTCAACCAAATGCATGTGGCATCCCCAGCCCTTTATCGAGGCTGTGGGGGTGGGAGCAGTCTCTCTGGCAGAGGAGCCAGGAGGAATCCTGCAGCATCACCTTTTCAGACTGGAGCAGCGAAGAGCAAGGGATTCCCATGCTGCCACTCCCACTCTGCCCCCGGGATCTAAACATCTGATAAACACCATCTGAAGCCTTGGGAGCCAAACGCTGATCTCATGCCCCACTCAGAGCACCTGCTGCAGCCCAGCCTCTGACCCCTTGGACAAAAGACATGTTAATTACAGGCAAAAACGGAATGTTTGTCACTCGAAAGCCAGAAAACACGGTGCTAGCTGTTCAGATCATTGGCCTTTTCATGACCCAAGTGGCTAATCAAAGTTCAGGGCCCCTGGAGATATTCCCTCTGGCAGGAGAAACTGATAGAGTCTGGTATTTTCTTTTACACAACTTGTTTATTTACAAGGAACGTGCAAAGTCCTGGGTATCTGAATGCAGGTGGGACCAGGAACAAGAGGACTGCTTCTTAGCTTCCAGGACCAAGCCTTTGAGCCAACAACTGACCAAAAGGTCTCTAGCTCGTTCCAACCGAAGGTCACACTGTGCCCACAGACTCCTTCCAGGCATTCTGCCCCTCCCTCCCTCACTCTGTTCTCCTCAATTCTTTGTCTATTCTCATGCACATGCCTGGTCACAGTCCCCAGTTAAACTCCAGGTGACTTTCTGGGTAATCTATGAGGGCTTGTTTTAGGTGTGGCCCTTCCACCATCTCACAGTTATCGCACATGGACTCATTCACACACCAACCTGAACGAGGTTTTAACTCAGCCCAAACCAAGATTTCCCCCAGCTCATAACAGGTTCAGCCCCAGTTCCGCCCCTTGCATGCCAGTGCACCGGAGTCCAGCTCTCATACAACTCTGCATATGATTTTAGCCTGTCGGACACCCAGCCACAGGGTGTTGTATTACAGTAGTGGGCAGAAGCCCTGAGACAGCTCAGCGCCCCATTGTGCTAGGAGCTGTACAAACACGGGGAGATGATCTCTGCTCCAAAGAGCTTACAGCCTTACAATACATGAAGGATGCCCCGTAACCCAGCCTTCACCTGCGCTGCACCAACGCCACACTGGTAGAAACAGACACGATCCCTAAATAGGACATGCATACAGCTATTTAAATATCATGGAGCATTATTAAACTTCATAGGGCAGGTGGATTACTGGATACTGGCTATACTGTTCCTGTCCCTTCATCTGGGCATTTCCCATTCTGTGCCAACCAATCTCTCCCTTCCACTGACCACTTCCCCCATGTTCCCTCTCTCCTCCCAGTAGTCCTGCACCGTGTCTCTCCTGCCCTCCTCAGACAGGCCTGGGAAAGCAGACTTACTCCATCTCTGCATGATTCTCTCCATCCCCGTGGCATGACCAAGGCTGTAACCACTGGGCTGGATGGGGAGGAGCAGAACTAACCATCCAGACTTGGACTCCACCAGCACATGGGCCTGGCTGTGTACACTCTGAGGAGGGCCAGGGACCTCGTGGGAACCCAGGGCTGATTCACACCCAGCCTCATGAGTTGTGTGTCCCAGACGAGTCACTGAACTTACTAAAAAGTAACAAATATCTTTGGGCATAAGCTTTCGTGGGCTCCAACCCACTTTGTCAGAGGCAACACCCTGGGGAGGCAGGTGTCCTCTCAGCCCCTCGAGGAGAGGTCCGATACAATGGCGTTTCAAGCCAGGCTGGTGCCCGTCCTATCCCCGTTTCTTCAGCATATGCCCCTTTCATGGTACTGTTGTAACCCGCAGCACCACATGGAGACCCAGCAGTGGGTAGATGAGGAGAGAACTGCCCCACCCCTCCCATTGCACAGATGAGGCCCAGACAGCCACACCAGTTTTTCAGACAGACTCGGCACCCAGCAGCTCCTAATACCAGCTCTGCCGATTTGTCTCTGCACAGTGTCTCTTCCCCACACCCTGGAGGGAAGGGGGGCCTGATCTGCCTTGAGAGACCAGGGGGTTCCCAGCTGGGACTTCTTGTCCCCACTCCGGTGCTGCTGCTGGGAGCTCCTGTAACTCTCCTGCCAGGCACCAGTTGCTCCCACAGTGTTTAGTTCAGATTCACCTGCCACCAGCGGGAGGAGAAATCCCCACCCTACTCCCTTGGCTCAAATCCTTCCTATGCAGCCATGCTTGTTGGGGCCTCCTTGGCCTGAGGGAATCCGTCCCCCGTCCCCCCCACACACCTTACTTTATTACTTGCCTCTAGCCCAAGTTTACAAATGACCAGCGATTCCGAGAGCCCAATTTTACCCCTTAGAAAGGGACTTGCTGTTCCAGAGGCACTGCACACCTGTATTTTGCAGATCAGCCCCATTAAGGGGCTTCAGATCAGGTCCCCCAAATCACTCGGTCTCCTGCCTTCCCAGGCCCTCATTCCTGAGGTCCATTCCACCCATAGCAGGCATGTGCTTTGCTGGGATGACTAGCGTATCCAGCCTTTTCCCTAGGGTACAATTACAAGGGGAGAGATGGCAATAAAAGCCCCAAGTGAAGCTAGAATAAGAAACTCCTCCCCACCTTTATCAGAGCACATGGCTCAATCTCCCCCAGCTCCTTGTGCCCTGGGCCAGTGTCCGCAGAGATCAGCTGCTAATCACATACAGTGTAGAGCTTTCTAGGGCTCCACACCTTTCAATAGGTGAGTGCACTTGGTCCCTGCACACCCCTCCCAGGGGCAGGGTGGCCTGCGAGGCCCTTGAGGGACAATACGGGAGGAAGAGATGGCAGGAGGTAGGGGTTCTAGGGAAGCAATCAGGCTGCCTGGGCGTAGCATGGGGAGTGTAGAAAAGGGAGGAGTCAGTCCCCCTCAGGGATGCGAGCAAACCCCGCTCAGTGTGTGCAGCCCCGCTGGATGTGCGGCACCCTTTGCAGCTGGCATGGGATCCACCCACGGGCAAAATCAAACAGAGCTGCAAGCAGTCCTTGGCAACATCAAGGACACCTGGACTGGGACAAACTAACTACTGACATGGCAGCAATAGGGCACGGAAACTGGACTCGGGAGGGCAGCAGGTGTATCATAGAGGGCAGGTGCCACCCACCAACGGAGACGGGCATTTGCATGCCAGGGCAGGCAGGGATTTGAAAACAACAGAGAGGCCAGGGCAAAAACCCTCTCCCCCACAGAGTCAGGAACAGCCTTAAAGAGAAAGTGCATCATCAACGAGCAAAAAACAACGAGAGTCCTGTGGCACCTTATAGACTAACAGATTTTCTTCGGCATAAGCTTTCGTGGGCTATAACCCACTTC